>CM029648.1:40193756-40703865 GCA_017311315.1 Dendrocalamus latiflorus
GAAAATATGCATCTGATGTGATTAGAAGAGTTGGAATGCATACATGTAAGCCAGCTAATACACCCATGTCTGCTACTGAAAGGCTCTCAAAGCATGAAGGAACACAACTTGGTCCCAATGATGCTATGCAATACAGGAGTGTTGTGGGAGCACTACAATATTTGACATTAACTAGGCCAGATATCTCCTTTGCAGTAAACAAGGTTTGTCAGTATCTTCATGCCCCAACTACAGATCATTGGTCAGCTGTGAAAAGAATTGTGAGATATCTAAAAGGGTCAGTTAAGATTGGACTAAAGATTGGTAAGTCCTCTTCTTTACTTGTTAGTGCCTTTACTGATGCTGACTGGGCAGGATGCTTGGATGATCGACGATCAACTGGAGGGTTTGCTGTTTTCCTAGGTTCTAATCTTGTTTCATGGAGTGCACGCAAACAAGCAACAGTTTCTAGGTCAAGCACAGAAGCAGAATATAAGGCTCTTGCCAATGCCACCGCAGAAATTATGTGGATTCAAACCTTACTTGATGAAATTGGTGTTCAAACACCAAGAACAGCAAAGATATGGTGTGATAATATAGGAGCAAAATACTTGTCTGCTAATCCTGTGTTTCATGCTCGTACTAAACATATTGGGGTCGACTATCACTTTGTACGAGAACGTGTAGCACGCAAGTTACTGGAAGTTGAATTTGTTTCCTCCAAAGATCAGGTTGCAGATGGATTGACTAAGCCTCTTCCTGTTCGACAGATGGAGATATTCAAGAGCAATCTTAACCTTTCAAGTTCAGATTGAGGGGGAGTGTTAGAGATATGATCTTGTAACATATAGTTGTATATATATAGGAAGAGATAAACCGGTTGGCTTTAGATAAAATAGATAGAGTTTGTTTCCTTGTACCTAGATAGCTACCGGGACTCTTCTCCTATATAATCTCCCTCATGTAATCTTGCCGCTGTGTGGTTATACAATCTACACGAAACCGTCGCACCGCCGACGTTCAGCGTCTCTGAGATTTTACAACCCACATGTGCGTCCTGCCCACCGCCACTTTAGCCAATCACCAACGGTCATGCCATTCCTCTGACCTCTTCATTGTTCTCTACCTCTACCCTGAAAATAGATGCAGTAATGGTAAAGGCATCATCCGTATAGTCATCTACTGAGATTGAAAACAGACACTATCTTCAGCAGCTTATCTCTAACCAAAATTTCGTATCAATATGAAAAGGTTTTATGTACATGGGAGAAGAAAAAATATATTATAACCCTCTAGGGGTGCAGATCATCAAACAATTGTTTCTAACCAATCAAGGATGTTTTGTCGATGCTTTTCCTTGACTGTGCACTTGCAGCACGAGTTCACTTTAAAAAAAAAAGGATTTTACAATTAGCGATATTTGGTGGGACGTTCTCAAATACTTTGTGATTCCTTTTGTTTCCAAATATATCATGCTGCGATGATAAAATCTCTAACCATTCTTCTAACTATTTTTTATAGTTTTTGCCATAACTTTCCCCTCACATTCGCTCACCATTTTGAATTGGTGATGGTTTACATGTCCAACTTGTCTTTTACATAAAATATGCCAATAGCATATTCTCTCTTCATCTCCTCTCTCTCCTCCAATTAATATTTTAATTGATGTGGCAAAGAAGAGACGGCTGAGGTGTCCACTATGTAGATGCCCTCAAGAACAGAGTGAAGAACTTAATCGGCATTTGACCACCACAAGAAGCCGCTGTCATCTTACAGCAGAAACGCCCATGTGATGAGCTTTTCTTTGGTAATATATGCCATGCTCTGAGTTTTAACCAGAGAATTCGCACAACTTGCACTAGTGGGACTCAGTTTTGTTTTTTTTCCTATAAAAAAACATGTATGAGGAATACTAGAACCTGCAGAATTCCGAGTGCCGCGGCGCCCTGCATGGTTGATCGAGCTACCAAATCGTTGCCACGTCGTCACCGATAATATAAAGCAGAGGGTTAAATTATCCAGTGTGGTGCGTTTGGAGAATCCACTTTACAATCACTAACTAAAAATTAATAGAACGGTCGTTCATGAAACAAACTAGATTCTCACAGTTATCTTATAGTTTTGGCCGAGCGTCGGCCGTAAGCTGTGTGGATGAATTATTCCTAAGCAACTCATGTATGCATGGTACATTGTCTTTTTCCGTCCTGCAATTATAGGTGTTTCTTTTCATATTTAAATAACCTGAATATATGCCTAACAAAAAAACTAATTTTGCAAGAATTATTAATTCCGTTGTTATACGCACATGCTGGGTTCGAAATTACCTTCCCTTCTTCCATGGATCAAAACTATGCAAAAAAAAAAGTGACTGGATACCAGAAAAATCAAGAAATAGCGGGAAAGAATTGAACCGAAATTGGATGTACCGTATTTGGAAAACCTTTGGAACCTCCCCTTTTCCCTAAAAAGGTCAAAGTCGTGTACCCGGTTAATTTTTATTATTGGTAACGGACAAAAGGTACAAGGAAACATGGACAACACAAAGCTGAGCTTAACTAGACGAATAAGTACTTTATTAAGGAAATGCACGGGGCTTTTAACTTTTTTTCACTATAACAGTTGTTAGTTTTCCTAAGTAATTAAATTTAAAAAATAGAAAAATATTGTATCATTACGGATAATACAAAGAAATAAGAGGGAAAAATAAAAAAGCTTAAAAACCAAAAAGGCAAAAAAGACGAAATTAAAAAAAACCAGAAATTGAAGTTGTTTGGAGTGCGGCATAACAAAAACACTACCGTTCTGATGTGCGTCGCGACGCACAAATCCAACAGTAGCATGTTGGTTGGTGCCACTTTTTCTTTCCCCTTTTTCTCTTCCATTGCAAGTTGATAGTATATGTAGCACTACAACAATATTCTTTTTAAAAAAATTACCCCAACACAAATTTTCAATTTTGATGTTATCCACGATTGTAGGAGCTACGACAGACATCATGTGTCACATGTCGAGCTCCTGCATTATTGCAAGTACCTACTGAGTTAGCCAGCGGCATGCTTAACTAGTGTAAAGCATGTAAGCATGCTTAAGTTAAGCCTTAATGTGTACTGTAGATGGTTGCTAAGTCAGGGTAGCTTAGCAGACGCTCGGGAGGTAAATTTGAAAAAAAAAATGGCTACAATACTATATATATGAATGACTCTTCCGTTGCTACCAACAGACACAGACAGAGCGTGCCTTTTTTGCTTCGTCGTCACTAGAGCAAGGGGCAAAGAGAAAGAGATCACTCTCGACCCATCGGCTACGAGCCCACCAGACCTATTCATTTTGCACCGCCGCCTTCGTCACAAGAGGAACTCACACCGTGCACCACCAGAGCATGAGATCATGCCGTTATTGAGGATGTAAGGCCCTCTAGCCCTAGTTCAAATTTCTTGATTTCAATCTTATTTTCTCAAAACGTAGTTGAAAATCTTTCCAAAGTTGTGTTGATTTTTTCTATCAAACGAGTTGATTTCCTTGAAACCTCATTTGAAAGCTTTTCGAGATCCTCGTTGAGTTTTTCTTGAAATCGGCTTGAAAGCTCTAGAAACATAGTTGAAAGGTTTTTTTAATCGATTTGAAACATCTCAAAATTGAGTTGAAACCCCTATGAATCGAGATGAAAACTTTTCTAATTGAGTTGAAACCTCAACGAATCGAGTTGAAACCTCTTGAAATCGGCTCGAACCCTCTCTGAATCAGGTTGATCTACTCACGAATCGAGTTGAAAGCTCTCTTAATTTGAATCCGAATTGAAAGCAATTGAATCTGAAAATTTAAAAGTTTGTTTTTATTTGAAAGTGAAAGTTTTTCCTCTTTGTTGTGTCGAAGGATGGTGACGGCGGCGGACGGCGAGCTGCTAGGTCGGGCGTGTGCTTCCCCTATGGCGGTGGCGCACGCGGCGCTGTTGGCCGTTGTGACAGCGTCGAGACAACGGGCACGAGGTCGGAAACGGGATACGCGTTGCAACGCGTATGTGTAAAATAGCGATCCCATGGATGGAAAAGCTATAGTATATATATGTATATATCTTGCTAGACCATGCATCACCTTTACCTAAAGCCGAAGAATTGGAATCTTTGCACTCGATCTCGCTGGAGCCAGAGGTGCACTAGCCAGTAATTAGAGTACGTAGATGGATCGCCTCGACGGATGGAAGCACCATGGAAATGCATGCTGAGCTTTAGGCGCTGTTCTAAATAGTTCTAGCTTCCTGATTTTTAAAAGCTAAAATCTATTTAAAACAAAGTGTTTTTTATGTGTTTTTCCTCTATTTTTCTATTTTGTTTTTTCTTTATATTATCCGTAAAAATGTAATGGTTTTTATTTTCCTCTTTCTTCACCATTTTTCTTTAATTTAATGCATCAAAAAAGTCTAACAGTCGTTATAGTGTCATTTTAGTCAAAAGTCACATTACTTTGATCCTATTTTTTGGGTTACGGCTAATGACTTTTAGCCCTAACACAGGTGCTCGTGCGAACAAACAAGATGCCGATAAGTCGATAAGTCACTTCGAAAAGGTTGTCATAATAAGCCGCTTCTAAAAAAAGACGAAGGCCCCGTTTGGCACAGCTCCACTTCACAAGTAGAGCTGTTTTTTTGACTTCACAAGTGGAGCTGGGTGAAGCTACTTTTTTCAGCTCCACCCAAGGAGCTACTTTTGTCTCAGCAGGTTTTAAGGGACTCCTTGGGTGGAGCTATTTTGTTATACCCCGTTTGGCACAAAACAGCTCCAAACAGCTCTAGGAGCCAGTGGTGGAGCTGTGCCAAACGGGGCCGAAAAAATCACCTCATTTGTTTGTTTGAGGAAAGCCATAAGCTAAAAAGAACATTACCTAAGGCCCTGTTCTTTTGGCTTTTTTTTATGGTTTTTGACTTTAGCTTCTTCGAAAGCCAAATAAATAGGATAGCTTTTTCAAATGATTTCTCGAAGCCGCTTCTCCAAACGGCTTCTTTAGTCTAAAACCATGTGCACCGTCCGCATCGATGGCTCTATCGTGTCATCGCCGTCTCAAAAAGTGTAAGCAATAGCCATTAACCGTAGTCTAAAAGAATATAGCTTATATTTAGCACACTTGCATCTATTCCTTACGAAATGATTGCCCAATGATTAATTAATTATTTGGAGAATTGAGCGTAGTTGATGAAGAGGAGAATGCGCAGTCAAAGGCCCGTTCCTTTTAATCTATGGCTTTTCTCAACAAACAAATAAGACAGTTTTTTGTTGTTAATTTGAAACGGTTTATCAGCATTCGATTTACTTAAATAAACACTTATACTAAAATTAAAAACCATCAATCATAACTATAAACTATCGATCACAAAAAAAAAGCCACCTAAAGAGTGGCAAAATATGGAGGCGACTAGCTAGAAAATCCTTTTCCGCCAACTTATATCTGTCATCACACCTAAAGAGTGATGGAGTGGTCGAGTAAAGCACCTGTCAATTTGCCATGAAAGGATGGATGTCAAACCAAAACCGGACGGCTAAACATCCTAATCGGCAGCCACCGGGAGGTAACGGTGGTCTGTATTTGGCTAAAGACAACTTGTAGGTTCAGTGAAAAGCGTGAAAACAAAAAACTAGAAAAATGCCAAAAAAACAAAAAACAAAATTAAGAAACCAACACATCTAAATAACTTTTGAAAACCGAAACCACACAATGGTGCTGCAGCCGCGCGCGTGCCGCAAAGTTAAGACGGATCAAGCACTACCTAGGTCTATTCTAAACGGCTTGTAAAAGCGGTTTTTGGCTTTTGTTACAGTAACTAGTTTTTAAGTGAAGTGTTTTTTTTCAAAACAGGGTCTACAAGTTAATTATAGTATACTTTAGTGCCTTTATTTATATCAGTTAAAACCGTACGCGAGTTTCTATTACTTTGCATTTCCTCTCATAAATAATCCAAAAGTCATCGGACCAAAAGCACAGACCGCTAGATTGGTGCTGAGTAACTTAGCATGCACACGCCGCTAGATTGGTGCTGAGTAACTTATGATGAACTGGACTCCAATAAAAACAGTGAAGACCAGTATCTATCAACTGAGGGAGTCGTACGTTCGTGTGGGCCCGCGGCCGCGCGCGCGAACGACACCTAGCCTACGCGCTAGTGCGTGACCGATCGAGGAATGATCTGCGTCTAGAAATCAAGTATAGTTTCGCGCGAGGGGAGCGCACCCACGTCACCCCGCCCGCGCGCTCCGGCCGGCGCGTGGCGGGGGATTTACGTACGGCCGGGGAGGTATTTATCTTGTATTTTCCGAAAATTACGTAAAGATCCTTTTCCTCGTGAAAAGGTCCCTGCCAGTTTTTTTAAGCCCCTCCACTTTGCAGGATAACGCCCCGCGTTTTCTAAATTACGTACGGGTCCTCGTTTATTATGTACAGACCCTCGATTTTTACGAAAAAAGCCTTTAACTTTCTCATTTATTACGTACAGACCCTCGGTTTTATAAAAAATATATTCATATGTGCACATGGCTGCGCCGCGTAGCATGCAACCACTGCACGCACGCACGCACGCACGGGCGCCCGAGCGCACGTCGCGCGCGCGCGGGAGCAGCTGGCCGATCGACGGCGACCGCGCGTCGGGGCCTGCCCGCCGGCCGTCGCGCGACGTACGTGCGTCGGTTTCCATCGGCGCGCGGGGCATGGTCGAATCGGCGTATAGCAAGCACGTACGTATCACGATTGATGAGGCACGAGACGAGGCGTACGTAGATAGGGGCGTCCGTACGTGTGGCGAGCTAGTGTGCGACCCGGCCGGCGCAAAGGCTTGACGGAGCCATCGATTTTCAGAGGTCGTGGAGCGAGAGCAACCAGCTGGCCCGGGAGATAAAATGTACGGCTTCGGAGATGAACAGGATCGAAGACTACCACAGCTGGTTCGTTGGAGCAGCTATCGATATCATATGTTCCTCTGGTCAAACTGTAGAATGGCTAGTACTAGCTCGCTCTTTCTGATCAAGCCCTCAGCATCATATCATGGCGCTGTGCTGTGCTGTTTGTGCGGTAGAGACAATCCGACAAATCGTAGCATCTGAAAACACACACACAAAACGCTGCACACAACCACCCCCAAGCCCAATAACCTTTTTAAAGATGATCAGGCTCCATACCGGAACAGTTGGTAACCACAGAACAGCAAAGGGTCCAAAAGTTAAGTTAGCCCGTGAAACAAAATAGGACCGCAGGCTACGAAACAGAGGGCCACAAGGGCAGACGAATAAGGCCCATAAAATCTAACGCGCAAACATGGCATTGGCCCATGGCACACCCCCTCCATCGAAGCGGTCTCCACTTCACCACATGAAGCTGAACACTTGGCTTGGCAGTAGCTGTTGGTACTTTGAACATGACCAAGGAGAGGCTAGAGCTAAGACCCCGTTTGGCACAGCTCTAACTTCGAGATCTATACTGGATCTATAGTTTGTTGACTAAATTAAAGTGATTTAAATATTTTTATTTAATATATAATATAAATGAAATGAGTCATGTAAATGCACTTAACATGCCTGCAACTCTAGATCCAGGATTTCCTAGAGCTACAGATAGATTTCCTAGAGCTAGAGCTCTGCCAAACGGGGCCAGTGACAGTCTTCTTGGATCTGGCTGAAATGAAACTGATGCACTGTTGTTCGACGCGGAGCCTTACTATAAAGGGCCTTTTTTTTGCTACGATTTATAGCTTTTGGCTGCGGCTTGTGACTTTTGTGCTGTTCGTATAAGAGATTACAGAGTAACAGAAACTCACGTGCGGTTTTTGCAGATATAAATGAAGTCAATACAGTATGTACTACAATTAACTAGTAGACCCTATTTTGAAAAAAAATACTCTGTTTAAAAGCTAGTTACTATAGAAAAGCCGAAAAGCAGTTTTTAGAAGCTAAAAAGAATAGGGCCAGAGTTGTTAGCGACGCAGCTTCCATCCACCAAGGCGGAATTATGTCCGGAAATGTCAGCAGATCGGTGGCCTTCAACAAGGACGTACATCTTCACTCCTTGATTGTAAAATACTAGAAGCGATGTGTTGATCAGTCAGGTCTGAAAGTGAACTTTGTGAGGCTCTGAACTCCAAGGTTCCATACAGGAGAAGAGGTGCTTGATTGCTGGTCGGTTTCAAGACGATCCACTTGATGGTGCTGCCAAATCCTGAGGCCTCAAACATAGACTGCACACGACAAAGCCGGTGCTACATCTGAATGTTCAAACTATTGCTCATTTTTTATGCATACATCAATATCTTTGAGACTTTGACCAGCTGTACTGTGCAATGCTGGGCTGCTCTTATGCTTCGTTGGTTTGGTAGAACGTTACGCTTTAGCATCATTTTATTTAGCTGCTAAACCATGGCATCCTCTCGATTTTAAAGGTGCCTGGATAACAATTAAAGGTGCTAGTGTTAAATGTCTTAAAAAGTGTCAGCTCTCGTAACATGCTTCAGAGAGCTTGTAGTCAGCGTGGCGTGCCTTTCCAGTTTGTTAAAAAAATGACCATGAGTTCATACCCAGCTTTATTCCGTTGATTAAAATTATTTTTGCAGTGTCGGTATGGTCTCCTTAGTTGCGGCATGCTCGTGCCAATCTAGCAAAGTTTGTGGAACATTGCGCTTCATTCAGCACGACTGACCTAACCATTCCGAACTGAGATCAACTAGTAGCTCTCGTAAGAGATATTACAGCCGTGATCGATGACTTCATTGTTGATAGCGATGTTTTAGAAGGACAACCATCAAGAATCTGGCCAGTAGATTTCTTAAGATCTCCATATGTTGATCCACGTGAAGCCCTGCTCGGTTGGGCTGAAAAGCTGTGGCTTATGGCTGAAATTACACTGTAGCGGTTGAAATTTCACTGTAGCTGAAGGTGGCTTATTTAGCATAATTAAATCTAAAAAAATTAAAATAAAAAAATATGCTAACTCATCACGGACAACACAAATGAATACGGCAAAAAAAAAAGAACCGGCAAAAAAGCCAAAAGTTCAGAAAAGGTTGAAATTTATAAATAGTAAAAAATAAGCCAGAAGTCAGAAGCTGAAGCCGAAATGAGCGGGGCCGCATGCTTAATTGTGTTATTAGTGTCGCTTTTCATGTTAGACTAATCTCTTGATAAGACAATGCGCTAATGTCCATGTCACGGTATAAAGAGTGCTTCAGTTACATGTTGGCACAGATATCCAAATTTATCATCATGCTGCTTGTCTGTTTACTTTGACAGCGTTGCATTATCTCACCCTCTGAAGAAAAAATGACGGCCTTACTGCTGAGCTGGAATTCAGGAACAAGCTGCAGACCCAGCAAACCATGGACGTTACAGTGGAAATGGAAACTCCGTGGAATACAAACTAGGCATGTAGAAGAAATACCAGCTCAACTCGAGTTATTGACGGTTGTAAGAGTACTGGAACCAGACGGCCCAGACTGTATTGCAAATGTTTGGGACTTACCAACAACGCCTGTACTCTGTGTTCAGCAACGTTTGTGCTTTCAAGTGTGAGGCATTACCTGAAGGTAAATAAGCTGTGAGCATTTATCATGCTACTAATCTTGGTTGTGTTATTTAAGGCAGTAATCCTGTAACTCATTGACAATTGAAAGCTAGCCACCATTGCCAGGTTGTATATTTAGTTATTTACTGAACAGGCTCCATCTAAGGTTTCTTCCTTACTTGCCTACCATTTCACAATTTTCACATACACAGATATCACATAATATATGACTACGAGTGCCACCTAATATTACAAGCTGCATCACCAGGTTTTAATATTAAACAAAGAACAACAGGGATTCTAATGCTCTGACTTAGGTCAATTCAAAGATCTCCTTGGGCTCTTGGGCACCGTTGCACAATCAAGCCAAATATGAATGCACATGCAGAATAAGAGATCATCTGATCCCTTGGTTGGCAAAATGAAATCTTCTGCTTAACTATTTGATGGCGATCTGGGATTTACAAGATTGTGCAAGCTACAATCCCAAAAAAAAACATGAAAAGATGACGCCTCCGAGATCTCGGCCTTACAGTCTTGTTTTCGGACCTAAAGAAAATCAATCGCAAATCCTACCAAAAAGCAGCTACTGTATCGTTGAACCTAGGACCCATCTCTTCGTTCCCTCCTTATTATTGAGTTTCATACAACATTCAATTCACACAAAAAATTAAAGCTAACGAGGAAACATAGACAATATACTTGAGCACCCCTCTTATGTCTAGGCTTCACAAAGCTAAGATGTAGACTCAAGTCGGACAAATATATTTTTAAATAATATTGCATTAGCGAATCCAAAACCTCTTAGTTTTGATACTATATCGAGTTTTGCGTACCAAACAATTCATTTAAAATCTTAAAATGATAAGGAAAGGTGGGCAATATATTTGAACACTTATTACAAACGAAAACTTGTTCATTGTTGTCATTCCGACAAAAGAACCAACTCATACAACTACCGAGTAAATCTTGCTAAGTTTTTTTGTTCGCTGGTTTGAACAAAAAATTGATCTGCTTGATTGTCTGGTCGCCTCCTAGAAGAAGGCCGCACTGACCCCGGCGCCACAGTGGAGGAGGTTGTGGGCGATGGCGTCGCGCACCTGCGCGGCGGCGGCCGAGCGCACGGGGTTCTCGGCGACCATGTCGTCGTCGAAGAGCTCGAAGCTGGTCTCCTGGTCGATCGCCTCGCCACTGCGCTCGCAGATGTTGTGGAGGACGCAGCAGGCGCCGAGCACGACGGGGAGGTCCTGCAGCTTCACCTCGGTGCGCTTCTGGAGGCAGCCCCAGCGCGCCTTGAGCCGCTCGAACGAGTCGCGCGCCACGGTGCGCACGGCGGCCGCCTTCTCGTTGAACAGGTGCTGCGCCCATGTCAGGTTCTGGTGGGTGTAGGGCACCAGCAGGCAGTCCGTGAGTGGGTATCCACCGCCGCCGACCAGCCACTGGCCCTGGAGCAGGCCGGTCGAGCCGCGCTGCGCGTACAGCGCCGACTTCTCGAGCACGTCGGCGTCGGTCATGGAGCCGGGCCACCCGATGCAGACGTCGGTGAAGGCGCCGTCGGTGTCCACCACGCCCTGCACGGTGATGGAGTAGGAGGTCTTCTGGTTGCGCTCCGTGTGGCGGCGGTTGTAGTAGGCGGCGACGTTGGCCTTGGGCGCGATGATGGGGATGTGTGTGGTGTACATGGCACCGAGAACGCCGGGGATCCCCGACAAGGCCTCGAACTTGGCCGCGACGGAGGCCTCGGCCGCCGGCCCCTCCGGCCACTGCACGACCTTGGGCATGAGCACGGACTTGATGGCGGCGCAGACCTCGAGCACGAGCTTGTGGCAGGTGGAGATCCCGAGGCCGAAGCGCTTGGACACGAGGCGCAGGGGCTCCCCCGTGGCGAGGCGCCAGATGCAGACGGCGACCCGCTGGGGCACGGGGATGGCGGCGCGCAGCATGGTGTCCTCCTTGGCGACGGCGGCGGCCAGTTCCTCGCACACGGCGTCGAACGTGGCCCGCGACATGCGGAACGCGCGCTTGAACTCCGCCTCCGGGTAGTCCGGGCTGCTCACCCGGTCCCACCACTCCCGGTCCCGCTCCTTCACCCACAGCCGCCTCCCGCCACCCCTAGCCCCCGCCGGCAGCACCGCCTCAGACGACTGCTCGTTGTCCCCCTCATTGCTCCCGCTGCTGTTCTCTCTCGAGCTCGTCGGCGACCGTTGCCTCTTGGTGGACCCCGACCCCCCGGCCGCCTCCCCTCCCAGCTGCCACTCCGCCCCCCTCTTCCCCAGGTTCGACATGGCCTGCGGCGCCTCAAACAGCACGGGGAAAGGCTCCGCAGCGTCGTTGCTCAGATTGCTGAAGAGGTACGACAGGTCTTCTCCGGCGGGGAGGTCGAAGATGGAATGGAACTGCGCCTCGGTGTAAGAGGTGCTCATCTAGCTAGGAAACACAAACAAGAACGCACCTTGCGCTCTTGCCTGCTTTGTACCGTGTGTGGGAGTGGAATCAACGGAGGATCGAGGGATCGCTCGACCTCGCGGTGAGTAGGATGGATCGAGGAGGCGGCTCGACCGGAGTGTTTGTATTGGAGAGGGAAGGAGACGGGAGGGGTGAGCTATATAGGTAACGGGCAGGGGGGGCGGGGGGGCCCACGCGGCATCGCGGGCCGGGAAGAGGAAGGCGGGGGGAAGGGGGCGGACCGCGCGGGTGGGTCGGGCAACCGCGGCTCACGCGCCAGGGGAGAACGGGAAAGCGAGTAAGGCGAGCGAGGCGTCTAGTACACGACGTCCCTATCCGCGCCCCTCCTCTCCCTCTCCAACCCGCAACCCCCATGTTTTTTCCGGTTCGAATGGTCGGTTCGGTGCTCAGCAGCAGCAGCAGCAGCAGCAGCAGCAGCGCCGCGTGTGGTGGTAGTATCGGCGCTCCCGTGGTGGGGCCGCTCGACGAGTACTACTCGGTTTGGTTTAAGAAAAAAAAATGCAATGAAGATTCTGCCTGCCGATGTCGCTTTGGTCACCCGGCATTGTACACACGGGGATGCGCCCTGTTCTACTGTGCTATGCTCTGTTCCGTACGGGTTGGTCAAAGTTGTTAAAGTAGATTGAGACAAGTGTTTGAGAGAAAGATTGATTCATTCATTCATCAGATTAATTCAGACTCTGTACATTGTAATATATAGATGATGAGAAGTTGGCATGGGAAGGTGTCTGTTTGGGAAGACATCTGTACATTGGGCATCCCTTGCTTTTGATTGTAACACTCCCCCTTGACCAATGTATCTTCATATGATCATCTTGATTCATCATCTTGGAAAAACTCCTCCAAAACCCTGTAGGGAAAAATATGAGGAGAACCTATAAAGTAGATATGCCATGAAAAACTCCTTTAAAACCCAATGGGAAAATTTAAGGAGAAAATTTGATATGGCATATATATGATTATATCTCTTTAAAAACCCCTGTGGGGAAAATAGAGATATAATATATTTATGATTACGTTGTCATATTGACTCATTAAAAACCTTAATGAGAAACCTTAGAGGAAAAACTCATAAAGGGAAAAGAGTACAATATTTATATTGAACGGGTTAAATCTTAGGAGATTTCTCCCCCTGATATCTGCAAATCACGTAGTCTTCGCATACCAATTCCATAAACACATTTTTGGGATGTGGAGGTTGGTAATGACTTAGTGAATAAGTCTGCGTGATTATCACAAGACTTAGTTTGCAGAATATTTATTTCCCCACTCTCTTGCAATTCATGTGGGTAAAATAGTTTAGGTGCAATATGTTTAGTGATATTGCTCTTTATGTAACCCGTTTGCATTTGAACAACGCAAGCAGCATTATCTTTGTAGATAATGGTAGGTGATGCGATAGCATCTATACCACATGATTGTTGTATGTGGTTAATCATTCTGCGAAGCCATACACATTCACGTGATGCTTCATATAATGAAATTATTTCAGAATGATTAGTGGATGTAGCCACTAGAGTCTGTTTCGAAGACTTCCAAGAGATGGCTGTTCCACCGTGTAAAAATACAAAGCCCGTTTGAGATCTGGCATTATGGGGATCTAATAAATAGCCAGCATCAGTATATCCTATTAAATCCACATTTTTATTCTTCTGGAATAATAGACCGAGATCTTTAGTGCCTTGAAGATATCTAAAGATATTCTTCACTCCTACCCAATGTCTTTTGGTTGGAGTAGCGCTGTATCTAGCCAGTAGATTTACTGCAAATGCGATATCCGGCCGGGTGCAATTTGCAAGGTAAATTAGCGCTCCGATGGCACTGAGATATGGAACCTCGGGTCCCAATAGCTCTTCATTGTCATCTCGGGGTCTAAATGGATCTTTGTCCCTGTCAAGAGTTCGAACAACCATGGGGGTTTTCGATGGATATGCTTTGTCCATATTGAATTTCTCCAATATTTTCTGGACATAGGCTGATTGATGCACTATGATGCATGTATGAAGGTGCTCAAGTTGTATACCTAAGCAAAATTTGGTTTTACCCAAATCCTTCATTTCAATATTCCGTCATAAGATGATTACGTGCTTCATCTATATCCTGTGTGTTGAGGATCTTTTGATGAATACGCATGGACAATCATCATTGTTGGAGTATCCCTTTTTGGTTAGGAACTCACTTAGTCGGTTGTACCAAATTCTACCCGACTGTTTCAAGCCGTATAAAGACTTGTTTAATTTTACACAATACATATTGCGATTTGCGTTTGGATTCGGAATTGAAATTCCATCGGGAACTTTCATGTATATGTCCGAATCAAGTGACCCATAAAGATATGCAGTCACTACATCCATCAACTGAAAAGATAGATGATTTTTAACTGCCAATGATATTAAGTATCGGAATGTTATTCCACTCATTACTGGAGAATAAGTTTCATTGAAATCAATGCCGGGTCTCTGCGTGAACCCTTGTGCTACAAGCCTTGCTTTGTATCTCACCACCTCATTGTTTTCATTCCGTTTGCGGACGAAAACCCATTTGAAACCGACAGGGAATACTTTGGGAGGTGTATGTATCACATTGGTGAATACATCTCTTTTCTTGAGCGAGGCTAACTCCTCTTGAATTGCATCCTTCCATTGAGTCCAGTCCGAGCGCTGTTTGCACTCTGCCATGGTCTTGGGATCTGGATCATTTTGAAGGTTGTTTGCAATTGTTGTGGAGAAATAAATGTCGACAATTGTAGTCTTACGATCGTATGATTCTCCAGAATCAGTATAGTTTGTGGAAATTTCTTGGACCCCTGATGACTCAATGTTATTTCCCAAAACATTTGAGTCGGGGTATTCCGATGTCCCAGGATCAGATATTGAGTGCACTGTTGATCTGGGTACAAGGATCCTTTGGTGTCTATCAACTTGAGGTTGATCTGCATTTACATTCTTTTGTTTCCTTTGTCGCTTGTTAGAAGCTGTATCCGCCGTTTGTACCGTACTTCTCCCCCTCTTATTTTGAACTGGGAGTTGAGTGGTATTTTGCGGTACCTCCACTCTTTCAGGTACATTTCTGGCAGGATTATAGGATTTTGTGACACCCTTATAATCAGTAAATGCATCTGGCAGGTTATTTGCAATGTTTTGCAAATGAATGAGTTTCTGAACTTGAAGTTCAGTCTTTCTGGTACGTGGGTCTGAGGTAGGAATGCCTTGTACATTCCAATTAATTTCCTGGCATTCAGTTTGGTACTTGTTGTCTCCCCCTAATGCCGGGAAATGTTCCTCATTGAATATGCAATCAGCGTACCGGGCCGTAAACAGGTCCCCTGTGAGGGGCTCGAGGTATTTTATGATTGACGGAGATTTATACCCAACATAGATCCCAAGTTTCCTGTGAGGTCCCATTGAGGTACGCTGCGGTGGTGAGATCGGTACGTATGTAGCGCAACCGAACTTTCGCAGATGGGAAATATCTGATGGATTTCCACGTAGTAATTGTAGCGGGGAAGTGCTATGATAAGCAGTTGGACGCAATTGGATTAAGTTAGCAGCGTGTAAAACTGCATGACCCCAACATGATGTTGGTAAGTTGCAATTCTGTAGTAATGGTCTTGCAATGAGCTTGATTCTCTTGATAAGAGATTGTGCTAAACCATTTTGTGTATGAACATATGGAACAGAGTGTTGAACTTGTATCCCAAGAGCCATACAATCGTCATTGAAGGCATGGGATATAAATTCAGCAGCATTGTCCATTCGAATTGATTGAATTCGATACTCAGGATAATGTGCTAGTAATTGGATAATTTGACCAATTAATTTAGCAAATGCATGGTTTCGTGTGGAGAAAAGACACACGTGTGACCATCTAGTAGATGCGTCAATGAGAACCATGAAATATCTGAACGGTTCACACAATGGTTGTATAGGACCACATATATCTCCTTGAATGCGTTCAAGGAATTTAAGTGGTTCAGCTCTGATTTTAAGATAAGAGGGTCTTAAAATCAATTTTCCGGTGGCAAAGGAAGTGCACACAAAATCTGAGGATTCCGGAAATTTTGTCTTGAGATATGTATGACCAATTGAATTGCTAATAATTTTCCTCATCATTCCAATGCCTGGGTGGCCAAGGCGATCATGCCATGTTTGGAATGTGTTAATATTTTGGAAAATTACTTTGTACGCAATATGTTGAACGGATTTGATGTATGTATAGTACAATCCGGAGTGTAAAGATGGAATTTTCTCTAGTACTTGTTTGCCATATCCGTTATTTTTGGTTAAGAGGAGATATTCCTCTTTGTTGTCATTTTGGGTTTCAACATGGAAACCATTTTGACGGATATCTCTATAACTAAGTAGGGTACGTGTTGAATCGGGATACAAAAGTGCATCCTCAATTTCTAATTGTGTACCCATAGGGAGAGTGATAGAGGCGCGATCAAAGTCTACTATCGTTGCATCGCGTCCAGCGATTGTTAAAACATTTCCTTTCCTCCTAGTAAGAGTTAGGAAATATTTTGTGTCCCTATGTATAGAGTTTGTGGTACCACTATCCACAAGGTATAATTCCTCCTCCATTGGATTAACTCCAAAAATCTATATACACAAAGAAGAATTTAATGAAATTCTTATAGTAGTATATAGAATACATACAAACTGCATTTTCAATACCAAATATGTTCGATATGAACAGCATGGTTGAACTCTCCCACAGATTTAAAATCTGTATACGGAGGTGGTTCCACTCATTGACAGCCTCCGGTAGAATGACTGCTTTCTGCTGTTCATACCGTGTTTGAAGAGCAAGCCACAGAGCGCGTGGGTCTTCTTCCATCAGATACTCAGCCTTGAGATCAGGATGGATGTGGTTCCTTATGATAAATAAGGTATTGTACTTGAGAGTCTCAGCCAAAGGAGCTACACCCTCTTGGGGAGCTGCAATTGCCTGGTACATTCCGCGCAACGATAGACTCACTTTGAGATCCATCGCCCATGTGGGGAAGTTGTGGCCATCAAGAGCGAGAGCCTCAAACTCTTTAGTAGCCATTGTGCCTACATATGTAGGGCCACAGATTTGTTAAAATCTTTGGCAATGTTAAATAAGCAATGCGAAATGCAAGTAATCAAGGTAAACTTGAAATACATAAAGGGACATTCTCCTATTGTGGAACAACATAGTTAATCACTAATGGTATTAACATTATTTAATTCATTTTTCAACATTGAGTGCGCACTTTGAGGATGATAATCCCACAGTAGTACTTTGATACTACCTTGTGTATGGCCAATGTGAAAAAGAACCATGGTAATCACTTAGGTGTAGACCTTGTATAATTTATAATCAAATTGGGTACGCACGTTGAGGATGAAATCCCACAGTAGTACTATGGTACTACCTTGTGTATGGCCAAATTGAAAATAAATAAAGGTAGTCACCCAAAAGTGTAGACCAAATTGTTGCAAAACTTGATATTAGGTACGCACGTTGAGGAATAAATCCCGCAGTAGTACTATAGTACTACCTTGTGTATGGCCAATATCAAAGTTAAGAAACTTTGTGTTATTCCAAAACGAGAGAAAATCAACCTAAAGCATTTGCATAAAATAAAAAAAATATTAAGTGCTTGTATGGTAAGCTAGTAAATGTAATATTTAAATTGCATAAGATAGATTGCAATAATTGATGTACGCCATAAAGAATTAATTTACATGAGGTAAATTAATGTGTATGGTAATATTGTAATAAAATGCAAAATATGCGGAAAACAATATGAGTATTGTAATCCGAATTAAATATATATACCCAAATTAAATATAACATGTGGTTATATTTTTAATACCGTATAATCACAATATTGGTGGTGAACACCAATTTATTGTATGGCATAGCGTACAAATAAATGTAGCAAAGTGTCATAAATTGTGATTTTATGGTATTTATTGTAGGTATAAAATGTTGCAAAAAATTCCAATTTATTAAGTACAATGGTACTTATTAAATGGGAATTTTAAATTTTAAATTTGCAAAAGATAGCAAATTTAAATATGGTCGCAATTCATATTGTAAATAAATTGCAATAAAATAATCCTAAATATGTAAAAGTTATAGAAATGTGCATGCACATTTATTTCAACAATTACATAATTTTCAGATACTGTAGGGACTGAAATGCTAATTTATAAAAATACTGATTAACGAGTACAATTATAAACTAGCACAAGGACTATACTGCAAAAATTACAATAGTAATTGATTTAAAAGAAAATTTCTGCATTTTCTATGCAATACAAGGGGGAAAATGCAAAATCCTGAAAACCTGGGCTAAGGCCCGTTCAGCCTTGTGGCCCATGCGGTGAGGTGGGGAATTTTGGGCCAAAAAGCCCATTTTTGGGCAGCCATTTAAAAGGATGAGGGGAGGTGTGGGTTAGGGTTAGGGACCCCAACCACCAGCCGCCGTCAGGCCGGGTCCCGCCGCCACCGCCGCCTCGGCCATGTGGGCGCCGCCGCCGGAGCAAGCCGCCGCCGCCGTGGGCCGCCGTCTCCCGCGACGCCACTTCGGGCGCCTCCGCCGGCTCGGGCGTCGTCGGCCATGGGCTCCGCCGGCCGCAGGCCACCTCGCCATGGGCGTCGCCGGCCGTGGGCCGCCTCGGCTTGGGCGCCGCCGCTCGGGAGCCGCCGGCCGCGGGCCGCCTCGGGTAGGCCGCGCTGCGCCGCGCCTCCTCTGGCCGGGTTGCGCCGCCGCGCGCCGCATGTGCCGAGCGCCTCGGGCCGCGTGCCGCCCTGCTCCTGGCCGCGCCACCGCGGGCGCCACTTTCGGGCGTTGCCGTCGCCGCCATGGATCCCCGCTGCCGCGGGTGCTGCCGGCCTCGGGCGCCGCCGCTTGGGCGCAGCCGGCTCCGGGCGTCGCCGGTTGCGGGCTACCGCCACCGACTCCGCCGCTTCTGGTCGCCTCGCGCTGGGAGCCGCCACGCCAACCGGGGCGTCCGCGGCGGCCGCGCCGACCGGGGCGTCCGCGCCAGGCCATGTCGGCCTCGGGCTCGAGCGGCGCCACTGCGTCGGCGTGCGCCAGGCCGTGCTGGCGTCGGGCTTGGGCCGCGATACCGCGCGCCACCTCGGGCTCGGGCGCCGGCCGCGCCACCTTGACACGCCGGCCCCGGCCTTGGGCGCCGCCTCCTGTGGGAGCCACCGCCACCGGCCTTCTGCGGGCGTCGGCCGCCTCGGCTGGGGCCGGGCGTTGCGGGTGTTGCGCCATCGCCGCGGATGGTGCCGGCGGTGGGCACCGCCGGCCACAGGCACCGCCGACCTCGGGTGCCGTCTCGGTTTGCGCCGCTGCGGACATAACCGCACCGTGAGGACGCGTCTCGCGTCGCGTCGCCAGCCACGTCGGCGCCGGCTAAGGGCTTGCCGGTCAAGGGCGGGTGCTTCGCCGGGCCACGCCGGCCACACGCCATGAGGACGCGCCACGACGGCCACGGGTGCTGCGCCGGCCGCGCCATGAGGACACGCCGAACCACCGGCCGCCGGTGCCACCAAAGCAATAACATCCAGGAATAGAGTCATTACCTTTTTCTGTTTTTCACTTGTGCATGCTTTGCGTGTTGCTCGATTTGTAGAGAAACGTGACTGATAACGTGTTAAAGTAGATTGAGACAAGTGTTTGAGAGAAAGATTGATTCATTCATTCATCAGATTAATTCAGACTCTGTACATTGTAATATATAGATGATGAGAAGTTGGCATGGGAAGGTGTCTGTTTGGGAAGACATCTGTACATTGGGCATCCCTTGCTTTTGATTGTAACAAAAGTGTTGTGCTTGTTAGCTGAAATCGTATCACGGCGGCTGTTATTTTTTAAGATATTTAATTAAAAAATAAAAAACTTCGTTATATCCCTATGATAACAGAAAGAAAAATAAAAACAAGAGATGAAAAAGGAGAAAAGCTGTGATAAGAAGCCAATACGCTTCAAATAGTTTTTGGCTTTTAAAAGTCAAAAACCGAAAGTTATTGCTGCTTAAAATGGGGCCTATGTTTATTCAAATGTTGGGATATGGGTGGATGTTTTGACTAGATCACTGAGAATAAGAATTGAAAATGGATTTTTCTAACCAGTGTACTTCATTGCACTGTGGATACGTTACTAAGAAAACTACGCGTGTGCTTTGTAAATAGGACAAATGATTTGTAATACGGATGTATCCATTTGGAGGCTTCATGCGTAAATACTCCTTCGTCCCGCAATAAGGCTATAAAAAGGCTCGAAACTCACGAGCTACTTAAGTTCAGCTCGTTCTAGGCTCGATTCAAGCTCGGCTCAAATTTTAAACGAACCAAACTTGAGCTTGATCTTGAGCTCGCGAGCTTCACCGAGCCAAGCTCGAATAGTTCGCGAGTCTCGATTCGAGTTTAAATAGTGATATATATTAACTCTTACTAAGCTTTCTCGAGTCGAACTCAAGTTCGAGACTCTTTTATTGTTGAAAATTAGTGTATGTTTAAATTATATTGACTGTTATCAAGCTTACTCGAGTTGAGCTTGAACTCGACCTTTTCTTATTATTGAAAATTAATATATATAATAGATTATTTTAATTGTTATCGAGCTTCAACAAACCGAGCTCGAGCCCAGGTCTAAGCTCGAACCCCAACTCGAGCTCGGCTTAAGCTTCTACAGAGCTCAAGCCTTGAAGGCCAAGCTCGCGCGAGCTCGGCTCATTTGCAGCTCTATCCCACAATATAAGTCATCATTATTTGGAAACGTCATCCTACAATATAATTCTATCGCGAAGACCAAAAGTGTAGCTATTACAATATCCACTGTATACCCCTACTTTAATACTGAAAAATGAGTGAGTAGTATTATGTATTTAATAGGGATATGCATGGTTCTAAGATATTAATTTTTTCTTAAATTTAATGTCTTATTAGTCTACGCGCATAATGGTTTTGGAATTAGGGCATTCCTAATGTAAATATCTCAAGCTATGTCCATACCCCTCTACATCACTAAGAAACTATTATAGACACTACTACTTCAGTGAGTAATGTCTATGTATGGGCCAAAATAATAAACCTCACCATTCCCAATTCCTCTCTCTTCCCCTCTCACTCTCTCAAAAGTTGGCACACTGCAGTATCTCCCTAATGAAAGTTTTTGGTCGCTTCTTACTGTTTTGATTTTGTGTCTATGCAATGTCTTGTATGATACATTGCTCCCCTCTCTTTCTTCATTAATTTCTCCTCCACCTTATTCTAAGTCCTATGTGACACTCCATGAATGTTGCTGAGATCAACCCACTAGAAGCGTCCTTATATTGCAGGATGGAAGAAGTATTTATTACCTGGAAGCTTTATAATTGGACAATTGATTATGCCAAGGCTATGCTCGTAAAGGAGGCTGGATAAGCACGCCATTATGGTTGTGTTGCAGATGTGTTAAAGCGCTAAGTTGTTCTTCAGGGTATATAATAGTATAGACATCTGCTATCTATAAAATGTTCTATGTTATCTATAAACAACACTAAAGATAGCTTATTCAATAGGTTGTCTTTTTGTATGTTTCTATAGACATGTTCTCTATAATACAATGTATTTTGTTTATCGTGTTACAGTCAACTATTGCATGAGAGACAGGCCAATTCTCTATGCTCCCTCTCTCTCCTCCACATCCTTTCCTATCTAATATAAGAAGGTTTATAGACAGTTGACATCATATCATTGTATATAGCCTCGTAACGGGTCAAAATATAACAGACTTCAAAGTACATTTATTTGATTTCCTGGAGAAAAGGTAGTTTCACTAGATACTGAGCTCGACCATACAATTGTTCCTTATAATGAATATACATGGTACAACGCGTACGGGCATAATTATGTACAAACAATGGTTAATACAAGGACTCCGCCGACAATAATACTATGAGTGGTGTATTTGTCACATTTTATGTACTTTTTGTCATTTGATCACTATCTTAAACCGAAAATGACCATTGTTAATTTTTCGTAAGCAAAACTGGAGCATGCTAAGAGAGTAAAAAAGCAAAGAAAATACTTCTAGCCGTCACCGTAACTATTTTTTGTGTAGAAAGACGAAAGCCTCTTAGCTAAAGTTCCATTGTTTTTCTTGCCTTTTTTTTACGCACGAACGTATATTTTTTTTTGAGTAAAGTCCATTATCGGTCCTTAAACTTTTTATGCTGTGTCATTCCGGTCCATAAACTTTTAAAGTATGTCATCCCGGTCCTTAAACTTTCAAAGTGTGGCAATTTCTTTTGAAAGTCTATGGACCGGGATGACACAGCATAAAAAGTTCACTGCTACAACTACATAGGATATTGCCACACTTTGAAAGTTTAAGGATCAGGATGACATACTTTAAAAGTTTATGGACCGGAATGACACAGCATAAAAAGTTTAAGGACCGATAATGGACTTTACTCTTTTTTTTCTTTGGCTGCAATAAATTTCTCTGTTAATGTTTGATACTGTTTAGAGATGGAGCAACAAGCCATATCTTTCAGATGCACAGCATACGATGTTTCTGTAATGCCTGATCAGGTTTAGAGATGGAGCAATTAACCATATCTTCCAGATACACATTATGCAATGTACATGTAACGTTTGATCCCATTTAGAGGCGTCACAGTTTAACCAGGTCTTCCAAATGTCTACAGAGCATGACATAGATGGTTGGCACGATGCGTGCCGCTTTAAATGTTCAAGCAGGCTGGTAATCCGTTGACCAGTGCGTAACGACGGAGGAGGAGCCAGCGTGTCCGCGGGGCGATCGCGTTCGGTGTGAGCCCCGCCCCAGCGTGACGTGTGGGCGTGACGACGTGAGGTGACGCTGTGCTGCACGCACGCGTCCGAAAAATACACGCGTCTCGCTCTGGGCCACTGGCCTTCCTCCCCGCCCGCTCGCTCGCGCTGGTGTCGCTATCCCTCTAGGCTAGCATGCAATCAGCGCCGTTCTACTTGTATTCTTCTCCACCGCTTTCCTCCTCTTTCTCTCTTCCTCAGCATCACCCACCTCATTTTCTTCTTGGACACCATGCTAGCTCCGCATGCCCCTCACTCCCTCCACTATCATCTGCAACCGGCGACGTTGTTATCATCTTACCGTGCAGCCCCCGACCCCTCTCCGTCGTGCCACCTCGTCCAACATAACTACCATAGCCACCACCCTCTGACTCCACTCACCGCCCTTCTACCCTACCCATAGCCCCCGCTGTCGCCCACTGCTGGGGCCACCGTCTTCCCCTAACATCCTTCTATGCCCGAGGATTGGTGAATCCTAGCGAGGGAGTCGAATTTCTCTCCAGCGGCAGAGGGGAGTAAGAGGATGATGGCAACGAGGAGGGAGGGAGGGAGCGGCGGATGGGATCGAGGGGGAGCAGCGTCCGAGAGTGAGAAGGAGCATGAGAGAGGGGGATGGTGTACTGTCAGAATAATATACCATTCACTAGTTTTTTAGTTGTTTATCTTTTCTATCCATGATTTACTAAACTGCGATTGCTGTGGAAAGTTATAGTAAAAAAAGCGACTGAAAACCAAAAAAAAAAGAGAGAGACCTCTGTCTGCTCGATCGATGTCCGGATCGAATCTCGGATCCTTTGTGTTTTTTCTTTTCAACAGAAGTCTTGGACCATCTATATGATTTGCCTTCGCAACTGTGGCATTACGCTGCTGCTTAAATAAAATATTTTGACAGTAATGTTGAATTGACACTACTCATGCTTCGAAAAGAAAAGGGGTCATATTTTTAAAAGATTTTTAGCGGTTTTTAGATTTTGACGTCTCTTAGCAACAACTATTTGATCGGGTTCTTTTAGGTTCAAATTTAGCTTATGCTTGTACTATCTATATAACTAGTTTTTAAACGGTGTATTTTTTTAAGACGGGATCTATAGGAAAATTGGTGCAAAAAATGTACTGAGTTCAGCTATACCGGCTAAAATCATATGCAATTATTTTTCTCTATATACTGCCTCTCACAAACAGTCAGAATTCAAATATTTAAACCATAAAACATTACAAAAAAATCCATCCTTTATTTACAGCTCAAAAGAACTGACCCAAGGATTTCGATCTCTGATCCATTCTAGTATGACGTGCATACTAGCTAGGCTCAAACGATCTATAGTGTTTTCAACGGGGCCTTAGTATGATGTGCACACATCCGTCATCTATACTCGTACCATCCGTTGTTTGTGATCAGCACTCAGTACGTAATGGCTAGCATGCACGGGCAGAGGCGGAGGGAGGGGGATTGGCAGGGGCAGGACTCTCCCTATGAACTAAAATTTGTCACTATATCTTTTTATGATATATAAAATTTTATCTATATTTCTATTATTTGATCTTTTTTATAGAATATAATTTCACTATATAGTTTATTCAGCTCCCCTCATCTCTAATTTCTGGCTCCGTGTCCCTGTGCATAGACATGGGTCTCTAGACTGAATTTTCGACAATAGCGTCAAAACACATGAAAATGGTTTCGAACGTCAACAACAAAAGACGCACGATTTTTCGGTAGAGTATTCACTGACAGTCGGACCGACATACCAGAGTCGTTTTTTTGCGAATGGGTAAGTAGGGGCCAATTGACCCGTCCCTATGCCAGTCCGTGCATCTACATGCATTATCCGGTGCTTCCACTGGCTAATTGACCGTAGATTATAGCTTTTGGGTTGTTCGTATGAGAGATTATAAAATAATCTAAACTCACGTATAGTTTTTACCGATATGAATGAAGTCGATATAGTATGTACTATAATTAACTTAGTAGATCATATCTTAAAAAGATGCTCCGTTTAAAAATCCGTTACTATAAAAAAAATCAAAAAACAAGACGGAAAGTATATGACCTATAAAAAAAACACTATGGACCACGTACCTCGGTACCCGCACATGCAGCGAGCTATGCAACCTATGGCTTGGAATTCAGCCGCACGTGTGCTTGTACCTGACAGAAATCAATTCAACCCGGCCCGACTTTGATTCCATTATTTCTTCGTCTACGCGTACTAGTGTGTACGCAAGGAATCTGCAATTGTGAAAAAGGCGGCAGAAGTGTCTTATCATACCATGGAGTCAAGTAGACGTCGCAATAACAAGCACCAGTAAGAACACAACACTTGGACTCGGGGGGGGGGGGGGGGGGTCGCGGAAAAATTCTACTGTATAACGTGTAGGGCTGGACGAAAAACTCGAAGCTCGTTAGCTCGCTCGGCTCGTGGCTGGCTCGGCTCGACTCGGCTTGGCTCGTTAGGATAACGAGCTGAGCCGAGCCAAGATTTTAGCTCGTTAGCTATAACGAGCCAACTCGAGCCAGCTCGCGAGCCAAACGAGCCATGCTTCCAGGAATTTAGATATGCATATGCTGCTTCCATGGACCTAATTTGTACTCTATTGCATGTGTTAATGTGTAAATTTGTACTCTATTGTACCCAAACGAGCCATGCATGTGTTAATTTGTACTCTATTGTACCCAAACGAGCCAAACGAGCCTAACGAGCCAAACGAGCCAAACTTCCATGGATGAATATATGATGGAGATATGTTTTGGCCCTGGCTCACGAGCCAAACGAGCTAACTCAAGCTTTTTGTTGAGCCGAGCCGAGCTGACTTTTTAGCTCGTTAGTTATAACGAGCCAGCTCGTTATCCTAACGAGTCAGACCGAACCGAGCCGAGCCGAGCCGAGCCAGCTCGATATCCAGCCCTAATAACGTGATACAATCCGGTCTCCATAACAAGTCAATTAGGGAGTAACACATAACAAAAATACTTCCATCCGTGGGCGGCGTTCGCTGATTCATTCCTCACTTTAATCTGCTCGTCAGTCGTTATTTACGGTCGGTTTCCGCGGTTTTCTGCTGCGGCTAGGGAGGAGTCGGTCAGAGCAGCCGTGTGGATATTGTAGCGTAACACGTGGGAGCCAGCGGCGTGTGGATATTGCAGCGACACGCGGGGGAGCGCGGTGAAAAATGTCACGGGGCGTCCGGGTCTGGGCGGCGCGGCATAGTGGTTGAGACGGCCGGAATTACGATTACCACGATCCTGGCTGCGGCGGCGCCAGCGGTATCCGCAAAAGGTCGGACCTCTCTGCAGAGCGAACGGGGCACAGCAGCTGGAGGCGGCGGGGACAGGGCACGACATGCTCCTCGATGAAGTGCTAGTCTCTGCTGCACGTCAAAAGTTCAGGCTTCAGTCGCTTTCTTCTCTTTTTACTCCTACCGAGTATTTTAGAATCGGACAGACTCATAGGTCTGTTCTTTTTAGTTTAGATCTATAGCTTTTGGATGTGACTTATAAATTTTGAGCCATTTAGAGAACACGGAATAATATAAACTCGTGTACGGTTAGAGCAAGTACAATAATGGTCTTATAGCCAAGTTAGTCAGCATTTTTGCTGATGTGGAGGAGAGAAGAGAGGAGAGAGATGAGAGCTTGGCTCTCATGCAAGCAACAAGCTGGGCACGGGAGCCTATGCAGTGGTGGGCTAAGATAATAAATGTATGTGAGGAGGAATAGGAAAGAGAATGTGAGACATGGTACCACATAATAATAAAAAATCTTTTGTAGACAAATAGAAGACAAATTATTGTATAACTTGACTCTTATAACTTGACTTATAGCCAAATACTTGGCTCTATTATTGGACTTGCTCTTATGGCTAATATAAATGAAATCACTACAGTGTGTGATACAATTAACTTGTAGGCCCCACGTTGAAAAGACACTCCATTTAAAAACTAATTTATTATAGAAAAGCCGAAAAGTAGCTTTTAGAAACTGAAAAGAATGTGCCACTGACGTTTACGGTTGATTACATTTTCTTTATTTCTTTGTAGATCCTAAGGCCACTAGTGCTAAATATCAGCACGTGAGCTGTGAGCAATATATGGATGCATTCTTTTTTGTTGCGGTTTATAACTTATAGCCGTAGTTGATGGCTTTTAACCTTAATGCGAGTGTTTGTGTAAATAAACCAAATGTTGATAACCCGTTTCAAAAAGATTTATTTTGATAAGTCAAAGTCGCTCCATCAATTTGGTCAAGGAATCTATAAATTATAAACTGAAAACTACAGGCCTATATACGTGAAAACATTCCGACAAGAACGGGCTGTTCGCTCCTCCGTTGACTCCTGATCGAACCTCCTGTTTCATGAGAGATTCGTATGCAAATGTATGAACAATGAAAATACCTTCCCCCCACACCCTCAGAGTACGTCTGGTTTTCCAAAGCGCTTACCTACAATACGTATATTCCAGGAAAAAAGTTGCATCAACAATTCCCAGAAGCCGAAGTACAGTCCAACGAGATCACAAAAATCTCAGAACCTGCTAATTAACGGGCCGAGAAAAATAGAGGTGTGCTAGCGCACAATATATCGTTAGAAATGATTTTATCAGTATAGAAAGAAGAAGATGAAAAGTATCTCATTGCCGGCCGCTGTCGCCGCACCGCCCTAAGCAGCTCCACGCACCTCCATCGCCGCCCCTACCTCCTCCACCACCTGCGGCATGGTGCCTTCCTCCGACCTCCTTCTATACCCGGGGGAAAGGTGAACTCATACTGGGGAGCCGGATTTCCCTCCTTCGACGCTAGATTCAACAATGACGCCCCTCCAGGCTGTCGGATTTGGCATGCGGCGGGGCCGACGGTGGAGGAAAGTAAGGGGATGTGGCGGTGAGGACGGAGGGAGAACGAGAGGGAGTGGGGAGAACGAGCAAGCGGCTGCAAGAGCGGAGCGGAGCAATTAGTAATAATAGAGCTATTTTGAGATTTGTGTGTGAATTTAGATCCAACGGTGGTGGTGGTGTATTTCGTCCGAATGGTATTCCGTTCGTATGGTTTTCTGAGAAAAAAATAACCTGTAGAATCTCTTAAAATGACGAGAAAGTGGTGCGGTTTCGGAACAAGTTGGAGCCTTGCTTGTGCATTTATGGGCTGAAGTGGCCCAATCTTTCTCACCAGGCCCTTTCGTCTAGCACAATATACTTATGGGGCTCTAGAGTTGCTACAGATGGACGCTCCTTTCCTTTCAGATACCAAGGTCTGAGACTGCTGATCAGTTTCAGGCCAACGCTTGCAGGATCGACTTCAAAGCTGCTGTTCTCGTTGGGCCTCTTGGGCCAGCAGAGCGTACGTAGTCTAACTTCACATTTTGGCAAACAAGGCTTGTTTCTTTCTTTCGTTGTTTTGCTTTAATTTGTACGACGCAAGAAGGTTCCTTGAGCCAGCAGAACTAGCCTCGCTTCACATTCTGGCATACACACAAGGTCCACTTTCTTTTATTTCTTTTGGTTTTGCACGACAAGAAGATCTCATTTGCTGAATCGAACGTAGCCATCATCACACTCATCCCCGTCTCCTGGCCTGCTGCTTATCTCGCGTGTCGGTTCCACGTCCGCACCGCCGAGCCGAATGACCAGCAGCTAATCCATCCATTACTGTCACGGCTCACCAGCAAGTCACGCTTGACTAGTACTAAATTGCTAATGTATGTGGCCGTGACACCATAACTTTCCCCTAACGCACCCGACTCATGCGCGAACGTATTAGCGTTTCCTCAACGAGAAACCTTCCAACTCCGCGGTCAATCTGGACGGTCCATCTTCAGTTCACCACTTCGATCCAGCAGCCGCTGCAGGTGTACACTCCGCAGCCATACCAATGATACCATGTCCAGAGAAAAATAACACTAACAAAAACAGTGGTGGTAGTCAGGGACGGAACCATACTCCAGATAGGTAGGTTTCAACTCAGGGTATAGAAAAATATCTAGCATATAGCACAGATAAATTCAGTCTAACCTGATTAATATTTTTATGGTCCAGTTCAGATAGTCTAGATCATTTCACCGTTGAATCTGAGATGTAACTAAATCCTGACTCCGGTACTGGTGGTAGTATAATTTAAAACGTTGTATGGGTCGATTGGGACTTCTAGAGATGGGGGCTCGGCCAGTTCCAAGATCTGGCAGACGGGCATAAAAAAAATGCCCTCTTTCTTGTGCCCTAGGCTGGCATCTGAGCTGGGCGCGCGTGGATGCAGCTGCCATGCAGATCGATCCACCCCACCCCACCATTGCAGATACATACATATTCATAATCATCCCCGCCCGCCCCGCCTGGCGCCTGTTACACCAGCCTGGACGCCCCATTATTTTTCCGCGGCGCGCGAGGGCCCTTGCTCCCCCCAACACGCCGTGCCACGCCACGCCACGCCACGCATCGCATCCACCCTCCTTCAGATCTCGCCACAACCCACGAGATAGATACTAATATTCTTCTCCTTAATTTCCCTGTTAACCAAACCAACAAAATACTACTGGTAGTGGTAGTAACTAGGGCTGGACGAAAAACTCGAAGCTCGTTAGCTCGCTCGGCTCGTGGCTGGCTCGGCTCGGCTCGGCTCGGCTCGTTAGGATAACGAGCCGAGCCGAGCCAAGATTTTAGCTCGTTAGCTATAACGAGCCAACTCGAGCCAGCTCGCGAGCCGCTCACGAGCCAAACGAGCCATGCTTCCAGGAATTTAGATATGCATATGCTGCTTCCATGGACCTAATTTGTACTCTATTGCATGTGTTAATGTGTAAATTTGTACTCTATTGTACCCAAACGAGCCATGCATGTGTTAATTTGTACTCTATTGTACCCAAACGAGCCAAACGAGCCTAACGAGCCAAACGAGCCAAACGAGCCAAACTTCCATGGATGAATATATGATGGAGATATTTTTTGGCCCTGGCTCACGAGCCAAACGAGCTAACTCGAGCTTTTTGTCGAGCCGAGCCGAGCTGGCTTTTTAGCTCGTTAGGTATAACGAGCCAGCTCGAGCCAGCTCGTTATCCTACCGAGCCAGATCGAGCCGAGCCGAGCCGAGCCGAGCCAGCTCGATATCCAGCCCTAGTAGTAACTAGGAGTAGAGTAGCTAGCTGCAATTGGACAGAGGTTCTATTTTTTTTGGCTTTTGATTTTACCAGACGGGATGATTTCTTTATCGTTATTTTGAAGTGGTTTACTGGGTAGTTTTTTCGAAGTGTCTTATTAATTTTTCAACATTCAATTTTGTCTTGTAAAACACCCGCGTTAGGACAAAAACCATAAGCGACACCTAATTTGTCTGACATGTGTATGTTAATGTTATCGAATAAAACAATACGAGGATGCGAGGTAGCCAGATGAAGAAAGGTTTGATCGTGGTACACGCGTACAATCGCAATGTCCTCTGGCCGTGGTTAAAACATTAATTCTAGTATCCACAGAATTTGAGATATATACAGCTAACAGACCTGCTGGTAGTCATACCAGCTTTTACTGACGAGTCGGCGACCGAGACACGGAGAATATTATTTAATATCTCCTTGTACCTATATATTTATAGGGTAAAATTTTTATCTGTGATTTATGTTTTTTAAACTAGTATAAAAGAGAGCCGCCGCCGTCACCGTCACCGAGGTCCGCCTGCACCGGCGATTTTGGATGGAGCAGCCGGTGATTTTCTTGGCTGGAAATGAGCGGAACTATGAGGGTGGTGATTGGGAAGAGATGAATGATAGTTGGGTAGGAATTTTTTTAATTGTGAACGACTACGAGGCTGGTGATTGGGATGAGATGAATAGTAGTTGGGTATGAATTTTTTAATTATACTTATATGTTCTATTTTAGGGAAATAATAATCTCTATATATTATAAAAATTTATGATATATTTAAAGACTGTCTGTGGATCTCACCTCCTAGGCTGCAGCGTGGCCGCCCTTAGGGGAATAACTGGTCATGCGTTAATCTCATGTACGTTCACCAAGAAAAACTGATCATACGTTCGCTTGTACGTACATCAAGAAATGCTGGGATTAATAAAACCACATGAAACCAGGTCATTCATCGTCTGACGACTGACTAGCTGAGCAGACTGCACGTACGACGACAAGCTAGCGCCTGGTGTCCGGTCGGATCAAGGCCCAGATCACCCGGGTCCGAGTCGTTTCAATCAATCAACACGCGTACGGTCAAGCCATGAAGCTGCCCGTTCAACAATGACCTCGGCACGACCACTCGCCATCTCCCCTGACCCGTACGCGCCACGTGGGCCAGCCGGCCTGACTCGGACCCGGTAGCCTGGGCAACCTGTTACGCAGAGAGAACCTAAGAGAACATTCTCTTTTTTTTTTGCACGGAGTAGTTCAATTACTCTCTATAATATCCTTTATACCATTTATTACTAAAAATAGCTCATATAATATATTATCTTTTTTCATATCTCTATATACAACCTTTTTGTATCACAATATATCTTGTTTATTGTGTTACAGTCGACTAGCATAAGAGATGACTCAATTTTTTATGCTCTCTACGCTACGTCATCTTATACTCTACGTGATAAAATTTATAAATAATTAATATCACACCATTGTATATGATCTTATTTACACACTCAAGTCATCCATCATAAGATAATCATAGCAACATCCACAACCAATATGGTCATAATAGTTCAGTCCACTCAGAGAAAAACGATTCACCTTTTTTTACTGGATATGGCCATGCCTGCGCTAAAAAAAAAATGGAAGCAGTACTTATATTACTGTTTATCTATCTGAAAATCTCCGAAGTACATAGGCATGCGCCTCCTGAGCCTTGCCTTTTTCTACGTGTATACAATATACAGTAATACAGCTATACAGCATGCGACATGACAGAAGAGATTACACAACGTTACAAGCAAAGACAAAATAAAAAAAGGGAAAAAAAAACTGGAGCTGTTTCCATGCTCACCTGTCTCCAGCGGCGACTGAGGAAGCCCTCCGCCATTAACTTAATCCGCCTGTTAATCTCCCACATAAACCTGTTTAATTAACCCCAATCCGGCGTAGACCACGGCTGTATAGATATATAACCACCCCACGCGCACAGCGACAAGCGCCCACATAGCACAACACCGAGGCCGAGAGACGAAGGGCAGAAAAGGCAAAAAATAAAACCCGGAGAAACAGAAGACGTGTAGAGGGTTGGGTCAGCGGGTGGGGGATGGAGAGCGAGATGGCGGACGCCCCGGCGCCGGCGGCAGTGATGGGCGGCGCCGTCGCCTCCGAGCCGCTTTCCGCGGTGGCGGAGGAGGGAGAGGCGGAGGCGGAGGCGGAGGCGGTAGGGTCCACCCTCACCATGGAGCGCGTCGCCGCCGCGAAGAAGTACATCGAGAACCACTACCGCTCGCAGACGAAGAACATCGAGGAACGCAAGGAGAGGTACCGATCCGATCCTGGACTCGTATTTCGGGCTCGAATTTTAGCTGCCGCCGCGTGCGGTTGGGGTAGATCTCGCGCGCCGCGAGCTCGATCGAGGGGTTTGATCTGGGTTGGGCGTGGTTCGAGCTTGGGGTGCTGGAGCTTGGGGCTTCGAGCTAATAGATTCGGGGGAAATTTTGGGGTGGGTGCTTGTGGAATGCGGGGAAGTGGGACGTGTGTAGCAGTAGCTGTATCAGCCATGATTTGAGAATTTCTAGCGTAGTATGATGTAGTATGTCGCTATAGATTCTCGAATTGGTGAAGCGTGGCATGCAATTTGGGGTTGGAGTGGCATGATTTAGCTGTTATGGATAAGTTGGGGGGATGGGCAGCATTTGATTCTGGTAGGTGTTTGTAATGCTTAGTGTCAGCTCAATGCACCAAGCAAAAATGGTTCAAATCGCTGGCGTGGATTATTTTTTGGCGCGAGAAGCCGTTGAGCTGAGCTTGTAGTACTGGCTCCTGGCTTGCTTAGTTGGGTAACGGAAATTTGAATTCTCGGAGAATAAATGCGCAAAAATGATGCGTGAATGCTAGGTCATGTCTGTTTTTGAGGTGGTAAAGTGGCGTCGATGTTTGTCGCATGCATATGGTATTTTGTTTTTTTGGGTATAATTAGAGTGCATTATGTATTGGTTTTAAATTGCAAGCCGACAAATGGTTGTGTGCAATAAGAGCATGTTATGTGATGGTTCCGAACCGAGAGCGGACTATTAGACATTCTTATGATCTTCGGTGAATGGGCGGTGGACATGTGGTTGATGACGCACTTCACAACAGATGCATGTGTTACATTGGTCATGCTAGTAATTTGCCTTATTTGGAATCAGAGATGTACTCAATAACTTTTCCAGCTTTAGTGTACAACTGTACATTTTATCGACCAAGGAAAAAGACCCCTGTTTCCCTTTTATTGAAAGGAAAACAATGAAAAAAAACACAGTGGAGACATTACATGAAAGTGTGATGTAGTAGAATTCTTTGCTTTATGCAATACATCGGATGCAGGCTATTAATGTAACGGGGGCATACATTTTCCATATGTAATTCCATGTGTTTAATCTTTTATCAAAACACGGTATGCGAACGAGCCTCTAGCCTAGCGGTAGAGCGCTCTATTAGCACCCCCAGGTCCTGGGTTCGACTCCCAGTGGGAGCGAATTCAGGCTGGGGGAAAAAACCCCCTCGCTTGCCCCATAAGCCAAAGCACAGGTCTTAAGGCTGGCCTAGGTCGTTGGTCGCGGGTTGAGCGTTGGGCTCCCATTGGTCGCTCTCACATAGGCTGATGCCGCTGTGTCAGGGTGGGGCAAGGGTTCGGGGGTTTCTTGATCTGCGTGAGAGGATCTTCTTCTTAAAGCTAATGCCCGGGGGGTTTCTTCCCCCCCGCAGGTCGAGTTTTTTTTTTAAACACGGTATATAGCCCACCAGCTATGGAGGTTAATTCTGAAGTCGGTCTTATATCAACTATAGCTGAGGATTGCCTTTGTTGAGCCTTCAATCTGGTCTGCACTATTGAAGTTCTAAGTTTACTTAGTTTAGACTACCACACCTAAGTTTCATTTGTCAAGCACATTCTATTGTTGTGTGACTTGTGTCAAATTGATTCCTCTCCTCTCTCATCATTTGGTATTTTGATTTGATTCTATGCAGATTCTTTTCCCCACTTTAGTTCATTTCCTTTGTTTGAAAAATGGTATATCTTTTGTTCTCCATATTATCACATAATAAAATATAATACATTGCAGGCGTTTTAGATTGGAGCGACAACTAGCTTCTTCTCAAGTTCCCAGGGAGCAGCAAATCAATTTAATGAAAGATTTGGAGAGAAAGGAAACTGAGTACATGCGACTCAAAAGGCACAAAATTTGTGTGGATGACTTTGAGCTGCTCACCATTATTGGGAGAGGTGCTTTTGGAGAGGTTTGCACATTGAGTTTCTACATATGCATTTCTATATGTAGCATGCCTGCTAAATACTTTCTTTGTTTTTGTCCAAGGGACATAATAGTCATGACTTATGGACCTATGGTGCTAGAAGTTTTGGTGGTGGTGGTGCATGTAGTTACTTTCCAATAGTTTCCTGTGTCCATAAAGACTTAAACTCTGGGCAAAGTGACAAGTGTTTGTTGCAGCATAGACTCTAGTTACTCTGTAAATAATGGCAAGTGTTTGTTGCATTGCAACTGTTGCTGTTAGTTTTGACCCCTTACTAGCTGTTTGTAATTTATTTAACAGGTTCGACTGTGTCGGGACAAGACCTCTGGCAACATTTATGCAATGAAAAAACTAAAGAAGTCTGATATGGTTATCAGGGGTCAAGTAAGATAACTCTCATTTCTGGCTATTTGAGCTTTTCTGAATTATAGTTATTGTGACTGCATTGAGTTTTTGATATGTTTTGGGTTCAAAAAACTTTGTACACCTATGAATGTGTTTGATAATTTTGTAACGACGATTTTAATTTTAATCAAATATATATGGAATGCAGATTTCTTTTCCATTTCATATCTTTGCCATTTACTGTGACATTTGTGTTTCTCATACCAAGGGCGTTGTTGTATTAACCATCACCAACTACATTTGTTAAAATTGATCAAAAAGTGATAATTATGTAATAGAATCAAGAAATCAAATCCACAAGGTTATTTTGAATTGAAATAAAACTACAAAGAAGGTGAATTCGCAAAGTTTGTCAGTGCATATTTGTATTTCATATTGTGTAGGAGCTTTTCCATTTAGTTGTCATTCTTTCAATTATAGTAATGAGTAGTCAGGAACGTTTGTCAGATCTTTGGACTTGAACTTGCTGAAGAACAAAGGCTACCTTTTATCTTTTCACTGAATTTGTTTTGATGAAGCCCACATAGGTTCCACTGATATTATGTTTTCATGTCTAATTGCTTTGTCATGGTTGGTCAAGGGCGATATCTTTAAATAATTGTATTTTTATTTGTCAAAATCACATAGTAAATGCTGTATCATAGTCAAAATCTCCTTCCCTGGAAAATTGGCTTGATAGGACCTTGTTCTGCAAAAGAAAAATAACTAGGTCAAGATAAGGATGATTCTTTTCAGGAAATCATGCCTACATTTTAAGGCCTAGTCATCTTTTTACAGCCGAAAGTAATTTTTTTGTCAGAAATTCTCTGCTAGTTTATAAGATATTGTTTAGCAAATGTTGCGGCATTAAAACTTCTATTTGCTATCTGTTATCGGAGTTATGAATTTCATTTATATCTCTGTTAGGTGGAACACGTTAGAGCTGAAAGAAACTTGCTGGCTGAAGTTGCTAGTCACTGCATTGTGAAGCTATACTATTCTTTCCAAGATACGGAATACCTTTACCTTATCATGGAGTACCTCCCTGGTGGTGATATCATGACCCTTCTCATGAGAGAGGATACCTTAACTGAGCATGTGGCTCGATTCTACATTGCTGAGACCATCCTTGCCATTGAATCCATTCATAAACATAACTACATCCACAGGTTGCATATCTTGAGTTTAAAGGCATGTGGAGTATCTGACTTCTACCATTGTGCTGATTTATAAATTTGGTCTGCTGTCATTTGCAGAGATATTAAGCCTGATAACCTGCTTCTAGACAAGAATGGTCACATGAAGCTGTCAGATTTTGGGCTGTGCAAGCCAATTGATTGTTCAAAGCTCTCAACCTTGAACGAAGACGAACCCCTGGGTGATGGTAACCTGAGGGAGTCAATGGATGTTGATAGTTCTTTCTCAGATACAACAAATGGTAGAAGGTGGAGGAGTCAACATGAACAGCTTCAGCACTGGCAGATGAACAGGAGAACGCTGGTATATCTGCTTAGGAGATTACATATCAAGCATCTCATTGATCCTGTTACATATCAAGCATCTCATTGATCCTGTACAATTCATGTTTTGCTTTCATGATCATGCCCAGGCTCTTGTTAAAAAAAGAGTATCATGTGTGTATGATCTCAATGTTGCTTGACAGTTTTTTCTTACTTTAATTGTACATTGATACCCAGGCATTCTCCACTGTTGGGACGCCAGACTATATTGCTCCAGAAGTTCTGCTAAAGAAGGGATATGGAATGGAATGTGATTGGTATGATATATCGGAATCCATGTTCAGACATATTTGTGTCTTGACTTTAATAACTAGTATTTAATTGTACTTTGTTTTCATCTTCAGGTGGTCTTTGGGTGCAATTATGTATGAGATGCTTGTTGGGTATCCACCATTTTATTCCGATGATCCAATAACTACATGCCGAAAGGTTTGTTTTGCCCACTGCCCAGTGCATTTAGCTACAACTGACCAAGAAAAAACACGACCGATTGATTTGGGCTCAGTTTTTTAAATGTACTTTAGTAGTTCATTGAATGTTTGTTTGACCTAGCAAGTTTAGGCTTATCATCAAAACCAGACCAAGCTAGTACTGAACTGCTTTATTTCTTAGCTTAGTTTTGAAGGTCAAGCTGCAAGAACCTCAATACAGCAGGCTGCAGCTTGTATGGCTTTTAGGCTAGGTCTACCCAATCACTTTGTGGATATTATCTTAAAGTTACTGAGTTAGCTTCAAGCTGGGTCAAAACAAGCCTGGAGTATTTTGCATGTTATTTCTGGTTATAACTTATTAAGTTGTAAGTTTAAGGTGACTGAATTGTTTTTTAGGTGTTTCTTTAATTATGTAATGTATGTAAGACAGAATTTGAATACATTGTGCATGCTAGTAAAATAGCGAAAATGGAAAAAAAGGTGCTAAAATGGTACAAAGGATCTCCTGATTGCCTTGTAAAGCACTGTAAGGTTTTCCCAGATACGAGAATGACAGTTAGATCCAACTTCCAATAGTCTAGTATTGTTTTGATCTCAGATTGTTAATGACTCGTCAAAAAGAGAGGAGAGAGAGAGAGAGAGAGAGAGAGAATGGTGTTCTCAGAATTATGCCAGTGTTTTTTTTTGGAAAGAGCTGCACTGATATCTGTTTTCTCATATCCTAGATTGTGCACTGGAGAAACCATTTGAAATTTCCAGAGGATTCAAGGTTGACACCTGAAGCAACGGATCTCATTTGCCGGTTATTGTGTGATGTTGACCACAGGATTGGCAGTGCAGGGGCAGATCAAATAAAGGTTGCCCCCCTGGCACACAAAAGAAATAAATAGGAACGCTACTTATAGTTCTTGTCTTGTTTAGTTTACCCGGTGTTTACTAGATCATTTTCTTCATCTTTAGGCCCATCCTTGGTTCCGAGGAGTTGCATGGGATAAGCTTTATGAAACGGAAGCAGCATTTAAGCCTCAAGTAAATGATGAACTGGATACACAGAATTTCATGAAGTTTGAGGAAGTACGTGAATCCCTTGCTCTTAATTGTTTCCTGTTTATGCAATTCTTCAAAATTCAAACCTTGCCAGTCTCTATCCAACCCTTCAGTATTGCCTTTGGAATTCTGGTATAGCTTATTGATTTGAGTCTGCCGGCTTTATTTGATTGAATTTCTTGCTCTTTATTAATTGCAAGCTCAAGGAACATCAATAAGTTGGGATGACTAATTTTCTGCTTTCGATGATTTGCACTATAGTTAAATTTCTCCTATATTTTATTTTTAGCCTGTGAATTGCATTCCTCTGCCTGACTTCTTGATTCTGTGCTGCAGTTGGAAAATCCTCCAGCCAGAACAGGTTCTGGGCCCTCAAGAAAGGTATTGAGATTCACAAACTAGTGCAAAAGCACAAAAGAACATTGCATTTCTAATGTTCGAATTGGCTTTAGCATCCTAACTTGCTATATGCATTACTGAATTGTTTCCCTGAGCTTTTATGACTGTCTCCACCCACTGTTTATCTTGGGATAGGGTGTCATGAGAAAATTATATTCTATACATGAGTACCCATATTCTTATGCCTTTTATAATGGAAGTACAGTGCGAACTATCATGCACAATAAACCTTCAGCGGTAATAAGGTAGATAAAAGAAGAGGGCATTTTGTTTTTGGGGGTGGGGGCGAAATAAAGGCCACTTTTGTGTTTCAAGGCCTGCTTAACCACTAAATTGGCCTACTATGCATGTATAGTTGTGGTAGACCCACTGTTACCTATCAAGGTTATAGTGGCCGGTTTGCAATAGTAGTTCAAAGTTCAAACCACCTGCCCTCATTGGTAGAATTTATGTTCTTATGGATACACATATATGTTTCTCTTTGCAATCCCAAAGTTCTTATGTAATTTTTGTGTAACAATTTTACAGATGATGCTAAATTCCAAAGATCTCAGCTTTGTGGGGTACACATACAAAAACTTTGATGCTGTGAAAGGATTAAAACATTCAGGTTTGTGTCTTCGTGGCATCATTAATATAGGAAGAAATCCGATTGGAGTTCACAACAATGAAATTGCCCGTATCTGCAGTATATACTCGGTATGTGCATGGCATATAGACAGTCATTATATTCCTTTGTTAACAACCATAAATGCATGCAGATCTACAAAGGAACTCATCGTTAACAAGGCCCTCCATTGGCACCATATTTGGTAACACATTGTTGCCCATGCTGCGTAACCTATTATTGCAATAATTGCCTCCCATCTTATTCGGATAATTTTAATCTCAGGTCCAAATGGCTTGGACACATCTAGAGAACCAAAGGGAAGGGACGCGCACATGCACACAGTTTCTTCTGGGGATCCGATGAGTCCATAACCTGCGGTTCTGTTCGTCCACCGGGAATTTCCAAACTAAATTAGCATGCAAACGCCTGAATGATGTGGCTCCATCCGGATGACCTGCTTGTTTTTAGCCAGGTTTCTGCCCTGTTTAATCGTTGGCGAGCATTTTGTAGAAATCCAACAAAGCTTCTAGTTGTAAAATAGTACGGTAAGAACTTAACAAATAGCCCATGTACCGGGGGCTCGTGGTATTTGGTGTAAGCGTGTTCGGACCAAGTGGAGATGGGCGGCTTTGGGAGTATTTGCACCTTGGGGCTGGCTGCCCAGGTTGGCAGAGCAAATTGCCGCCTTCTCTTGTGGCAGTTCCTAGTCCGCTAACATTTGAGCATGGAAAGAAATAAGACGGTAATTGCGGCAGGCTAAGCTATTGTTGGTGGTGGTGTTTGATATGTATCTGTGTCAGAAGTTTTCCATTCCGGGCTTTGCCCCTTGGTCTATGGTCTTCCGTTGCAGAAAATGCCTAGTTTTGTTTAGTGTGATGCTCACCCGTTATATCTCATGGTGTACTGAACCTTGAATTATATTTTTGGTGGGAGTACATTTTTATGCTGTTGCCTTTGTTCTGCATAAGATAATGGACCTGTTCTTTTCCTCCGAAGCTGGCGGTTTTTGACTTTTGCTATACTACCTAACTTTCAAACGGGATATTTTCTCAAGACAGGGTCTACAAGTTAAACGATCTACACGTTAAAAGCCTAACATCTGTACCAGCTAAAATTACAAGTGAGTATCTGCCTCTATGTAATTTGTACCATAAACAGCTAAAATTTAAAAATTTCAGTCGAAAGTCATAAGTCGCAGCCATTGTCAAACAGACCCGATGTTCGCTAGGCTGAAAGGTGTTTTGATACTTTGATCCTCCCTCCTCTATAATCAACGGTGAAAAGGTGATTGGACGCCATGATGTCTTGGCGGCGTAAACCGATGGATGTAGCTACGCTGGCTGACGTTGGCTGCCGGCCGTCACCTTCGCACGTTTTATTTTAGCACGCGCGGGCGCGCAGCCTTGCCTTGCCGCCAAAGTCTCTGGCGCGCCTTTTTGGCAAATAACTCCGAGCTTAGCGTGACACAAATTCACCAAAGCATGGCCAGTTCACAGTGGTCTAGAAGCACGGCACATGAACAAGTTGCTTAGGCGCAGCTGGTCTACGGTCTACCATCGATCGACCGTTCTGTTCTGACTTCTGAGGACGGCACAAACTACCAAAACAAAGTTAGCAATCTCAACAAGAAAGTAGGGTGGTGGTGGGTGGTTCAGGCTCGGTTGGCTATCTTATCGCATGCAACCAACCTAAACATTGCTTGGTCACGAACAATTGATCGATCGTCGCCTAAGTGCTGTGATGTGACAAACTTTGAACAGCTCTGGGTACTGTACGGTTCACCTATTGCCCACATTTTTAGTCCAACTTTGAACAGAAACAGGCAAGGCAAATCTTTCTGATAAGGTGCAAGTTCTCACCATCGAGATCAGAGGGCAACGAGCAAGCAATTAAACGGCAAGAAAACAATGAGTTCGTGCGCACGTTGTCGTTGTGATTTCTTTTGTGATAGATTCTATATCTATACATGTTTAATTTGTACCACTATAATATAGACCCACCACAATTAGGATGTAGATTTTCTTCTTTTCCAACGAGAAGTTAGCTAGCAAGGAGCTACTCGGGAACAGACCGATCTATTGAAGTATATTGTATGTCTTTTCTCATCAGCTTAGTATGTAGATTAAACTTCTCAACAGCAAGGGTATCGACTTGGAGTTGTGATAGAGATCCGATCAACTGATCGGAGAAAAGAAAAAAGATGTGTTATGAATAGCGCTTGTATTCATATGAGGCCAATGGGCCAGTATATATACACAAAGTACAGGTGGTAAATATGCAAAAGAACCCCTCATAACAATGGGGAATAACAAACTATACATATATCTCTAACACCCCCCCTCAAACTCATGGTGGATCAACAACACTGAGTTTGGAGAGGTAGAAGCTGTGCTGTGCTCGAGTCTGGGCCTTCGTGAAGAAATCCGCTATCTGAAGCTCCGAAGGCACATACTGAAGAGTAATCACCTGATCATGCACGCAAGTCCTCATGAAAGAAGCATCAACACCAATGTGCTTGGTGAGCTCATGCTTCACAGAATCACGAGCAATACTGATAGCACCTGTACTGTCTGACAAAAGCGGGGTCGGTGTAGTGACAGAAACACCAAAATCCTCAAGTAACCACCGTAGCCAAGTAATCTCTGCTGTCAAGAGAGCCATAGCTCGCAACTCAGCCTCTGCACTCGAACGGGACACTGCAGTCTGTTTCTTCGTCTTCCAGGCAATAAGAGAACCACCAAGATAAACACAGTAAGCAGAGATAGACCGACGATCAGAGGGATCGCTGGCCCAAGTAGCATCCGAATAGGCCTGAAGCTGTAACGAACTGGAACGTGGAAAGAAGAGACGACGAGAAATAGTCCCACGAAGGTATCGTAGAACTCGAAGAAGGTGGCTGTAGTGGACCTGAGTGGGAGCTGAAACAAACTGACTCAGAATATGAACTGGATAAGTGATATCCGGACGAGTAACAGCAAGGTAGACAAGACTCCCAACAAGATGACGATAGCGAGTCGGATCAGAAAGAGGCTCGCCATCAGAGGGTCGGAGGTGAGCATTGAGCTCCATGGGAGTCTCAACAGTACGCTGATCAGTGAGAGAGGCGCGATCAAGAAGATCCTGAATATATTTCTCTTGGGACATAAAGAAATCATCTGGAGTGGAAGTAACCTCAATCCCAAGGAAGTAATGAATAGGACCAAGATCCGACATAAGGAACTGCTCACTAAGACGAGCCTTGACAAAGGCAATGTACTCAGAATCATCTCCCGTAATGATCATATCATCAACATACAGGAGAAGAAGAGTCCGACCACGAGACGAAGTGTGGACAAAGAGCGCAGGATCATGATCACTAGCTGAAAAACCAGCAGCAGTGACCACAGAGGAGAAGCGCTCAAACCAAGCACGAGGGGCTTGTTTAAGGCCATAGAGAGAGCGGCGAAGGCGACAAACCATGCCCTCAGGAACAGAATACCCAGGTGGCGGATGCATGTAGACCTCCTCACGCAACTCGCCATTAAGAAAGGCATTCTTGACATCAAGCTGAGAAACAGACCAGTGGCGAGCAGACGCCACCGAAAGAAGAGTGCGAACAGTAGTCATGTGGGCCACAGGAGCAAAAGTCTCGTCATAGTCAACCCCATGCTCCTGCTGGAAGCCACGAGCAACAAGACGCGCCTTATAGCGCTCAAGAGAGCCATCAGAGCGAGTCTTAATCTTATAGACCCACTTACATGTGATGGGATGAGAATGAGATGGCAAAGGAACAAGATCCCAAGTACCAGTACGCTCGAGGGCAGCAATCTCCTCGGCCATGGCAAGCTGCCACTCAGGGTGAGTAACAGCATCCCGGTAGGAGACAGGCTCACGAGTAGCTGCACCAGCAAAGGAAAAACGGGCAGGAGGCCGAATCGACTGGCGATCGCGGAGAGCGTAGCGAGGAGAAGATGACCCATCAGGGGACGATGGAGCATCAGAAGAAGAAGGCTCATCTGGAAGGTCCTCAATACGAGGTCGACGAGTATAGACGATAAGGGGAGAAGGAACTGTAGTGGGAGGAACCTGCGGAGTCGTAGGAGACGACACAGGCGGTGACAACGGTGAAGAGGCCACAGGGGGAATATGTGGAGACTCAGTGGAACAGGTGGACGAGGGCAAAGCAGATATAGGTGTATCTGGAAAAGTCAAGAAAGACAGAGGCTCCACAGAGGAAGCCGAAGGAGAGGCAGGACGTGGGTAGAATGGACGAGACTCGTCGAAAGTCACATCCCGAGAAACCCGCATCCGTCGACCAACAGGATCCCAGCACCGATAGCCCTTGTGCTCGGCGCTATATCCCAGAAAAACACACTCAACAGACTGAGCGGTCAGTTTGGTGCGTTCTCGAGGGGCAAGGAGAACGTAGCAAACGCAACCGAACAGATGAAGGGCAGAGTAGTCAGGAAGAAGACCACAGAGACGCTCAACAGGGATCGCACCCTTAAGAGCAGAAGAGGGATGTATGTTGACGAGATAGGTGGCAGTGGAAACAGCCTCGGCCCAAAAGTGAGGTGGAATAGAGGCGGCGATCATCAGAGCACAAGCCGTCTCAAGGAGATGACGATGCTTGCGCTCAGCAACACCATTCTGAGCATGAGCACCAGGACAAGAGAACTGAGCGAGAGTGCCCTGCTCAGCAAGGAAGCTGCGCAGGTGACGAGAGAGGTACTCGCCAGCAGAATCAGCTCTAAAGACACGAATAGGAGTGGAGAACTGTGTGTGTATCATAGTGGCAAATTGTTTATAGATAGGTAAGACCTCACTACGAGAAGACATGAAATATATCCAAGTGTGGCGAGAGAAATCATCTATAAAAATAATATAATAACGATGACCCCCTTTCGAAACGAAGGGAGCCGGACCCCAAACATCTGAATGAACAAGATCGAAAGGACGCTGAGACACAGTCTCACTATGAGGATAAGGAAGCTGAATCTGTTTACCTAACTTACAGCCCTGACAATCTAAAGACACGTCTCCTGAGACAGACCCCAGAAGACCACGACGAACTAAGGACGATAGACGGGATCCACATAGATGACCAAGACGGTGATGCCACTGCTGGAAAGACCCGGTAGATGAAGTGGCAGAAGCGGAGAGACTGGCGGCGATGGTGGCAGCGGAAGGAAGGTGAAGCCAGTCAAGCTCCCAGAGACGCTGTGAGTCACGGCGCCGAGGGCCAGAACCAACCAGAGCTCCCGTGTGACGATCCTGAACACAACAAGAGTCAGAGTCGAGAATGACCCGATAACCAAGGTCAGTAATCTGCCCAGCAGAAAAAAGCTGCATGGTAAGGCGAGGAACATGAGCAACAGAAGGAACATGAAAGAATGAGTTGCTAAGAGATCCTCGACCAGAGACAGAAAGAGCTGTACCATCAGCAGTAAGAACACTGACAGGAGAATCAAGAGGTGAAATAGAAGACAGTGTGGAAGGATCAGGAGTCATGTGAAAGGATGCTCCAGAATCAAGAATCCACGGGGAGGTACCTGACTGTGTAGGAGGTGGTCTCTCAGTGCCCGAAGAGTCAGTAGCAGAACCTGCAGAACCTGTCGAGGGAGAACCTGAAGCGGCAAGTAGGCGTCGAAGTCTGGCTATCTCCTGCTCGGTGAGAGAAGCTGCTGAAGAGGTCGAGGCAGACGTCGTCGTAGAAGCACTAGTGCCAGTAGAAGAACGGCGTGAAAGATGCCGCTTCTTCTTGTAGCACTGGGACTCAGTGTGGCCATCCTTGTCGCAGTAGGAACAGTGAGGACGGCCACCTCCAGACGGAGGACGGCCACCACCACCTGTGGTAGCCGCTGGAGGAGGCAGTGTAGCAGGCGGACGAGCGGCGAGCACAGAGGGGAGTGGCATCAGACCAGCACCACTCAAACGAGTCTCCTCTGCGCGTATCTCGGTAAGAGCCTCCAGGAGAGTGACACGAGGGTGGCGTGCAAGGAGCTGGGCACGCCTTTGCTCGAACTCAGGACGAAGGCGAGTAAGGAACTCGTAAACCCGCTGAAACTCCAGGTCAGCACGTACATCCAGGCAGCACGGACAGGTACGACAGCCAGCAGTGCGGAGAGAGTCCAACTGACGCCAAACAGCAGAGCTCTGAGCGTAAAAGGCGTCAACAGTAGCATCACCCTGCTGAAGAGAGTGCTCCTGGCGGACCACGGACAGGTACAGGGCATCACCAGAGGGCTCGTAGCGCTGACGAAGATGAGTCCACATCTGGAAAGCCGAAGGGAGTCCCACAACCTCAGAAGAAAACTGAGGCTGGACACTGGCGATGAAGACAGCAGCAGCCCGAGCGTCGTCATCGTACCACTGAGTGTAGACGGTCAGACGATCCTTGTAGGAATCCAGAGCCTCCTGGTAGGCAGAGGCAGCTTTATCATCAGCTTCATCAGCAGCAGCCTTATCGGCTGTCGGAGGCAATGCAACAGGCGTAGGCTCCGTCGGAGGAATAGGGCAAGGCGGGCAGGTGACATCGCCAGAGAGGACGCCCCAGAGACGAAGACCACGCATGTGGATGCACATGTGAGACACGAAGTCGGTGTAATTAACACCATCAAAGATCACTGGGCAACGAGGGAGGGAAACGGTGCCCATTGGTAGGCGGCGCTGGACGGCGCGGCGACCAAGGCAACGAAGTCTAACAGGCGGCGCTGGACGGCGCGGCGGTTAGAACGACGCTTTTTTTTTGCTTTTTTTTTGCTTTTTTTTTCTTTCCGCCGCTCGGTTAAAAACTTAAACAGGCCAGAGGCCCGTTAGGGTTTTCACGCGCGCGACTGCAGCGCGACGGCGGCGGCGGCGGCCCGGCGGAGCAGGGCGCGGGCGCCGGACGGGAGGCAGCCGGGCGGGCGGGCTCCAGGCAGGAGGCGGAGGCGCCGGCGGCCGAGCGGAAGGTGGAGGCGGCGGGAGGCGGCGTCGACCAGGCGGCCGGCAGGGCGGAGTCGGGCGACAGGCAGGAGGCGGAGGCGCCGGCGGTGGAGGACGGCAGCGGCGGTGGAGGCGCGGGAAGAGCCGGTGGCGGCGCGGTCGGAGCGGAGGCGGCAGAAGCCGATCGGAGGCGCGGGGAGGCCGACGGCGGCGCAGGGAGGCCGGCGACGGCACGGGGAGTCGGCGGGGCCGACGGCGGTGGGCTCGAGCGGACAGGCTCGGGCGGAGTCGGGTGGAGCCGACGGCGGAAAGTGCGGCAGCGGCGACGGGGAAGTCGGCGGCAGCGGCGAAGCGACGGGAAACCCTAGGTACGCTCTGATACCATGTTATGAATAGCGCTTGTATTCATATGAGGCCAATGGGCCAGTATATATACACAAAGTACAGGTGGTAAATATGCAAAAGAACCCCTCATAACAATGGGGAATAACAAACTATACATATATCTCTAACAGTGTCTAGGCATCACCTGGATGTTTTCTTTTTATCTTTACAAAAGTCAAGTACAGTGTAGCCGGCCAAGACGTACGGCCGGAATGAGAGAAGCTAGGGAACTTCCGACCAGACTGCATGCGAAGGGAGGTGGAGAAAGAAGCAGAAGAAATGGAAGGACAATTAAAAAAGAAATTAAGTGCAGATCAGGGCAACTCCAATGACACCCTCCATGCCCACAAGGCCACGAGTCTTCCTTGATCATCAGCCACATTACCTTTTGTGCATTTGTGCGTGAAGTGGACCTCTGCTCAAAAGATTCTGCAACCGCTCTGCGCTGATCCTTCCAATTTCTCCAAGCCCAATCGATCGATCTCCAACGTGAACTTGCGCGTCCTAGCTAGCTAGACTTGCTCGGCTGTACCGCCGGCCTCGTCCGGAGTACTGTTCGGTATCTGGGGCCGTCCATCGCTCAGCTTCCATGCCACAGACAGGTAGAGCGCTACGACGCCGGCGAAGAGGAAGAAGAAGAGCCAGGCCGACTCCAGCGATGCGGCGGAGAGCATCATGCACATGCGCAGAGTGAACGACACGAGCACGAAGGCCACGGCCATCACCATGGCCCTCTTCTGCACCCTGGCCACCGAGGGGTTGCCGGACCCGGCCACGATGGAGAACATGGACAGGCCGAGGCTGGTGAACAGGCTCAGGCAGATGAAAGCCAGGTTCACGCTGAAGAGCGCGGAGTGCTCCGCCGCAGCGGCGGTGGGCTTGCTCGGGAGGTTGACGAAGAGCACGAGCGAGGCCGACGCGGCGAACAGGCAGACGGTATGCACGCTCTTGGACACGCGCTTCGGCTCGTCGGCCTCCCCCTCCCGGCCCCGCAGGCCGGAGCCGCCGTGTCGGGCGGCTTGAGGTGCTGCCTCGGCCTCGAGGTCGAACACACCACTGGTTGCGGTCGACATCGGTGCTGCCGCCGTTTCCTGTGCCTGCGACGGAGTGGAGGACGGCGAGTCGTCGGCGAGCAGACTGGTCCGGTCGTTGAAGGAGCCGGTGAACCTGAGGACGCGGGTGAAGCCGTTGCTAGCGGTGGAAGCAATGGAAGACGTGATCCGGTTAAGAGCCGGCCAAAACATGCTAGGGATCATGTCCATCGAAGCTAGCTAGCAGTCGACCTACAACTCAAGCTGGTTAATGGGGCTATGCGGGGGCATCGATCGATCAAGCAAACTTAAACCGCATTATACCCGGAAATTAACGTCTTAGAGATGTGCATTCTAGCCGTCACTACCAGTCAAGCTAGCATTGCGGCTGTGTAGGCAAACTACGCATGCATTGAGCGATAAATGTTAACCTTGTCTTGCTAAAACCAGTTAGTTATATAGTGCTCCACCTACGTACCACACGTGCTGCGATGAAGTCGCCGGTCAACATTCAACACTTGCCGTCGATCAAATAAGGATGAATTTTTTTTGGGGGGTACCGACTTGCAGCATCCAAAGCTACTAAAGTTTTAGAGCCCAAAATGATTTGACTCAACTAAGGCGTTTATATTGGTTTTTATTGATGATTTTTGGCTTAGGCTTATGAATAGTACTAACTTGTAAAGAGAGGCACCCATATACGATTCTGGCTGATATAAATGAAGGTACTATAGTGTGTACTACAATCGATTAGTAGATCCTGTTGTTATGCGTGTCATTTTGGGAATTTCCCAATTGAGAAAAGGAAAAAAATGTAGGCAGGGCCCACCTGTCGGTGAGCCGCGCGAGGAGATAAGGGGGAGGAGACCCGTGCGTGTCCCGTGCGTGTGTGAGAGCGGAGGCATGTGCAGCCGTTTCAGGTTCTGCCCAGATCTGGCGATTCCAATGGCGCATGGGGAAACGGCGAGTGGAGGGGCGGCGACGGAGGCGTGGGCTGGCCTGGGTTCCTCGGAGCCGGCCGCTCGCGCCACCCCGCGGCTAACCCCGTCTCCTCTTCTTAAGGCCGCTTGGCTCCACGGTTCGTGAGCTCTCTCTTCCGATCTGATTTGCTCCTTTGGGTCTTCTTCTTCCTCTCGGTTCTTCGGTCTGTGTGGAGTATTTGGGGCTTTGGCGCCATCTCTGATTGAAGCCTTTTGCTTTTAATTTCCCGTGAACCCTATTGTGGTGTGAGGGGAAACTCGAAGGTTGAAGGTTGACCGAGGGAGGACGGAGGAGGTGACGGCTCCCTGTTGCTTTTGAGCGCACTTGGCCGGTGTGTTCTTGTGGTCTTGTGCGGCACTACCCCGACTCTCGACTCCGGCGTCAGCTTTCCGAGGTCGGAGAGGGCATTGTATCTCCGTCAACCACAATTCTCTACTGCGTCGACACAGAGGGGTGCTAGGTTTTCTGGGACAGCACTTACGAGTGTGCCTTGCCCTGGTTTTCTGTTCATCATCGGCTTGGTATTCATCTGGACGGCTTTGAGTGTCGTCTGCACTGTGAGTATATTGATTCTTTTGCAAAAGCAGCTGCAGTGCTTGTTCTTTATTTTCTGTTATAAAGTTCAAGCATTTGGAGGTGCCATGTTTATTTGTGCTTTGTGATGAACTAGTCAATTACTGAAATAGATTTTGATAACAGGATTATAATTCTGAGCTCTAGTGATTTGTCTTTTACTGTCTATACCTCTGTTGTCTTTCGGCTGTTGAGATTTGTTCATATGCAACTAAAATTTTGCTATGCAGTAGTTATTTTTGTTGTTCCAGAAGAGGATCTTTCCTTTATCTTTAAAGTCCTGGTATATGCTGCATGTTAACTCTGGTAGATGCTGCATGTTAAAATTCTGGAATACAGTCTGATTACTGCTTGAAATCTCATTGACTGTGAACATTTAAACCGAAAGTCATAAATTGTTGTTTTCTGTATTTGATCAGTTGTGACAGTAGAAAACATATTTGTGAGCTCAAATCCTGATTTCTAGTTATCAGATCATTAATGAAGAGTTTCGATATTAGCATGACAAGGCTAAGATCAAAAATCTTGCGCAACTCTGTTTTGAGAGCAAATTCGAAGCAATTATTTTGTTATATGCTAGACTTAATTGCTCTTTTGCTTAGAAGACAGCATGGAATATTATTCCCAGCAGTCTTGTGCCTATATACATCAGATATATACATTTGTATAAATGGCATGGTGGAATTACATGTTTATATGCAATTGATGTCATTTATAATCTGCTGGAAATGTTTTGAATATATGTTTAATTAAACTGGAATTAAATTAAGAATTTGCTTACACCATAATTTTTACAACAGATCCCGCCTTGAAAAGGCACTCTGTTTAAAAACTAGGTACCGTAGAAAAGTTATTTCTATAGAAAATGGCTTATAGAAGCCAAAACAAACAGAGCCTAAATTGTTTAGATTCTATTTTATTTTTTTGTTCAAGGAAGACTACTTTATACTACTACAGAGAAAGCCATATGGGACGTTTCATCAGAGACGGTTCCTCGAATCCGTCAGTGTTGCAATTATCATAGACGGTTTTACATGTGTAACTATCTATATTAGTAGCGATGGCTAGAATGGTTCTCATTAAGAACTATTTGTGAATTATCACAGATGGTTCTAATAAAAGAACTGTATGTGAAATCTCCTATTATCACAGATGATTCTTGTTAAGACTCATATGTGATAATTCATAGATGGTTCTTAATAAAAATCATCTGTGACAATTATGTATCACAAACAGTTCATGGTTGAAAGTGTTTGTGATACGTCGCGTTATTAAACACCTCGCCATACCAGTCCCAACAAATCTGCCTGTATTGCGTTGCTTTGAAGGAGGCGGCCGGCTTTGGGGAGTTTGGTAAAAGCATACCATAGATTTGCAGGTGTGCTTATAGATTGATTTATTCTTGGTGATTTGATGTTAGTATTTGCTTCTAATTATATGCATTATAATCAAGAGAGATGATAGTTAGGTTTATATCTATCTTGGTAGTTTGCTCCAATTTAATATGGGTCTCACTACTCCTGGTCTACTTTAATATATTCTTGCTTTATATATATATATATATATATATATATATATATATTACTTCATGAATAGTACGTAGCTAGCAACTTTAGTTTAGATGAACAATTTAAGGTGAATGATAATTATGTGTAAGTATTAAGCTAGCTAGCCACTGTCATGTGCTAATGACACAATTGCTTATTTAGCTGAATAAGGTTTGAGTGATAATTATGAGGCTGTGCTATTTTTTTAACGTAATTTCTCAGAAGGTAATAGATCCCGATGGACTAGATGCTTTGCAGGCTGAGGTGGTGACGACTCTATGTCATCTTGAAATGCATTTTTCTCTATCATTTTTCGATATCATGATTCATCTCATTGTTCACCTTGTAAAAGAGATAAAGATATGCGGCGTCGTATTTCTGTGTCATATGTACATATTCAAGAGGTGCATAGGAATTCTCAAGTCTTATATATAAATTTGATCTTGGCCGGAGGGTATCATCATCGAAGGTTATGCAATCGAAGAGGTTATTGAGTTCTGCATCGATTACATGGCTCAGGTCAAACTGATAGGTGTGTGCCTATTTCACGGTCTTGCAACATATGACTGAAGTGTCCCTATATATTGACAAGTAAAAGGACATGCTACGCCAAGAGAATCTAGGCCGGTCAGAGGTTTGGATCACGAAACAACACAACCATCGGTTCAACAAATGGTTGAAGGTGCGATTCACTGGAAGGTCATCAAGCGATGTGTTACAATGGTTAGTAAAAGGGCCAAAATTTATAATTATGATATGGCAAGGATAAGATATAAATAGATACACATTTTATACAACAGATCAGAATAGAAAGAACACAGTCCAAAACTCAGGTGTTCACATAGATGCATTTCATGAGTACTTTAGTACCGCTGGCCCAAGCTCCTACTACGGAATTGTAGAGGAGATTTAGAAACTCGACTATATACTTCTCAATACCCCTTTATTTCGGTGCCATTGGGTCCAACTCTCACAGGGTGTAAAGGTCGACAAGTACGACGTCACTATTGTAAACATCGAATGTGTAGGATACAAAGTTGAACCATTCGTACTAATGAGATAAGTTGTTCAAGTTTTTTTTATGCAACTAACCCAGGAAATAAGAAGCACCACATAGTTCTTTATGGAAAAAGGATTGTCGGAGTTGAGAATGTCGTGGATGAGGAAGGGTACAATCAATTTGATAAGTTGCCTCCTTTCAGAGACGACATCAGGCTCGAGGAAGAACCAAGTGACAAAGTTAGCTATATGCGTATCGATCATCGTGAATGGATTTTTTGAAAGAAAATAGTCAAGTGGAATGATCCTACATGGTAAACACTTATTTAAAAACTATTCTATTATAATTAAAAAAACTCAGCATGTAATTAAGTAATTATTCCATTGTAATTGATTCAGTAATTAAGAAATTATTTTATATGTGATTGTATCTGCTTGCTTGTTTTCAGAGGGCATGGTTAGCACTTAGGCTAGCCAAAAATAGGATATGTTGTAACTATAGAATGAACTATCACAGACAGTTTAGTGGCACAAACCGTCTGTGATACAAAGACGATTCCATAATATAACCATCACAGGTGATATATGTATCACAGATGGTTCCATAATAGAACTATCTATGATATGTTAGTATACCACATGCAGTTGTATTATGGAATCATTTATGATAGTTTTTTATAAGTAGGGTCCTGTTAGGGTTTGCGCCCTTACTCGCCCACTTGGTCACATCCTTTCACACAGAATACCGCCGTCACCTCTCCTCCCAACACCGTCGCCTCTCCTCCTAACAGTCTCCTCCCAATAGTGTCAACTTTCCTCCCAACGCTGACTCTCCTCTTGACGCCAAAACTGAAAAGAAGAGGCCCATCATCAAGTACATGCTTCGTGTCCCTATACCTCTCTCTGCCAGGGTGTTACCTTCACCCATTGTTCGTTCACCTCCTCCACTCTTCTCCCCTTAGATGGCGCCACTGCTGCCTCTTCCTTATCTTTTGTCTCTTCTAGAAAATATTACTACATATGTCAACTTCTTTACTTTTCTTATGTGTGTGAAATTGTTGGAGATGGCACCATAGTTGCTGGTATAGAGATAGACTTGCCCACTTTACCACTAAATAACATAGAGCCTGATCATATAAGCTAATTTCCTCCCTATGAACAAGCAGCCTTAAAAGCGATAACTTCTTTACAAAGCATATATGAATTTACAATATATTGTTACAATTATCATATTGCATTGCTATATAAAAGAATAACACGATCTATCATTGCAGCTGCGCAAGATGCTATTCCATGTGCAATGATTTCTGTATATTCATCCCATACTACCTCTCTATATCAAAGAAGTTTTGATGTACAGTGTTGTCTTTTGGTTTTATATATATCAAAATTTGCTTTGAAGCAAAAGTAAAGGTTCAAGACAAATATCTTACATCCTTTTATGGCACTCCAATATCCTTTGTTATTTCCATATGGTGAACGAGGATATCAACTTGGAATTACATACAAAGGAATGAACACAAGTCACAATGCAAGATTACTACAAGTATCAATTTCATTACAGAAAAAACCAGCCTAATCCATATCTTTATTATGGAAGACTATCATCACTTATTGTTATACTCATTGATTTGTACTTGACACGTAACACAAACTTAGTTTTAAGGACTATGGCGACATACATGTGTAGGTGACACTAGATTCTAATTATCATTGTATCAAAGTAAAATAAGGTAATATACCTTGATTCCCTAAATAAGATGGAGCACAACTTCAAAATTGTGCAACAATTAATCGATAGGTAAATTTATTTCATCTATATATAACTCTATGTACCTTTTGTTTGCAATTGCTGATGCTAATTTTTCGAATCACGTAAGCCGTTTGAGACATACGTTGGTAGATGAGGGAGGCACATGGAAGGGAGCACCACACTGCGACATGTGACACAGTTTTCGGTACCCGTTGCTACATAATAATCCTAGATCACACTTCGTAATGATGCATATCAAACTGAACAAAACTATGTATGTAATTATATTTTTGCAGTACCACCAGTAGCTATAAGGTAACGTATGTGGATTCTACGTTTGCCGCTATATGAAAGAAATCATGGATGTTGGGCCCAAAGATCTAGAGTCTATGAATTTTGCAACAATTATTTCCTATATATACATATACACATACACACACACATATATATGTATATATGCTTACGACTTTACTCTTCCTAGCAACAGGGCATGAAAATTGATTCAAGTACAGTCCATATGAATGAACTCTTCGACGTTCGAGGATGGCTCGCCACCTTTTTAATGGCGGAGGTCATTTACCGAAAAGGGGAATTTCACTCAAACTGGGATGAATAAAATCTCTCATGTTTAGTGACAAAATATATTTTTTACAGTATCTGTAAACATGTTGTAGCTGTATTATCACAATTAATCTATAATTAATCAGTAAACTTGTGCATCTGTGATATATCTGTCTGTTTGTGGTCGATATCTGTGATATTTGTGTGTTATGTGATATATCTGTGATATCTATGTATTTGCTTGTTTTCAGAGGGCATAGCTAGCATTTTCTGAGGCTAGCCGAAAAACAAAAAAAAAATAGGTATTGAACGAACTATCATAGATGTTTTTGTGATTTAAAGCGTCTGTGAAGACCCTACTATCACAGATGGCTACGACCAAAACACATTTGTGATATGTTAGACATAGTAGATAGTTATATGTACCAACCATGGCATATCACAGATGGTTGGTACATAGAACCGTCAGTGATGTCTGACATATCACATACATGTTTTGGTCATAGCCATATGTAATAGTTGGTCTTTACATACGGTACATAAACCGTCTGTTATCACAGATGTAAAAATTCAGACGGTTAAGAAATTATCTGTGATGAGAGTTTAGAATCGCCTATAATAACTCCTTGTATGGTAGTGTTATTCCGAACCACAACGTTTCATTTACTTACATTCTTTGAACTGTTGCTTCCCTAACCCCGACTCACGGCCACTTGCGACGGGCGGACGAGTCATGTATCATGCTCAGTGCTCAGCATAGAAACTAAATCCAAGTTTATGTTTATGATGATCTTGATATGTAGCTTAATTAGTTCTTTATCTTCTCCGATGATACGAAGAATTAATTTTTGTTAGCAGCCACGAATGTCAAATGTAATCCCTTGTTGTTTTCTGCTTCTTGAAACCCTGAAGGTAGCTTAATCAGTAATTTTTGTGGAAAAGAAGCCTTGTCCTGAATCCTGATTGCCTAGAAATGTGCACGAATGCGCGCTGCTTTGAAGCTAATGTCATACTCCTGTATACCTAATAAGTGTATGTAGATCAGTACGTAGTGTGTCTCCCCTAAAGGTTGCCCACAATGATTAGGAGCAGTCTATTGTAGAGGTGACTATAATTTTTTTAATTTTTAGTTAATTTTTTAGTCATTGAATTTAGATCCAACCATTCATATCCTCTTCTCCATGTCATATATAAACACACCACCACATTCCTAACTCTAATCCCATCCCCTGCCCTCATCACCGTCGTCCCCTCCCTACCCCGCGCCGCCTCCCACTGCCTCGCCGGCCAGCTCCACCTTCCATTGCTTCCACTGCCCGACATGGCTACCGGCATAGAGGGCAGCGCCGACGCCACCTACCTCCTCCTCCTCTGCCCCACCTCCTTCCTCATCTCCGACAGCGGTGCCGTCGAATCCATCGCCATCTCCTGCTGCTTCTCCTCCCTCCTTGGAGCTCACACTTGACTTGTCCACCTCCGTCCCACGATCAATATGGTACCACCGCTGCCACCATCCCTCCCTCCCTCTAAGCTTGGGGATTTGGTGAATCCAAACTCTAACTGATGAACCCTAGTATCTGACCGCAACGGACAACGGTAAAGCCGGAGAGGAGGAGAATGAACTTGTTGGAGCACAAATCTCAACGCAAGATCTGAAGGTTAGAAAATGACCGACACAAATCTCAACGCAAGATCTGAAGGTTAGAAAATGACCGAAGCAATTTCCAGGTCTCTGTGCACTAGCAATTCCGTAATAATTCATGTACTCGGTCGATCCAGTTTCAGAAACTATTTCATCAACCTGCTGTACACGGAAAATCTATATATTTGTGTGTTGCTAGCTTAATTAACTAGGAGCAGCATAACTGCACTAAGCATTTTAATTCGTCGTGGTTGAGTGGTTAGGATGTTAATTATCGATCATCAGTTAGTTGTGCTTTCGCTGCTTCGGCACAGCAACACTGACAAAACCCTCATGTCATAAGAAACCGTCATCGCTTGCATCACGCCTTTGCCACGAAGCAATGGATATTTATTACTTAACCTTAAACTGTAGCTCGCATGCTGTATTTATCTGCATGCCATGTACACCACGGGCTGCGCCACTCGCCAGGCCAGCAATGGGTCCAGGTCAAACAAATAAGCATACACTTCTGGATTGGGGCCAGCTTCTAGATCCGAAGAACGAACGAGTAGATAGCTAGCAAGTCCACAAGAAATCTAAGGGAGTGAGCCAGCGGTAAAGACTGAAGACCAGCTGGGCGACAGTGCCGAGGAGAAAGACATGAATCCCCAGAACCTATATTAGCGGGGGAGTTCCGGCCTCCTCGCGCGCCCACGTCACCCCCGCCCGCGCGTCCGGCCGGCGCGTGGCGGGGGTTTTCCCGTACGGTCGGGGAGGCACTTTCCTCCGGTTTTGCGGAAATTACGTATAGGTCCTTTTTTTCTCGCGAAAAGATCCCTGCAGGTTTTTCCTTTGCAAAAAATTTTTGGATAGCGTCCGGCGGGTTTCCGAAATTACGTATAGGTCCTTATTTACTTACGTGCAGGTCCTTACAGGTCCTCGATTTTTTTCGAAAAAGACCTTTGATTTTCCCGAAATTACGTATTTATCCTTGATTTTTTTTTATGAAACTCCCTGCGAATTATCGTCTTCTTTATTTTGGTCCACACGGTAGCTAGCGCGGCGTGCGCCGCGCTTATATGCAGCTAGTTAGTAACAACAGTATAACCTAACCCTTGTCGGTTTGGCATGCAGTTGACAGCGCACGACTAGTCAAGGATTCCTCTCCAATAGCTGGCCTGTTCTTATTTGCTCCGGCTTATGACTTTTGACTAAAATTTTTAAATTTTAGCTGTTTACGGTACAGATTACGGAGAGATCGATACTCACTTGCGATTTTGGCTGGTACAGATGTTGGTCTTTTAATGTGTACTACGTTTAACTTGTAGACCCCGTCTTGAAAAAATACTCCGTTTAAAAGTTAGGTACTGTAGCGACTGCCAAAAACCGGTCGGCTTGTACCCTGCCGAACAGGGCCGAAGTAAGTCAATAACCCAAAGGATTAGAGTGCTGTCCTAAGCGCCAAGATTGGCACCAACCAATACGTGCGCTGCTCGCATTCACACGTCACAGAACGCCATGCATTTCATACAGGGGTTGCCTAGTCAATAGTCAAAATAAATTTGCTAAATTTCAGTCGCTTATCTCAACCCTTAAACGAAGATCTAGTCGCCATCATTATTCCTCTCATTTCAAATAGGACAAAGACTAAAACAAAGAATTATTCTAATGTAGACAGAAAATAAATTTATGTTTGATGAACCCTTACAAATTACAAGGACAAAAGAAATACTTTTATTAAAAAGTATTTTTAAGTACTTAAAAAATATTTTTTAATAAAAGTATTAATAAAAGGATAAATCAAAAAAAAATTAAGTACTTACAAAAAAATACTTTTTATACTAAAAAAATACTTTTTACAATTTTTCAAAATTTTAAGTATTTTTTAGAATTTATCGGAAGTTTTTTGAATTTTTGGGGACACATGACAGCTTTTGGGGGCACCCCTACATGCGCTAAGTATAGGGGGCACAGCACCAGAGCCGCACCCCATCAACTCTAGGCCAGTTTGTGTCAATCGTTTCCACCTCATACCCATAGTGGCAACTGTACCTATGGTAAAGAAATCGAACTCTAGGGAGAATTAAATCAAAATGGGATGTAGTAGTAAGGACATTGTAGCTGCCAATTAAAAGATATGTAGGTGGGTTCTTTTAGGCAATAATTTTTGATTTAAAATTTTGAATTTTGACTATTCACAAAGAGAGTATAGAGAGATTTAAGTGTAATTTGGCCGATATAGATGAAGTCGATATAGTGTCTATTATAATCAACTTATTGACTCTGTCTTAAAAAGATATATTATTTAAAAGCTAGTTATTGTAGATAAGCCAAAAGCAGAAAGAAGTGAGCCACAGCCGAAGCCCTCTCCCTCTCATGTATCGCTTCCCCTCTCTTGCATCTCTTCTCTCTTCCTCCCATGGCAGCGCCGTCGCCGCCGGTGATTCCATCGGCTCTGGTCATCCCTTTCACCACCGCAGAGTCATGCCCGTTCCTCTTCGTCCCCTCTATCGATTCCTCTCACTGCATTGCCTCGCTGCTATGTATATCAGTGCCATCATCAAACCCTAACCATCGCCTCCCCATCGTCATCCCGATCGATTCAGTGGTGGGGGCCTCCATCTGGCATCGGGCGACTTCGATCGGTGGCAGCGGATCTCGATCCGACGACAACAATCTTGATCTGGTTGAGGTGCATGGTGACCGTGATGACAACCTCTCGCCAGCGCCACCGCCCACTCCACCGCTGCAACAAACCCCGCCGTTGTCACTTTGACCTTGCTGCCCCAGGCCTCCGCCATCCCCAAGCTTGCCCCATCGCCAAGTTCCAAAGCCCTTCCCCGCAACATCGCCGCCATCAGATCCGTCTGGCTGCTCCAACCCCACTACCACAGCAAGATTCCCAGTTCGATGCTTCTCAAGTTCGTCTCTTCCCATGGTCATCTTCCTAGTTTGGCTTGTGGATGTGGTTATGAGAAGACAAAGTCTTAGTTTGATCTACTTCTTCCAAGAAAATTTGGGATTTCATTTGGATGTAATTGTAGTGGAGAAGAAGGGGAAGACTCGAGCTGGGTGCTAAGAAGGGTATTGAACTGCTGATTAAGAGTAGACCAAAGGGATTTTGAGGAAGCCGCTGTATTCTTCCATTAAATTCCGTTCGGTCCTCTAGGTTTACTGCTCCTTTTGTATTTATTTTGAGAACACCTAGTGCTCCTTTTGTAATGCCCCCATGTTCTTATTTGTTTCAATTCTATAGGTGATAGCGAGGAACGAGGGAGCTACGATTAAATTAGGTGGGCCCGTATTCCCTCATCTTTATGTGGCCAATCTTTTGCAATGTGGTGAACCTTTTTAGTACAACAGTTTTATATGTGCAATTTTACAAAAATGGAATAAATCACTATTAGATCGACACTTGTCCTTTTGTCATGTCTCCGACTCTGTTAACTGCTATGTAGCACGGACACGGATACGTCGACACGACATGACACCGACACGGGAATTCGCCGTTTTCCCAAAAAGACCGATACGGCGACACGGCTATATATATTTAAATAATAAATAAATTATATATATGTATATATTATTTTCTATGTTTCCACATGCTTGGGGAAGAAGCAGGCGGCGCTTGGCGATGAATCCGGCAGCGCTCAAGGACGAATCCGGCGGCGGCGCGGGGATGAATCCGGCGGCGCGCGGGGAAGAAGCGGGCGACGCTTGGAGAAGAAGCCAACGGGTGGCGCTTGGGGAAGAAGCCGACGGGCGGCGCTTGGCGACGAATCCGGCGGCGCACGAGGACGAATCCGGCGGCGCGCGGGGATGAATCCGGCTGCGAGTGGGGAAGAAGCCGGCGGTGCTTGGGGAGGAAGCCGATGGGCGGCTGCGAGGTGCAAGAGTGGGCGGCGGCGCGAGCGGGCGACGGCGTGAGCAGACGATGCGGAGCAGCGGGAATAACGCGCTCAGAGCTCGTGCGTGCGATGCGTGCGTTAGGGCATGACGGCGTGCGTTATGGGTAATGGGCCAGCTGTGTCCTGGGCCGGCCGTGTCCAGGCCGTGTCCGATTCATGTATTTAGTGTGTCCGATACGTGTCGAGAATTTTACTAATTAAAATTAATTCCAAAATCGGCCGATACGTCTCCGACACGTGTCGAAGACGTGTCCGTGTCGTATCCGTGTCCGACACGGTGTCGGACACGGATACGGCTGTTTTGCCAAGTGTCCGTGCTACATAGGTTAACTGCAATCATGATATTGTAGTGTGACCTTACATCTCTTTAATTCTTATGTATTTAAGTATTGGTCATTTTCCAGTGAACTCATGCTCATTTCAGAAATATTTTGCTAACAAAGTGTACTTCTTGCCTTCTTCCTGTTCTATGCTAATGTTAACGCATTTCCTCATTTTCTCCCATAGATCTTTATATGCATTATGATTAGAATATGTGCATAGCATACATCTATGTTGCTTTAATTGACAGACTGCTCTATTGCAGTGGCGAGAAATAGATTGCCATTTGTATGGGTTGTGCTTTCCTTGCTCATAGATCACATGAACATTTGTACCTAGATCTTGTAGTATATGTTGAAGAGGCACTGAAGAGCAGCAGAGCATTTTATATAACTTATGTTATAGCATTGTTTTTGTTTCGTAACGGAAAACTGCATCCTTTCTATAACTTCGCCATTTGACAAGAGTTAAGATAAATCTCAAATAGGACTTGACACTTGTAGTAAGTATATACATGCATAATCTGATGTGCATGAGTTTCCATGACCCTGACAACCTTATATTTGGTGTTTGGATTCCTAGTTCATGTGCTCCATAAGTTATATTCTGTTCTTTTTTTTACAAGTAATTTATATCTGTTAATGATTCAAGGCAGTGTTTTTTTTGTAGGCTGGTCCTGCGGTTAACAATTGAGAACTCAAGGTAGCTACTACAATACCATGGGGATTTCCAGATAGATTTACACAAATCTAACCAAGAACATTTCCTTAACTTCATTCTATTCATTGTCTCACTGTCATTCAACTCACTTGTAACCTTGTGCAATATAAATAACTATCAGTTGGTACAGATCATGGCAGCCATGCAAGGATTTTTCTCAATATGAGATTCCGTTCTTTGCTGCGTCGCAAGATCAGCCTGGGCCCTGCCTGTTTCGTTGGACAAACAGAGAACAGTAAATGGCCATCATGCAGGAAGTAAACAGAGCCACTTACTATTGGCAGTATTGATGTTCAATCAATTATTGTTTAACCATGCGGCTCATCTTTGTGCTAAACAAGCTTCTTGTAGCAGACAACGTTGTTGGTGGTAGGTAAAATCAAACACCGGACTTCCGCGAATAAATTGCACCTACTATCCGAGCTTACATATACGTAGATCCGTGTCTAAGATGAGATCTGATGGGTCCAAGTCCATCGTCAGCGTCAGCGTGCTAAACCAGGCCGTCCGAGCTGCTAGCTATGTTGGTATCTGCTGTCGCCTTCCCACGTCAGTGACAGATAGAGTACCATGGCGCCGGCGAACAGGAAGAACAAGAAGAAGACCCACGCGAACTCCAGCGACACCGCGGGGAGGGTCATGGTCATGCGCAACGTGAACGACGCGAGCACAAAGGCCATGGCCATCAGCATCGCCCTCTTCTGCACCCTGGCGACCACCGGCTCGCCGGGCCTTGCCACGATGGAGAACATGGACAGGCCGAGGCTGGTGAAGAGGCTCAGGCATATGAAGGCCAGGTTCACGCTGTACAGCACGGCGCGCAACCCGGCCCCGCCGGCGGGCTTGCTCGGGAGGTTGACGAACATGACGAGCGAGGCCGAGGCGACGAAGACGCAGACCGTCTGGACGCTCTTGGCCACGCGCTTCGGCTCGTCGGCCCCGGCCTGCCCCTCGGCGCCACCGCCGCCGTCTGCAACGGCTACCGGCGCCGCCGTTGTCGTCGCTGCCTCGATGTCGAATGCGTCGCCGGTCGTGGTCAGCGGCGGTTCAGGTGCCTCCTGCACAGCTCGTGATGGCAAGGCCGTCGTTGCGTCGATCAGGCTGGTCCGGTCGTTGAAGGAGCCGGTGAAGCTGAGGACACGCCCGAAGCTGCTGTTAGCGGTGGAGGCAACGAAAGACGTAAACCTGCATAGTGACCGCGGGAACACGCTGTTGATATGGAAGTCCATTCTAGCAATCACGGCCACTAGTACTCTACCATATCAAAGCTAGCTATCTAGTGCTTGTGTGGGGATTGATCTAGCAAATTTTCAACTGCAGGCTATGAATGCTTAGTTATACAAAATCTACTCCCTATGCAACGAAGACGTCTCTCTACGGTTCGATTTCAGTTTGTTGTAGTCTGGCAAGCTCTATACCAGTGTCTACTCTACCTTGCTAATTGCTGAAGGTAGAATTGCTGTGTTGGGATCGAGTTATATACACAGGCTGACGAGGGAAGCAGACGAAACAAGGCAACTACTTGCATATTTGTTTAGTAGTAGTACAGTCTACTTAACCGTCGCCGGTCAATACTCAATTCTAGTTGTCACCGGCTAGTAGACTTTCAGGCCGAGTACAGCTCTGCTGAGTTGACAACTTACCAACTTGGCATGAAGCTGAGCCATCCATGCAGTCGATCGGGCTGGTGGGATTGGAAGCTCTATGTTATTCTGATGCGGACAAACCCTCATATTAAGTGTCGTTGGAACCCATATAGCAATAAGAGGGCAGAGGTCAATAATGTATTTAAATTCAATCTCTCAAAAAGTATTTTATAGAGTCGGTATGATAATAGGAGTGAATAATACCTTTAAATTTTCTCCAAAGTATTTACCAATCTTTCACTCCAGTAGCTATGGAAAGTTGTGAAGGCTAAGAACCCAAAATTCTAAAAATCCCAATGTTATAGTAATTTTAGCCCTGTAAACAGTAAATCTACCACTATTTCAAAAATGAGAATTTATGAAACTTTTGATTTGTAGATCCAAAAGACTTGAAACTTGAAACAAGACTAGATCATAACTTTAGAAATCTATCCTAACTAAAAATCTTAAAAGAACTTGAAAGAATTAAGATCTTTTGGTTCGTGAAACTCTGTTGCATCAAAACCGGACCAAAACATAAAATTAAGCTAGTTCTCAAACAAAAACTGAAAATCACTTGAAATTTGGTATGTACTTCTGCAGGATGTTAAAAAAACTATTTTGATCAACGATTAAGAAAATCATTGACAAAGGTCTCACATTTTTCCGTTTGAAGGCTAAAAACGGGTCAAAACTAAAAACGGTGAATATGATTTGCTCGTGGGTAAACGATGGCCAAGATAGCTTCAGATATATTTCCATATGTCACAACAAACTAGAACATCAAAGAAAATAAGGTAGAAATAACTGGATCAAGAAATCACTCGGAGAGACAAAAAAAAGAAGCAAAACTTGATTTCTTCATGAACTTACCATTCAAGTGTCTAGATGGGTAGAGATTGATTTTCAGAAGTTATTTCATCTCTTACACGTTTTTGGCACAACAAGATCAAGAAGGAGAGAGGAGAAAAACCAACCAAATTAAGAGCAAATCAATCAATACAAGAGAGATCCATGGAGATGAACAAAGATTGATATATTGTTACTTGAGAATGAATGTTTTATGGTCACTCCACTTAGAGGATAAGAGAGCACACCACATTACTCAACTTTTCTCAAACCCTAACTATAAAACTCATGGACACTTGGTCTCAAGAGAGGATGGTTAGATGGTCAACATAAGTCTTTATCCCAACCCATTAAATAAATAGACTAACCGGTCTCATCTAACTCTTAGTGGATACTATTTACTTAGTACATACGGGGAAACCCGATAACCCTTCACACACGGGTTTTTAACTCACACATTATACTTATGCACGTTTTTTTAAAGCGTATAAGCCCGAATATGCTAAATCCTTAGTCTTGATTCAACTTGATCTTCTCAGCTTCTCCTTGACCTAAATCATTCTTCTAAGCGCCGCGTTTTTGCTCCAGGATAGTTTTGGTGTTTTTGTCAAACTACCAACCTATCACTCTAACTTCTCTTCAACAATTCCCGCCTTCCTTGTGCGATGCTTGACCTCATCTATCTCACCCAACATTAGTGATCGTTCTGGGCCTCGGTGCCTCCATGAGCATAGCTACGATCCTCTGTGTTGACCAAGTTGACTTCAAGTTACCCTACATATCCAAAGAAAAAGAATTGTTTCTGTACACAAATTCTTCACAACTTAATCCACATTAGCAATAACATGTCTCATACAACTTATAACCACTGACATAGGTCACTAAATCATCACATGACTCAAAGTTTCCAAAATCATTTATTTCTACAAGTTGTCTAGAAAAATTTACAAATTCCAAGTTTGCACTCCTCTAAAATGACAATAATTCATCATAATAAAACTATGGACCTTCTCATATGGTCATTCATATTTCAAAACTTTCACTATACTAGGTATTGAAAGTTAGGAAGATTAGTTTAACCCACCAGCAAAGAACTCACACAAGCATGGAGGCAAACGGAGTTAGACTCCTCTGGGTTGGTCTGACCGCTATGCAAGAGCAGTTGGATCAGGCCAAGTGGTCTGACCACTAGGGGAGGCCACTACTACAGAAAGCCTAATAGTAGACGCTAAATCACAGACGGTTTTGTGAAACCGTCTGTGATGTACACTATTACAGACGGTTTTAATTTGGAGGCCGTCTGTGGTATTTGTGGCGGGAAAAAGGAGTATCATAGACGGTTCTTACCGCTGAACCGTCTGTGATATTCCAATATCACAGACGGTTTTATAATAAAAACCGTCTGTGATATTTCAGATTATCACAGACGATTTTTATTATAAAACCGTCTGTGATACTGGAATATCACAGACGGTTTTTAATAAAAAACCGTCTGTGATAATCTGGAATATCACAGACGGTTTTTTATTAAAAACCGTCTGTGAAACCAGATTATCACAGACGATTTTATAATAAAAACCGTCTGTGATACGTTTCCCGCCTTGCAATCCCTCAAAATTTCAAACATTCCCGCTTAAGTCCGAGTATGATTCAGTTTTGAGACACCTTCAGTAAAACGGGCATAACTTTTGCATACGGTGTCCGTTTTCGACGTTCTTGTACTCGTTGGAAAGCTAACGACGAGCCCGATCCAAAACAAACGACCAGCTTGTGCTAGTCGCCCTCCAAGACCCCGAAAATCGGCCATCTTTGGACCTAAACCTGCATCGCAAGTTTTTGGTGTCTGTTTTTGCCCTTTTTTTTGGTCTTCCTTTCGGAATTTGGATTTTGCTTCAACTACAAAGTTGTAGATCTCGTCGAAACCTTTTAAATGAGTATATATAAGCTATATAAAACGTTGCTATTTTATTTTTTCAGACTAGTTGTTTATATTGCATCGGTATATAAAATTCTGTGCTCTAATTCACAGACGGTTCTATATATAGAACCGTCTGTGATATGCATTCATCACATACGGTTCTAGCCAATAGAACCGTCTGTGATAATCTGACCGCTGGGCCCGTCGATCCTCCCCAACCCAATCTCCGTTCCCGCGCCAAAAATTTCGAACTCCCGCCTCTCCCTCCCCTATAAATATAACCAAACCCAGCCTGTCTCCTCTTCCTTGCTATCCTCTTCCTTGCTATCCTCCTCCTTGCTATCCTCCTCCTTGCTGTCCTCCTGCTTGCTATTCTCCTCCTCCTTGCTATTCTCCTCCTCCTTGCAGACGATGCACAAGTCTACGGGAGACAAGACACCGCAGAAGCAACTAGCTCGTGCCAACCGTGCAGGGGCGAGAAGGCATCCAGCTAATGCGTTGCATCAGGGGCGAGAAGACATAGAAGATCTTTGCTTTTTCTCTGTTCTTGTTGTGTAACCTGCTTGTTGTTTTGGGATATTGTAATCTTTTTCTCTGTTCTTGTTGTGTAACCTGCTGTTCTTGTTGTGTAACCTTCTCGTTGTTTTGGGATATTGTAATGGTAGGCTCTAATCTTAATAAAAATGGATGTTTTATGTTTGTGAAATGAATTGAGATGTGAATTGGATATGTATACATATACATGTTGATCTGCTTGTTTCAGAGGGCATGGCTATCATTTCCTGAGGCTAGCCAATAAACAGAAATAGGTTTAGGTTTAGGAGTAGAAGAGAATATCACAGACGGTTTTATAATAAAAACCGTCTGTGATTTATAAATATCACAGACGGTTTTTAGTTAAAAATCGTCTGTGATATTAAAATCACAGACGGTTCGAAAACCGTCTGTGATGACCTCGTATTATCACTGACCCATAAATTCAGACGGTTCACAAAACCGTCTGTGATGACGTTTTTGAACCGTCTGTGATGGCCTTTTCTGTAGTAGTGGGCTAGTATGACCGGAGTCCAATTGGACCGTAGGTTTGGGGCGGTCTGACCGTACCCTAAATTCCAGAACTAGAAATCAGCTCGAGTTAAGACCAAAAATGGTGCAATTATCAAAATCTATCTCTAAATGATATAAAACTTTATACACACACACACACACAACCTTGTTGAGGATATTAGGAACCTAATCCATCCAAGAATTGCATAGATCTTGATAAAAGTTCCAACCTTCCCTCAAGATAAGTAAGATTACACCAAAACCAGACAAATGTCAAAAACTTGAGAACTGACTCGCTCGTAGGTTAAGAACAACCAAGTTGTTTCTAGATAAGTTTCCACATATCATACCAAGCAAGAGCACCCAACGAATTGAAACCAAAATCCTTGGATCAAGATCCCTCAAGAAAGACTCCAAATCAAGCAAAAACTGAGCAATTTATATGTCCTTGGTATGTAGCAAAATTAAGAAAGGGAGAGAAGAGTCAAAGAACCAACAATAATAAGAGCAAATTAACTAAGACAAGAACACTTCATGTATGATGAATAAGATTGATCTGTTGTAACTTGTAGATATAGATTTTATAGTCACTCCACTATGGAGAACATAGCTTTTTCTCCCAAGAGCAGTCACACAAAACTTCCCCTCCCAGAAAGCCTCTATCTCTCAAATCATAACCTTAGAACTTAAGAATGAAATGGTTGGCTTGCAAAGCTTTCATCCCCAACCCATTAAGTAGATACAGCAACCAGCCCATATTTAACCTAATGGGTATTATCTATTAGCATAAACGAACAATCCCGTTAACCCCCACACTGAATTTTATACTCACAAATGACTTATGTACGCTTCCCAAGAGTATAAGCCTAAACCCACTAAGAAGTAAGTTTTCATCCACTTGGCCTTCTTAATACCTCATTGACCTAAATCGCTTTCCCAACGCCCTCTAAGCATCGTTGTTTTGGTCCCATCACCATTTTTGGTATTTCAGCTTCCCCACTAAAAAACCCTCATTTTGACCGTGGACTTCACATATTCCCCTGAGTCTAGTCCATGGTCATATCCTCCTTTGCAAGCAATCTCTATGCCTACAATATATATGTTTACCAATGGCTCACGTATCGGCAAGTCTCTCTATGTTGGTTTCTCCTGACCACGTCCTATTTGCACCGATCGTATCATTCGATGAACCGTTTCTAGGACCCTTCCTTCAACATTCATTGTTTTTCCTATGTCTTACTTGAGCTCAACTATTCCGTCCGACTTTTTTGATCATACCTCAGGTCATCCTCGAGCATAATCCCGATCCACGCCATCGATCATGGTTGCCTCCAAGTTTCTCTACACATCAAAAACTAAGAAATCATTTTCGAACATAAGTTCTTTATAACTTGACCCACGTTAGTTTAAACATGCTTCATAAACCATAATGTAATAACCTAGAACTCCAAAATTCAACCTATAATCATTTCTCAAAAATTCCCAAAATCCTTTTGATCATTTTCAGACACAGTCGAACTGATCGCCATTGACCAGCTGGTCGGACCGCTCCAGTCAATCTAGTCAAAGCTTGGTAACAAGGGAGCCAGTTAGACCATGTCACCCATGACGGTCTGACCACTCAGCCACCCCCGGTCGGACCGCCACCTATTGGTCAGTCAGACTGCCTCTGCAGGCTAATCAATTACTTACAGTAAATCTAAAAACTTGTAAATTTTTACAAATCTAAATCTTAACTCGATATTGTTGCTAATTGTTCAATACAAGTGAATCATTGATATTCTGAACATTGTTCCACAAGTATCCTTTAGCTTGTAAATAAAAAATGAAAACAATAATCCGGCCTCGTCCACACGTGCAGTTCCCACGATGCTTGATGGATAGTGCGCAACACATGGCTGTGACGCCCACGTAACGTTGAGCTTAGCTCGCAAGTCACGACACGCCCGGGTTAATCTATCCAATAAACACCGTAAGAAATTTGCAAATGACGACAAGTGCTGACACGTCACACTGGTGGCATCACGAACATTGCGCATCAATCAGCTAGTCGGCTTGGCCCCGAAGCAGTGGATGACTAATCTAAAACTAGTATCCTAATCCTAACAAGCTAGCTAACAGGTTAATGCACCTGCCATGTTTGCACGTCAAACTAGTTCGTTCATGGTTCAAATAATCAAACTATGGAGGCAACACTGATATGACTTTGCCACTTCGGCCCCAACAGAATAAGATAACAGAGGCAGTGTACGGTGATTATTGGAAGTGTGGACCAAGAGAGACGATGGAACATGCAAGACAACACAAATTAAGTATAATAGAACCTAATCTAGTCGGGTTACCATTTTATTGGCCGGAACACCACTAGTCCAAGATTCCCCTCCATAAATAACCAACGTAGAACATACATAACCTAAAAAATATAAATGAAATCGTCCACCTAATATTCAAGACTATCTATATCTAATCTTTAATTTGTTTTTCATGGATTGAATTTAATTATACCAAATAAGCTACATGAGTTACAGTGTAATTTCAATCAGCTACAGTGAAAATTCAGCTATAAATCATCAAAATTCTGCGTAACAGAGCACCACCTTATGTGTTTCAAACGTCTCTTTCTATATTTTTTTTCTATGTTTTTCAATTCTCTATTTTACCATTATATTTCTGTACCTTTTCTCTGTCTTATCTCATTCCTCTGCCTTGCGTTCCTAGTCCCAAACAGGCCCTCCTCCGTATGCAGCAACACGGCGTTGGACAGCGGCCACCGCCAGCCATTTGCTTCAAGTTGCGTTACGAGTCCGACTACCTCTGCAACTGAGTGGCAGTAAAAACCATCGGTGGATCAGCAAACTCACTCTTGTCTTGCTCTTCACCGTTGCGTTGCGTGCGTGCGTGCGTAGAGGAAAGCACACAAAACAGCAGGCACACCATCACGTTCGCTACTCCGTTTGACAATTCTAGCCAGATGTCTACTCATCGGACGAAAGGGCGACGTCAGCTGTAGCTACTTTATGCTGCTGGCAACTCCAAAACTGCAGACCAAAAGGCAAAGAAACCCACATAATCCGCAAAACAGTCGCACGTGCACGACCAACGGAATGTTAGCATCCACACTGTGAATTACGACAACACCCCGTTTGACTGCCTCTCTAATTATATAATTAGAATTTAGTTTTAAGGATGTGACTGTTTAGCTACTCCTAGAATTGGATGGATGATTTCAAAGCCAATTCCAAAAGGCATAATAGAGTTATAAACAATTCTTAACTTATACATGTCATTTGTCTGAAATTCACTCAACAACATTAAGCAAAAGTTTGGTATTTAGAATTTCAATATTGTGTTCACACCATAAATTTTTATAAAATTAACTAAAATTTATTAGAGATGATTCATAGTGTAGATAAGCTAATTTATCCATATTGGTGGGTCTAGATGCACAGATGGCCACCACAGCCTTGTAGACAATGATTTCGTAAAAGTTTGGTATTTACAATTTCAACCTCGTGCTTACACTATAAAATTTTCACATAATTATCTGAAATTTGTTGGAAATGATTTAGCATGTAGAGAAATTACTTTGTGTACATTGGCGGACCTAGGTGCATATGTAGGCCCCATAGTCTTATAGAATTCCGAATAGCATCCAAATAGATAAATTGGATTTTGAATTGGCTTGAATTAAATTCAAATTCAACTAAAATATGATTTGAAATCTAATTGAATGGATTAAATTCAATTCTAAGTAACCTAACGGGTGTAAGAGGAAAAAAGACCGGAAGATTTGCCATTCGACCTGCAAGGATATGTGATGTATCCTTTGCAAAGGACAACGAACTTGATGTGAGCTATCTAGTTCCTATATCCTTCTTTCTTTCTCGAGAGTATCCTTGAATATCCTATTTGATCAGTTGATCCCTTGGTAGTAATTACTACACGTGTTTACAATAATCATAAACCTATCTAAATGGAGGCTTCTTCTGGAAGCAAAATTAAGGCTGTAAATAAACTTGTTAACCAATCGAATTGGAGTGGCTAGGCTAGCTAGCTCGACGGTCAATGGTCAATGGCATCGTTGAAAGGGGGCTCCTGGCTCTTGGGTACTTTGAAGTCAAGTCTAACGGAACTCTTTCACACTAGGTGAAGTTAATTGGTCTATGTATATATCGACTTATGTTATGTGTATATGGGCCTTATCCGCAATTCAGCAAGATACCCGAAAACATCACGAAGGCCTACGTACATGCCTATGTGCCATTGCAACGTTTGTGCATGTTGTGCTGTGAAATGAAGTCAAGTTCCATTGGAACTTGACAAAGTTAATAAAAATGCTTTAAAAAGTCACCGCAATATCAAAAATCGAATGCTCCACCCGCATCTCCCAGAGTACCACAAGTTTCAAGTGTAGCTAGCACCAGGAGCGGACCCAGGACAAAATCTGAGAGGGGGCACAACAATACACATAGTATGCTGAATTGTTCTCATTCATAATTTTAGCATGAGTGAGGGCCTTTTAGTTGGGCTGAGTGGGGGCACTAGCATTAAATCTTGAGCTATATATCTGAGTTCCTGCGAATTGAGTGGCGGCCTGGGCCCTCACTCCCCCCTCTTTGGGTCCGCCCCTGGCTAGCACTCGGTAGAAGTTATAAGTTCACTGTACACAAGCACCTGCACCTCCACAAGAAGAACCAAGTTCCGTACCAAAAGAAACTTCACGTTAGAAGGATACTGATAAGTGAACATGTGAAACAGTCTTAAGTTGTTTCGTTATTTTGTGCTCAATTCGGCTTAAAAGCTTGAGCTTCTAGCTTATTTTGTATTGTAGCACCCTTCTTTTGCACTGTAGCTGTTGATAGATTTTTCAGCGTAATTAAATTTAAAAAATTAAAAAAGAAAATAAATATATCATCATAAATAATGCAAAGGAACAAGAAAATAAAATAAAATACAAAAAAGCTCAAAGAATTTAAAAAATCCAAAAAAACAAAATTTAAAAGTTAGAAATTAAAAACTTAAGATCTAATGAGCACCACCTAGGTTGGTTGAGGTTCACTTCCATTTGGAGCAGTTAAAAGCAGAAATTGGAGTGGCTAGGCTAACCTAACTAGCTCGATGGCCAATCAACTAGAAAGGCCTTTTTTTTTATGGCTGATGTCTTTTGGTTATGACTGATAGTTTTTGTCTGTATCTTTTAAGGTGACGGTGTATGATAAAGATATTGATACGGATAACATATATGGTTTATAATCAGAAAGCCATTTGAAAAAGTGGCTATAAAAAACCGTTGAGAGAAACCAACTCATATGTTTTGATTTTGGATAAGCCGAAACCAACCACAAAAAGAAAAAAAAAGAACATAGCCAAAGTAGAAACATCAGGTCTATTGGCGGGCCTCCATCCTGGTTAGTCAACTAGTCTCTCACGGAGCGTGAGGCCAGGGGCACCGCACCAAATGCATTACGGTTCGGGCCCACGCGAGAGCCCCGAGAGGATGGGCCAACCTAGGCCCAGATCATCCCCTCGCCGCGCGAGTCCAACGCAACGATCGAGTGAGTGAGTCGTATTACTCACGCTGCTTCTTCCACATAAACTCGCAGTCGAACTCCTTCCAAAAAAAAAAAAAAAAAACTCGCAGTCGAACCTCACGCTGCTTCACACAAATTTTACAACCATATCCCGCGCAGATCTTCCCTTCTCCCCCAGCGACCACGCCACCAATCCATCCTTCCCCCTCTGCCTCCGGCGATGGAGAACACCGGCGCGGCGGCCGACCCGGAGCTGCAGGAGCGGCAGCTCGCGGCGTCGCTGACGGCTCGGTACTCCGACTGGGTGGTCGAGGCGCTGGACGAGCTCCAGGGGAGCTTCCTGCTCACCGACCCGGCCATGCCGGGCGATCCCATCGTATACGCCTTCTTATTCAAAAACTTTCCTAGGTCCGCCTCATGGTATCCAAGTTGAAAGGGGGCTCGCCTCCCTCACCGGCTACCTGCGCCGCGAGGTGCTCGGCCGCAACGCGCGCGTCTTTCAGGGCGCTGCCACCGACCGCGCCGCCGTCGCGGGGGTGCGCGAGGCCGTGCGGGGCCAGTGCGCGCACCAGATCGCCATCCTCAACTACCGACGCGACGGCTCCCCGCACTGGGTGCTGCTCCACTTCGCGCCCGTTTTCCACGCCGCCGACGGGAGGGTGCTCCACTTCCTCGCCGTCCATGTGCCCATCGCCGCCGTGCAGCGCCGGGCCGCGTGTCTGTCCGGGCGACCCGCGATGCTCGCGGCGTGCCGCGAGGAGGCCAGGGTGGAGGGGGGAATTCCCTTTCTCGAGCCACGCAGGGGTGGTGTTTCTGGATATGGATAAGAGAGGTCAGTGTGACTGCCCGTGCTAATTTAATTAAACCTCTATTCTTATTTGGAAGTAAATTACTGGAGATTGGTATAATGGCAAATGGTGCAACCGTTAATTCCAGGTGAGCTAATTTAGGGAAATCCTGCGCTTTAGTGCTCTGTGATTTATCTGTTTTTGAAATGCGTGCTGCAAACTTGATATAGTACCTCAGATTGCTCATGAACATTGCCTTGTTTGTTTTTTTCCCTGATTCCTGCTATGTTAATTATAGCTGCACTGATCATCTTATTCTTTTTTAGATCAATGATCATCTTATTCTTCAGTATGGATAGCCAAATAAGTTGGTGATTGTTCAAAACTGCTGAGTACTATGGCCTTGTTTGAGTTTTTATTGGTTCCAAGTTTGGTCATAATGGTTACACTAGTGTTGTTTTTTTTGTTTTCTCCAAGTATGGAGACAAAAAGAAGTAGGTAACAGTTGTTTGAGTTGATGTTTTTTGTGGATATTGTATACATGATGTCGGATCTTATTTATCAGAGACTAAACTGATTAAGAACTAATCACATTGGGGGGATTCCCTTAAACAAAAATGCAGTTTAGGTAGCCAAACAATGCACCTTAAATTTAGCTTGATTTGCCGTTCTTAAGTATTATTACTGTCATGTTAGTTCAGTTAGTTGCAGTCTTGCAGAATGTGATGCCTTCTGCCAATTCCGATTGGGGTTTACATTTGACCTGGCATTTTCACATTATGCTTTTCTCTCATAAAAGTATTAAACAGGTAGTAAAGGAAGCGGAAGTTCTAAATATGTTGTTGCTAGCTTGCTGTTGCAGGACTGGAGGCCGAGGAACCGTGTGTAGCTAGTGACAGTGACAAAGAGAAGGCTCTGAGCACAGCTAACAGCATCTTCTCTGCACTGAACCGCTACAGAAAACTAACTGGTCTAGTGGTCTGTGGGAAGAGATGTGATTCTGTTGGCATCCCAGCACTGAGCTCTTCCTTAAATCTCTCTCTCGGTAGAATCAAACAGAGCTTTGTATTGTGAGTTGTTTGCATAATCCTTTTTTGTTGTTGTCTTGGCTTATTTCTGTTTTGTTCAAAATATTATTTATGTAACTCATGCCTGCTTTATTAACTGAGAGCAGTTTGAAATGATCACAGGACTGACCCCCATTTGCCTGAGATGCCGATAATCTATGCTAGTGATGCTTTTCTATCATTAACAGGTGCTTGTTCTTTGATTTGTAATATCAGAGTATGCATTCTATGAAATTTTCTGAAGTAACGCATTTTAATGATGTGCAACTATTTATGACTGGTAGTACTTAATTTCATATTTTTTGTCAGTGTGAATGTCTGATGCCTCTTGGCTCAAATGTGTCAAACTGATTATAATCTACAGAAAATGTTGTTTTTGGCACTATGAGCTCAATTCTTCTCATGTCTGTTGGGATGATCTCATATGAATAACATATTTAGCTCTAGTGCAACAGACTGAATCCTGACATACTCTTAGAGTTAAGATGAACATGATTGATGGGTTCCATTTGTAATTACCTTCTAAAATTATGTTAAAATGCAAAGAAAATCTCTTCCTCTCATATGAAAAACATGTTTAGCTCCAGTGCAACAGACTGAATCCTGGTGTGCTCTTGAGTTAAGATGGGCATGATTGATGGGTTGGGTTTGTAATTTCCTTCTAAAATTTTGTTAAAATGGAAAGAAAACCTTTTCCCTGTGGTTATGCTATTGGGATGGCAAACTGTGTTGGCATTAGTTCGTGGCTTTATGGCTGCTATGTATTGGGTACGAGGAAAATATGAGAGAATCACAGAGTATCATTGGAAAAAAATCTAATAATTGAAGCTCTTTGCAAACAAATACACTGATCTGCCATCATGTGCCTTTTCTTTCTCTATGAAATCTTTATCTTTAAAAGATTGTTTCTGTTGCAATTTTCTTTTCTTTTCTGTATGCTACTATTGTTTACAGGCAAGACTTCTGTTCTAAACAAATACTCATTCAGGTTACTCGAGAGAAGAAATATTGGGCTGTAACTGCAGATTCTTAAACGGTCCAGGTACTAGTGTGGAGGTTTTAGAGGTGCGGTCCTGGATTTTATAGCTGGTTCAATTGCAGTTCCTTTATCAAATATGCTCACTTTTCCCGATTCCTATTTGAAATTGGATGTACAGATAAATCGGCATATTTGTTCTGAGCAGGCTTGCACAGTGCATCTACTGAATTACAGGTGCACATTCACAGGATACCTTATCAGTAGTGAACAAGTTCAGTGTATGTAACGAACTTAACAGAATTTTTATTGCTTATGCTTGTTGGAATAACGCTTGTATTCCTCATGTGGCCAAAGGGCCAATATATATACATGTACAGGTGGCATATATGCAAGAAACCCCTTATACAATGGGGTAAATACACAGATACATAATACACATCTAACACACCCCCTCAAACTTATGGTGGATCAACAACATGAAGTTTGGAGAGATGAAAACTGTGCTGAGCCCTGGTTTGTGCCTTTGTGAAGAAATCTGCTAACTGAAGCTCGGAAGGCACATACTGAAGAGCAACAATTTGATCTTGCACCTGTGTCCGCATGTAGGAACATCAACACCAATATGCTTTGTAAGCTCATGCTTCACCGGATCTTTAGCAATGCTAATAGCACCTATACTGTCAGACAAAAGAGGAGTCAGTGTAGTAACAGAAACACCAAAATCCTCAAGTAACCACCGTAGCCAAGTAACCTCCGCAGTCAACAAAGCCATAGCTCGCAACTCAGCCTCAGCACTCGAACGAGAAACTGCTGTCTGCTTCTTAGTCTTCCAAGCAATGAGAGAACCACCAAGAAAAACGCAATAAGCAGAGAGAGACCGGCGATCAGAGGGATCACTAGCCCAGGTAGCATCAGAATATGCCTGGAGCTGTAAAGAGCTGGAGCAAGGCAAAAAGAGACGACGAGAGATAGTTCCACGAAGATATCGTAGAACGCGAAGAAGATGACTATAGTGGAGCTGAGTGGGAGCGGAAACAAACTGACTCAAGATATGCACAGGGTACGAAATGTCAGGGCGAGTGACACCAAGATAAACAAGGCTCCCAACAAGATGACGATAGCGAGTAGGATCAGCAAGAGGCTCACCATCCATGGGACGAAGATGAACGTTAAGCTCCATGGGAGTCTCAGCTGTCCGCTGATCAGTAAGAGAGGCACGATCAAGAAGATCCTGGATATACTTTTCTTGGGACAGATAGAAACCCTCAGGAGTAGAAATAACCTCAATCCCAAGAAAGTAGCGAAGAGGACCTAGATCAGACATAAGAAACTGCTCATGAAGCCGCTCCTTGACAAAAGTGATATACTGAGGATCATCTCCAGTAATGATCATATCATCCACATACAAAAGGAGAAGCGTCCGACCACGAGATGAAGTGTGGATAAAAAGAGCAGGATCATGAGCACTCGCCGAAACACCAGCTGCAGTGACAACAGAGGAGAAACGATCAAACCAGGCACGAGGAGCTTGCTTAAGGCCATAAAGAGATCGGCGAAGACGACAAACCATACCCTCAGGAACAAAATACCCAGGGGGTGGCTGCATGTAGACCTCCTTACGTAACTCGCCATTAAGAAATGCATTCTTGACGTCCAACTGAGAGATAGACCACTGTCGAACAGAGGCCGCAGCAAGAAGAGTGCGAACGGTGGTCATGTGAGCAACAGGAGCAAAAGTCTCATCATAGTCACGGCCATGCTCCTGCTGAAAACCACGCGCTACAAGACGAGCCTTGTAACGCTCAAGAGAACCATCAGAGCGAGTCTTAACCTTATAGACCCATTTGCACGTGATAGGAGTAACACGCGCAGGAAGAGGAACAAGATCCCACGTGCCAGTACGCTCAAGGGCAGCGATCTCCTCCGCCATCGCATGCTGCCACTCCTGATGAACAACAGCCTCACGATAAGAAGTCGGTTCGACAAGAGCAGTGGCAACAAAACCAAAACGCGCAGGAGGCCGAATAGACTGACGATCGCGAAGAGCATAACGAGGAGTGGCCGAAGAGGATGACCCATCAGAAGAGGAGGGCATATCAGAAGGATCCTCAACTCGCGGGCGACGAGTATAATAAAAAGAATAAGAAGGAACAAGATCAGGAACAACCTCAGGAGAGGATGCCGGTGGTGAAGAAGGGGCTGACTGAGAAGGAGGCACCGGAGAGACCAAAAACTGTGGTGGAGTGGTGACTATAGGACTGGAAGGAAAAGTCAGAAATGAAAGCGGCTCAACAACAGATGCTGAAGTGGAGGAAGGAGAAGAACGAGGATAGAAGGGACGAGACTCATCAAAAGTAACATCCCGAGAAATCCGCATCCGTCGACCAACGGGATCCCAACAACGATATCCCTTGTGCTCAGCACTGTAGCCCAGAAAAACGCACTCAACTGACTGAGCAGTCAGTTTAGTGCGCTCACGAGGTGCAAGAAGAACATAGCACACACACCCAAAGAGGCGAAGTCTGGAATAATCAGGAGTCTGGCCACAGAGACGCTCAACTGGGATCCCACCCTGAAGAGCAGAGGAGGGCTGAATGTTGATCAAGAAAGTGGCAGTAGAAACAGCCTCAGCCCAGAAATGTGGTGGAACAGCAGAAGCGATCATGAGAGCACGAGCTGTCTCAAGAAGATGACGATGCTTACGCTCAGCCACACCATTTTGAGCATGGGCACCTGGACAAGAAAACTGAGAGAGAGTGCCCTGCTCAGCAAGAAAACCACGAAGGACTCCCGACAAGTACTCTCCAGCGGAATCGGCGCGAAAAACACGAATAGGAGAGTCAAACTGAGTGCGAATCATGGAGGCAAAGGTTTTGTAGATAGATAAAACCTCACTACGACATTTCATAAAATATATCCACGTATGTCGAGAAAAATCATCAATAAAAATGATATAATATCGATGACCTCCTTTCGAAACAAAAGGAGCTGGTCCCCATACATCAGAATGAACAAGATCAAAAGGACGCTGAGACACTGACTCACTAGAAGGATAAGGGAGTTGGAGCTGTTTGCCAAGCTTACAACCCTGACAATTTAGAGATGCATCACCAGACACAGACCCTAAAAGACCTCGACGAAGTAAAGAAGACATACGGGAACCACAAAGATGTCCTAAGCGATGATGCCACTGAGCAAACGAAGCGGTGGAGGCTGCAGCAGCTGCAGAGGTGGAGGTGAGAAGACTGACTGGGGCAGCGGAAGGAAGGCGAAGCCAGTCAAGCTCCCAAAGCCGTTGGGAGTCACGGCGGCGAGGGCCAGTACCAACCAGAGTCCCCGTGCGACGATCCTGAACACAACAAGAGTCAGAATCGAAAATAACACGACAACCATGATCAGTGAGCTGGCCAGTAGATATGAGCTGCATGGTTAGTTTTGGAACATGAGAAACAACAGGAACATGAAAAGAGGAGTTTGAAAAAGTGCCTCGTCCTGTAACAGAAAGAGAGGTACCATCTGCTGTGTGGACAGTGATAGGAGCAGCTAAAGGACTAATGGAAGTAAGACAGGTGGAATCAGATGTCATATGAAAAGAAGCACCAGAATCAAGAATCCAAGGTGATGTACCTGAGGAAGTAGAAGGTGGTCTCTCACCGGAAGACTGAGCAGCAGAACCAGCAGAACCAGACGATGCAGAAGCAACCATGCGGCCTAGCAATGTGAGAAGCTGCTGAGTGTCAGGGTTACCAGAACTCGGCTGAGAGGAGGAACCTCCAGTGCCCCGCGGAGGACGAGCACCACGACGAAGATCCTTCTTCTTCTTGTAGCAAAATTGTTCCACATGTCCATCCTTGTTGCAATAGGTGCAGTGAAGGCCCTTACCAACAGCAGCTGTCACTGGTGGAGACACAGCTGGTGGAGGCAAAGACACAACGGGTGTAGAAGCCGAAGAAGCCACCAAAACTGAAGGAAGTGATGATGATGATGATGATAGCAGACCCGCTCCACGAAGTCGAATCTCCTCAGTACGAACAGCTGCAAGGGCCTCCAACAAAGTCACACGTGGATGACGAGCCAGCAACTGAGCACGAGTCTGCTCAAACTCAGACCGAAGACGTGTCAAAAAATCGTAGATGCGGCGAAGCTCCATATGAGACTGCTGACACTGACAACACTGACAGGTGCGGCAAACATCTGGCCCCAAAGAGTCGATCTGACGCCATATCGCCGATAACTGAGCATAGAACTCGTCCACAGTGGCATCTCCTTGCTGCAGCGACTGCTCCTGTCGCACAACAGAAAGGTACAAGGAATCACCAGATGGCTCGTAGCGGTTGCGTAGATGCGTCCACATCGCATGTGCAGAAGTCAGTCCAACAATATCACCAGTGAGATGCACCTCCATGCTAGCAACCAAAATAGCAGAGGCACGAGCATCTTCATCAATCCATGTCTTGTAAGCAGCATATTGGGTCTGAAAAGTCTCCATGGCATCTTCAAAAGCCTCCGAAGCCTTTGTACGAGCATCTTCGGAAGCATCCTTCGGGAGTACAGGCTCAACAGGTGGAGTAGGACGAGACGGGCAAGGCAATTCGCCCGTAAGAAACTCCCAAAGGCGCTGACCACGCATGTGGATGCGCATGTGCTGAAATCAGTCCCGATAATTGAGCCCATCGAAGATCACCAGGCAACGAGGAACAGAAACGGTGCCTGCAAAAGAAGACATTTTTTCTTTTTTTTTGCTTTTTTTTATCCAGTCAAAACCGTCTGCCTCTCGTTGGAAACCGACCGAGGCAGAGTCGGTCTAAACCGACCGAGATTTCGCCAGAGCGGCCGGGCGGAGGCGACGCCGGCGGTGGCGACCCGCGACGCCGGCAGCGGCGGCTTCGAGCGGAGCGGGGGCGGCGGCAACCTGCGACGCCAGCGGATGGGCGGCGGCAACCCGCGACCCCGGCGGCGACAATCTCAGGCGGAAGCCGAGCGAGGGCAGCCCGACGCTGCCGGCGACGACCTCGGGCTGGGGGCGGAGTGGCGGCGGCGACCCGCGACGCCGGCAGCGTCGAGGGGCGGCGGCGACTCGCGACACCGGCGGCGGAGGCAAAGCCCTAGGCAGTCTCGGGCCTCGGCGGCAATAGATCCGACGGCGACAAAAACTGGTGCGGTGGAAGAGGAGCTCCCGAGCGGCAGCCTCAAGAGAGATCGGCGGCGACGGTGGAAGAGAAGCTCCCGAGCGGCAGCCCCAAGAGATCGGCGCCGTGACAGACGATGAAGCCGAGCGTTGGTGGAAAAGAATAGGCAAGCGCAAGCCCGGTAAAACCCTAGGTATGATAAAACCCTAGGTATGACGAAAACTGGGCTCTGATACCATGTTGGAATAACGCTTGTATTCCTCATGTGGCCAAAGGGCCAATATATATACATGTACAGGTGTTATATATGCAAGAAACCCCTTATACAATGGGGTAAATACACAGATACATAATACACATCTAACAATGCTTTCTATCAGGAAATATGGAAGCTCATTCTGTGATCTGCTACATGTATCTCCTATCTGAAATGCATCGGGCAAGGTTCGCTTACATCTTTCTCAGGTCTTTCCTGAAAGGCACCGTACTTCTGATGCATCTGCTTTACATTTGAGTAATGCTGAGCTGAATAATTAATGCAGTATAATTACTTTTGTAGTAAGCCTTTATTAATAATAATAATAATAATAATAATAATAATAATAATAATAATAATATTATTATTATTATTATTATTATTATTATTATTATTATTATTATTATTATTATTATTATTATTATTATGTGTTTCTTGTTCTTTTGAACTTTCAAGTGGAATGGATTCACAATCTATCAGTCAGATATGCTTCGTTCATGGTACCAACAGCATGGGAGTTTTTGCAACTTACAATCGCATGTGCAGGTCGCATTTCATGTGTGGGTTCACCTTGATGAGAGCGCAAAGTATGATTTTAATGGGTTGACCTGAAAAGCCCCAAAAATTTCAAACCAAAAATTTTGTGATTTTTGCTGCATTTTTGGGTGAATTTCGGAAACTTTCCTTTTTGGGAAAGTTTCCCCCGTTCCCGTTTTCCTTTCTGGGCCGGGCGTCTTCTTTTCTCTCCGACGCCCCGCTCCTTCCCGCTTTCCCCGCCGCCTGACTTCCTTCCCGCGGACGCCTCCTCCTCCCTCCGCTGGCGCCCGCTCTCTCCCCGCTTCTCCCGCGCCCTCAGCGCCTCCCCGTCCTCCCTCGCTCGCTGGCGCCTCCCGTGCTTCCCGCCTTCTCCCCGCGCGTGCGCCTACGCCTGCGACCGCCCCGCACCGCCTCTACGCGCGCGCGCGGACAGCGCCACTGCCTCCGCGCTCCCTCCGCGCCCACTGTTTTGGACCGCCCCGCCGCGCCGTCCCGACCGCCTGCAGAGTCTCAGCGCCACGCGGCGCCACTCTGCGCCCGTCCCCACCTGGCAGCCCCAGCCTCCCCTTCTCCCGCGCGCGGACGCCTCCCTTCCCATGCCGCAGCTCCACCTGCTCCCGTGCCGTCCCGTCGCCATAATCGCTGTGCAGCGCCCGGTCACCGCCCCGTCTCGCGGAGGAGACGCTCCCCCAACCACCCCCGTCATTCCTGTTGACCCCGGAGCGCGGCCGTTGGCTTCCCCTCCACGCCCCGCTCCTCCCCCGCACGGGTATAAAACCCCTCCCTCGGCTCCCACTTCTTCCTTTGCTTCCCGAGCACCCCCAGCACCCCCATTCGCTCCCCACTACTCCCCTGCCTCCCCCTGAGCTGCCGATTGGAGCCCCGCTGCCCGAGGCTCCGCCGTCGTCCTCCCCTGCGCCGGTGGCCCCCGGGAGCCAAACTCCCTCTCCCCTCTCCCATTCTTCGATTTCTCCCGCCGAGAGCACCTCCTCCCCTCGCTGATCACATTGGTGGGTTTGTTTGGGCAGGTACCTGCCCGAGGAGCTCCAGCCTCGTTGCTCACCGCCGGCCGAATCCCCCTCACCGTGGCCAGATCACCTCGCCGCCTCCTAGCTCCTGCCACCGCCACCGATGTGAGCCCCTGGACCCCCTCTCCGTGTAGCCGCGGCCGTTTGAACTCTTTCGCCGCCGTCGACCTCTCTCACCGCTTGGGCCCCGAATCTCCCCCTTTTGTCCCCCGCCCTCTCCGCTGTTTCCCTCACCTTCCAGTGCCCAAAATGGGTTTCCCAGGTCAAGAAGCACCCGGTGGAGCCCTTCCCGGCCGTCGGGGGCCATCACTGTCGCCGGAGCACAGTGGCTCCGCCTTCTCCCCCTCTCTGTGGCGCGCGGCCGTCCGGAGGAAGACGACGACGACGTGGTCGTTTCCCCTCCGTTCATCGCTACCACCGCCTTTTAATCCCAGCCGTCCCTCCTCGCCTTACCGATTCGGCCGCCCTCCTCGTATCGCTGCCGTCCGATCTCCTCCTACCGCATCCGCGCCGCTCACCCGCTTCGCATCTGGACCCTCCGCCCGAGCCGCGCGTCGGCCATCTGATCGTCGTGGGCGCGCGGGAATGGGCCGCTTCCCGGCCTGCCTCTCCCGCCGCGCGCTCGCGCCATGGGCCGCGCTGGCCTTCGGCCGCACGGGCCGCTCCCCGGGCCGGGCCGCACTGTAGCCCCGGGCTGGCCTTTCACTGTTCATTGATTTTCCAGTGATTTTTCCAATTTCCAAAATCCAGAAAAATCCAAATAAATCCTAGAAAATCCCAAAATTCCCAAATTTCACCACTTTGCTCCAAATAATATTCCAGACCCTTTGGTGACCTCCATTTCCATAGATCCATCCCAAATAAATTCCTAAAATTCCATTTGAAGGATTTATGCATTTTACTCCTTTTTAAATAGTTTATTTTCCCTCGCTTGATTAGTCTCAAGCTGGATGTAAATTGTTTTATATGTTTGCGCTAGTGTCGGAGTCTCCGGAAGTTCAGTTGCAGCCACAGGAGCCAGGAGGTTCTTCGTTCGAGCTAGCGGAAATCATCCAGATTGTCGGCAAGTTCCAAATCCTTTGATCATATTGCAACCCATGATGTTTATTTATGTTAATATGCTATTTGCATTATGCTAATTGTGAAATGTTAGTTTGAAATAAAATAAAATGTTTAGAATGACTTGTTATGTAGTTAATCCTACCACTGTCAAATGCCCTGTTAAATTTTTAGCCATGCCTTTGTAACCCTAGAAATAATTATCTGTTAATCTAGATAACTGTAGGTTATTATCATCATGCAAAATGTTACACTAATAAGGTTGTAGCTGTGGGCCAATAGAATTTAGAAAACCCGACTCTAGGGTAGGGTGGTATGGGACACCGTGCCCTAGAGCGGAGAGTGCTTGCGGGCACAAGGTAGGGTAAGGGGGTTGTGGTGCGCCGCAAGACGGTTTTCGCCCATCTCTTACCCTAGGATTGGAGTAGGGTAAGTGGGATTGAGGTGCGCCGCTAGACGGTTTTCGCCCACCGCTTACCCTAGGTTGGGTCGCGGGCCTGGTGAGGTTACGGACCATGTGAAAATAAGGACTGAAACCCTTACGCTGAGCAAATGTCACAGTGATCGCTCAACCACAGGAGTTGACTTGTCAACACTTGTCTAGTAGCTGCTCAACTCGATTGAAACTCTACAGGAGATTTAGCAGTGAGGTTAGGCAAGCCGTGATTGGGTGCCTAACAACGGTAGAGTTCACTCGAAGCGGCACCGTTTTCTTTTTTTGTGTGTGTGTGTGTGTGTGTGTGAGCGAGCCAGACCCGAGTGAATTCTACCGGGTAGAGCCTATATAAAGAGTTGAGCAGTGAAACGACCTGGCTTTCTTAACTCTTTAGCGGGAGTTAAGGGATCGTGTGGGTAAAGCTGAGCAAACTCTGCAGAGTCAAACAAATGGTATTCGAATACGCCGTGCTCCCGGTTATTGGAGCTGTGTCACTTGGGTGATTCCAGTCGTAAAGCTTAAGTAGTTTTGTAAATGTTTAACTTGTTTAGGGTGGTTAATGAACTCTTGTTGAAAAACCCCTGAGATCTTGAGGAGTAGTTTTGGGTCCCTTTTATAAAAGGATTGCAAATAAAACTGCATCCACTCAAATTAATAAACCAAGTATACTCTCTTCCTTTGATGTTCCGTGCATGTAATAAGTTAGGGTCCCTTTGGGACTTGCTGAGCCGGTTGTTTGGCTCACGGCTTGCTTTTGCCCTTCTTTAGATGATCAAGACGAAGGTGTTTGCCTCCCCGTTGAGGAAGTCCCGGAAGGTCGCTTCTTCGACGAGGATCCGTGGCTTTAGGTCTTGGCCGCGCTCAAGCGGATCTTGGAGCTTCTGTAATGTAATTATACTTTGGGCTTGCACGCCCCGCTGTTGAAAATAGATGTTAATCCGTATGTGAAATATATGCTGAACTTTTGTTGTAGGCATGCAATGGTATACTCTTGCGCGACACTCCATAACTGTTCATGCGTGAATAGTTGCGGGGTGCCGTGTCCGTACGCGCCCCTGGAAACGGGGGCGTTACATGACCCCTGAGGTGTGGCAGCTCGGTGCTGTTGGAGCGGTGAGAGTTGCAGTCAGAAGGTTGCCTGCGTCAGGTAGCCGGTTAAGACCTTCCCAATACCATTTCCCAGTGTCTTTGCCATTTTGTGACATGTTGACTTGCCAATGTACATTGTATTTGCCAATTTGTATGTAAAGTAATTGCCTAGTGAAAAAAATCAGTTCATTTAAACGGTAAATGGTGGGTAAATACATGAGATTATTATGATTTTGTAATTATGCAAAAAGAAGGAAAATGGGGAAAAGAGTTCCAGCATTTCTTCAATTCCATAGTTCATTTCCTTACAAATGACATTTGGTTCTTTTTCGCGAGGGAAAAATGGTCCGTGTGATTTGACCTCGCGGGGTCTGTTCTGGTAAATTTGTTGCCTTTTGTCATGTAATTTTGGATGTAAATGAGCACAGAGAACTTCATTCGATTGAAATTCAAGTCTACGATTTTTGATTTTCTTTGGAAGGAAATTCTGGTATTGAAAGGTAAGCTAGTGGCGTACGTCACCAGTCTGAAAACGACCCTGTCCTGCGTTGCATTTGTAAGCTCCAACAATGACAGCCTAACTTATCTTAATATATTAACTCTTATGTTATATACACTGGCACAGGCACTGGCAGTCCGCACCCACTTCATCCGAATTCGTAGGCAAAATGCTTACGATCTTCGTAGCTGCATCGCTCAACCCCCCAAAAATCTCAAATCACACGTGATAGTAGAGAACACTAGGCCAATATAAGCACATCTACGAAGGTCCTTGTCATCTCAAGCAATTTGCTACATCATCGTATGGTTCTCTTATTATTTACTCATGGTATGTGATGCGAAGGCAAATAGATACCTACAGGGATGTTTGTTTGCTGCCACAATTTGCTTCGTCAATCATGCGGTTCATTTGCCCAGATATGAAATATGAAGCACACGAAAATCCAGAGGCGCTTTGATGGCGATGATGAGATATTTAGCTTAAGCATAACGTCGTTATAGATGACACAGCTGTGAGCAGCCTAGTGGATGTGCGAAGAGGCCACGCAATACACCGACGGATGATGATATCTCGTCTCGTTTTATGTCGGGACAGGCGAACTGTGGCTACGAGAATAATGGGCATGGTCTTTTTGGCTGAAACTTATTACTTTTAGTTGTGACTTATAATTTTTGAGCTATTCGTATCAGAGATTACAGAGTAACAGAAATTCACATGCAATTTTTGCCGATATAAATGAAGTCGGTACAGTATGTACTACAATTAATTAGTAGACTCTATTTTAAAAAGATACTCCGTTTAAAAGCTAGTTACTGTAGAAAAATCGAAAAGCAGTTTTTAGAAGCTGAAAAGAACAGAGCCAATGTCTTGCCAAAACGGACGCACAACGCTGCGGTGCGCACCACAAACCGAAGGTCACATCTGGGCTATTGTAATTGATAATTGCCACTCGCTAATAGCCCAAATATTCGCTTATTGTATTATACTAGCCTCAAAGGCGCGGCGACACGCCGCGCCAACCACTGTATATACCAAAGTAAAAGAGGCGATAATGCGTGAGGAGTTTTAAAAAAAATCGAGGACAAATGCGTAATTTCGGAAAAATCAAAGGGTGTTTTTGGAAAAAACCGAGGACCTGTACGTAAGTAAATAAGGACCTATACGTAATTTTGGAAACCCGCGGGGCGCTATCAAAAAATTTTTTAGGGAAAAAAACTTGCAGGGACCTTTTCGCGAGGACAAAGGACCTTTACGTAATTTCCGGAAAACTGAAGGTAATCACCTCTCCCGGCCGTACCGAAAACGCCCCGCCACGCGCCGGCCGGGGAACGCGGGCGGGGCGACGTGGATCGCTGGGGGGCCGGAATCCCCCCAGCTTTGTAGAGCGGAGCTATTCAAGGTCATTCCCCATTGCGTGTTGCACAAAATTCAAGATCATTCCCCACTGCATGTTGCACTAAGGATATCTCTAATAGTCACACATCACTTGTCAATTAGCTTGCCATATCACCCTAAATCTGATCTGAAGGAGAGAGAAGCATGAGAGAGAAGAGAAGCCATCGCTTCCTCATGTGACAAGCGCATCACAAAAACCAACACACAAGAGACGACGTGAGCACTGTTGGAGAGGAGCCGTCGTCACCCATGTGGTTTGTGGGGCCCACACGGTGGTGCAACCAGGCGTGGTGAAGACGACGACGGCCACACGGTGGAGTCGATGACCATGGAGACTGAAGAAGGTCATGACGGCTGTAACACCTCCGTTTTTGGGAACGGGAATGTCGTTACCTTCTGTAACAGCCCAATAGTTCAGTTACAGACAGAAGAAGTATCATGCCTGCTCACAAACATTTAAAAAAAGTTAATTTAATTAAAATAAGACTTAACAGTCAATTTTTAGAAATTTTAATGGCATCCAAGCCCAAAACTTAACTTACAATCAGAAGAACCAAAGAAAATTCTACAGGAACGCTTGAGTGCGATCATAACCCTAAACGATCTTGTATCATCTTTTCTTCTTCTGATCCTGTGTTGGGAAAAGTAAAGCAAGTCTGAGTACAACCAATCGTACTCAACAAGTCACATGTGAAATGCTATTTAACTAGATGCAAGTGATTGCCAAGGAACAGGGTATAGCAGTTCATTATTTTATGTGGATGCAATTTTGTTTGTAAACACTTTTCTTTTAAATATAAAATATCAAATCATAAACTTAAGGTATTTGGGGGGTTTCCAAACTTTATTAACACACTTTCACATTTCCAAAACCATTCCAAACCTACTTATGCTTAGTTATTGGAATCACCCATTAAACACAGCTTCATTACCGGAAGCACGGCGTATTCGAATACCATTAGTCATGACTCTGCAGAGTTGCCCAACTTTACCCACAAGATTTCTTAACCCCTGCGTCCAGGTTCAAGAAAACAAGGCCTTTCACTGCTCATATCTTTATATAGCCTCTACCCGGTAGGGACAGGGCAACACAGGCAATCGGCATTCCGCTGGCCAACGCAGAAGACGCACCCTGACTCCCGTGTAATCCTACCGTTGTTAAATATGGTTTTGTTGTTTCCATACCAACCTTGTATATGCGGGATGTTCCTTATTCGGAGTCCCCAAAATAATTTGTAGATATTCAATTGATTTGAGTAGCTACTAAACCAGGTTTGACGAATCAACGCTTGTGGTTGGGCGATCACTATGTTCTTTACTTGGCATAAGGTTCTAGTTCTTGCTTTTTACTGAAACTACTTTTCAACCACAACCAACAACTTTTCAGCAAAGCCAAACCACTTTGTAATATGAGATATATGAACATCTAATCTACTTTGATTAATTAAATAGCATACATAATTTTACTAGGGTTTGTCAAGGTGAATATGATCATCAAATTAAACTGGGTTTTTTCAGGTGGTAGGACATAACTAGTATTATGCCATTCTAAACATTCATTGTACATAAAATAATATTGCACAAATAACATAATGAAAATAATGTTAAATAAATAATTAAGGGAATGTAGGTTCAATATGATCAATGACATGTGACTTGCCTTGCGGGTCTACGATTTTGACCACTTTAGATTCTTTGGTTTCTTGAACTTGAGCTTGACCTTCTCCTTCCTGCTACAGGTGTACTTCAATGTCGGGAGCTGACGTAAAATAAATTAGTCCCATGCTCAAAGGGTTGAGTTAGGAACAAAGAAATGAAATAAATAAAGAAAATCCGAGAAAATTCAAATAAAATAGGTTTAGGGTTTTTGGGAGGTTCAAATGGTGAAATGGGCCTGAGAAATGGGTTCGTGGGCTCGAAACGGTCAGAACAAGTATATTTTTGTATTTTTGGAATTTCAAAAGGCTTAATGGGTCTGGCACTATTCACTCCGGGTATTACTGTTCATCGCGTTCGGGTTTAACGGCTAACGGGTCGAGTTACTGTGCAACCGGGTCGGCCATTTGTCTTAGCGGGTTCGGTTTTCGGTATTATCGAGTCGAATGAACAGTGACTACCCGTCACTGTTCTTCTTCCTCACCGAGCGAGCGCACGGCAGTAGAACAGAGGAGGAAGGCGGCGGCGACCGACCGCGCTACGGCAATTTGCGACGCAGACTAAGACCATGGACGGGTTCGGGAGAATGTCGGGAACCCATTTTTAGGGTCGGCGGTGGCCGGGGAGGCGGCGTTTGCCGGCGGCGAGCTCGGGAACTTGGTTCGGTTTTTGGTGGCTTGGGAGCTCTAGGGACGGCTATTTCTAAAATCGACGGGTGTTTAAGCATCCTTGGGGTTAGGGCAAGGTCATGGGAGTGGCTGTTTGGGCTAGGGAGGCTGGAGTAGGGATGGCCACGGTGAGGCATTAAGGTCGAGCGGGAAACTTCGTCGGCAGGGAAGGAGAAGGTTCGAGAGCTAAAGGTAATGGCTTGGAGGTGATTCTGGAAGCTAAAGGGGTCTATGAACAGAAGCAATTGGAAAGTAATAGGCTGAATCAGTGGGATTGAAGTTGATCTCACTTTGAAGCTTTTCAGTGATTACCGGTGGTAGAGGAGATGAGAGGCCAATTGGGTGGTCAGGGAGCTTCACTGGGATGTGAGGAGAGGTTCAAGGGGGTCCAGGGTTTTTATAGAGCTCAGGGTCGGTTCGGTGCCGAGAGGGGATCAGGGCGGAGGAAAATTGCAGCCCGTCGGCACTCTATAGGTTAGGGTGAGCTGGCTAGGCTGTTAGGGGATGAGGTACGGTCGTCAGAAGCTTGCAGCAGAGCAGTGGTGATGGGAGAGCGCGGGATGGCACGAGAAGGCTCGGGCGGTGGTAAACCAGGGCGGCGACAGCTATTTTCGGGAGGAGGGCGAAAATATCCGCTGTGGGGTAGCGTCGGCGCTAAGCAAGGTGACTTGGCCAGGGCTAGAAGGTGCGGGAGAGTGCAGAAGCTTGGCGGTGGCAGAAAAGATCGGGCGGCGACAGAGGCGGCAGCGAAAATTTTTGACAGTGAACAGTGCTTCGAGAAATCTCCTTCGTTGGGAAGAGGCAGCAGGGTAATCAAGGTTTGAATGGCTAGGATTTGAGGAGAAAACGGCCAGGAAGCTCAGAGAATCGGATTCAAAAAAGAAATTTTCAAATTTTCAAAAATTCGGTCTGTTTCAACGGCGACGAGCGCGAGGGCCACCCTATGCACCACTGCGACGGCCGAGATGGTGAGGCCGACATGAATTTCGACGAGATAGAGAGAGGAGGGAGGTAGCATGGTCCTTGGCAGCTGCACCATTGTCGTCGGGGAGGCGGGCCGGATTTGGCTGGATCGACGACGGTGAGCTTGGAGGCTGTGGCGGTGACGAAGGAGTGGAGGGAGAGAGAGCGGCGGTGGGGGTGGGGTGGGGGGAGAGGGCGGTAGCCGGAGTGGAGGGAGAGAGCGGCGGTGGGGATGGGAGGAGAAGGCAGCGAGGTGGGGGAGAAGGTGGTAGCCGGAGTGGAGGGAGAGGGTGGCGACGAACTCCGGTAGAAAAGGGTGGCACGATTGTATTCTTTGGAATGCGGGGAGTCCATTTTGGGGCTTTAGGAGACGGGAGCATGAATAGTGGTGGCCGACGGTAGGAGAGAAGGTGGCAGCTTAGGGCTACTCCAGTAAGGGTCCGACGAGAGTGGGGGTGATTTGAGCATCTCTAGGGCATAGGGTTCACGAATGTGGCGAGGGTTTGGGTGAAGGGATCCCTAAGAGAGCTATCCATGAGTGAAGCATCTCGACCGCCGAGGGCTCACAGTGCTTTGGCATTCAAGAAATACTCTCACAAAATTGGGCTCGGCTATGAGTTTGAGGTGCCTTGAGGGTGCTAAGATAGCAAGTGATTGAAGTATGGTGGTCGGGAGCAGGGGATTGGATGCACAACTCACTGGGCTTAGGGGAGAACAGTGGCGAAGCTGTGGTGTGAGAGAGCTCAATTGAGTGGTTTTGCGGGGAGATTAGGAGTGGTGTGGGGCTATCTGTAGAAGCAATTGAGCTTTAAATGCACGAAGAGGCGGTGGGGAGCAGTAGCTGAGCTCGGGTGGCGCTGGCATGTGGATGAGGGAGAAGGCGGGAGCTCTACCAAGGGAGAGGGCGTGCAGGCGAGGTGGCACTGCAGTCTCTGAGAAGTTTGGTGAGTGCTGACGGGAGCTCGTACGACGAGTGCGTGTGTTGGATAGGGAAGGCTGAGCTACGGCGGGAGAGGCACTCGGTCAAAAGGTGTGCGAAGCGAGGGAGGTGGGGATGAGACTGGCAATGGGGTGGGCTACTGAGGCGTGGGACCACGACATCAGGATTGAGCATATCAGGTGTGAACGCTGGGGAAGCTTCGGTTGCAATTTAGGGCAGCGGTGTGTGGCTGCGTGGAGGGGTGGACATAAGGAGGCGGTGGGGAGGTGGCATTCCGTGAGGTGCCAATGAGTGGAGAAGGTGGTTAGCAAAAGGAGAAAGCAAGAAGGATTACCAACTTGGGAAAGAACTTTGAATTCAAAATGATTTTGAATTTTTTAGGTGTTTAACAAATCAGAGAAAAGTATAGAGCACCGTACCTTCCACATTGCAGATGGCCTTGGAGAACCATAGCAACAAAATCTTGCGACGTGTAGTAACAAATATCCCTCGTAACCACCTCTGTGATTCCCCAGCGCACGCAGCGCGGCACAACACACCAAATCAACGAGTAATCCGAAAGAGAGTCGTTGCCACGTACCTAACCGAAATGCCTAATCAGCTGATCGAGCTACGTCTCGCTCGCCTGACACCGAGGGAGATAACAGTCACCCCATTGTCCTGCCCCCCTGCAATCTCTGCCGGACTAGTTACGGCAGATGACCGTGACGTCCATGGCGTACGCTTGAGTTTGACGGGAAGCTGCCCGGAAAACGGCCGGCCGGCCGGCCGCGCTTGATCATCGTTCTTCTGGCTAAACCGGCTGTCAAACGTCAATCAGCTCGCGCGCGTCACCGGAGGAAACGAAAACGGAATCTCTCTCTCTCTCTCTCTCTCTCTCTCTCTCTCTCTCTCTCTCTCTCTCTCTCTCTCTCTCTCTCTCTCTCTCTCTCTCTCTCTCTCTCTCTCTGTGTGTGTGTGTGCCACGGCGCCTTCGGCGTGCTGCGAGCCTGCGACTCGGACAGACTAGAAGAAATAGGGTTTGGTGGGCGGGCTCGGCTGATCCAGTGGTGGTGTACGTTTGGATTTGTCATGCGTGGCTCGATCATGGCAAGCACAGGGTTAGGTAGTGTGCTATGTTTGAGACACCTGGACGGCTCAGGCCTTTTCTTTTTTTTCTTTTGGCTAGAAGAAAGGAGAGAAATGGGAGAAAAACAAAATATTCTGTTTTGTTTTTGTGCGTGTGTTGCGTGTTGTGAGCTCCACGCTTGAGTCGCCGTACATTGAAATCTATTCGAATGGTTCGTATGCACAGTTTTAGCATAGGGAAGCTAGAGTTAGCAGTAGATATCTCCATAATTTGTTCAAAGTCCGAATTTGTAGAAAGAAATCACCTAATTTTGAAGTTACCTAGATATTAGTTAATTAGCCCATTCACCTCTGTCTGCTCTAAGACATACGTAGATTTTATTTTGGGGGAGAATGGAAGCATTATTTCTCCATTTTCAGCCTCAATTCCTGCCAGTACTACTCGTGCAATGACTAGACCTGCTTAAAGTGAAGCACGTGCTCGATCATCTGAAATATGCCAGCACAGAGAGGTGGCTAACGATGTATAGTACTGTAGCCTCGCTCTCATGAAGTATACGCACGTTTTCTTTACGAAGCTATGTATGGAAAGATGGCTACGGAACTTTCAAATTTAAATTTGACTCCTTGGAGAAGAACCAGGCCGAAACATTGCATCTGAACTCCCAAGGATGTATAAGATGTTACTAGGCATACGAACGCCCGCGAATTCCGGTCACTTAACCAGAAAACTTAACCAGAAAGCTAGCCGAGGGGGAAAAAAAGAGATTGCTTTTGCATCATTCTTACCATTCACTACGTGGCGAACCCAATATAAAATCGAAATGGAGGCTCGAAAGGACTAAGTTATTTTTTTAACTAAAAGTAAAAAAACTAAACTAAGTTGAGACAAATATAACATTAGTCTTCGTATAATTGTTTATATATATATATATATATATATATATATATATATATATATATATATATATATATATATATATATATATATATATATATATATATATATATATATATGAATATATATATGAATAGAAGAGAAATAAAATAACATAATAAGATACGTTATACATGATTACCGTATCAACGAAGGATAAGCTCGAGCTCAACGAAACCCTGATGGCTACGCCTCTACCTCCACTAGCTAATTATTAATTAACAACGATCGATCCAATGGATTTCCTGATTAAGCACATGTCAAAATAATCCACCAAGTTGGCAACCATCTAGATCATATCTACCGGCCACCGGCCTGTTCGATCGGGCAATACAACGCACGATCTTGGACGGCAAAAACGCGCGTGGTCAAGCGGGATTTCTACGGGCGGGGCTACGCCGTAACTCGCAGGTGAGCGAACCCTCCACGGCCGGCCGGACAGGCAGCCGCACCCAAGTTTAATTTCTTCAGCGCGCGCGTGCATATATATCGCTGTCAGATATCGCCTACCTCACGTACGCATGTAAGATCGATCGAGGAGCAGATTAACGCGCCACGCGTCCGCGCGGGGGCTGGATCGGAGCTAGTCGGCATTGCCGCCTTCCCATGATGGTGCATTTCCGATCAGCCGCACGAGGTGCGTGCGGCCCGTGCCGCGGCTGCACTGACCTGCCGCGGTGTCCCGTGCTGCTTCGTCAGCTCTTAATCTGTGGAAGCCTGGAATGATCGCTGGTACTTGGGAGGAGAATGGATGGGCTAGCTACCTGTCGTCCTCAGCTAGGTCTACTGGTACGTGTCGGTTGCCTTTGGTCAGGTACACCGTACACGGGTGTTAGTGCGATGGATTGGACTCGGACGTTACATGTTTTGGTCCTGACTGCCAGCTTAATTGAATGCAGCTGTGACTAATTAACCATTTGGACCCGGATTCGCTGCAGACTTGTTCGGCCCTATTCGCTTTTGTTTCTATAAACTATTTCTCTATAATAAATAATTTTTATAGTATTTATCTTTTAAATAGAGTATTTTTTAATATGATATCTATTAGTCGATTATATTATAAGTGTCTCTTTCTATAAGATTTTCTACAAACTATTACTGTTCATAAACCAAATCCAAAAGCTATTAGCAAAATCTAATATGAACATCTTGCACCTGTAAATTGGAGTCTCGTGGGAGTGAAACTCGGCAATTTGGTTTGGGAAAATTCAAGAGGATTGGAGGTAGATCTTGATCTCTAGATCACTGTTTGTTACCTGCTAGTATGTCGATCGGCCGGTCGAAAATATGCATGTACGTTCTAACTGTTACCGTTCTGCAGCCAATCATAGTCATCGACCCGTAAGTACGTAACTAACGGTCTTGATAATCCATTGCCTCCAAACTGACCAGAATTAACTTTCTTTTTTCTTGACTAGAGCTTGTCTGGTTATTATTGCCAAAAGTGTAGAGCGGGGGTCACCATCACGGTAAGAATCGACATGTGACACATCTGAGAACCTTCGGGTCAGGATCGTCCCTGCTTCAAACCTTCAACAGTCTGAAAGTCTAGATCAGTTGGATGTATAAATTGCAAAGCTTGACACGAGAAATTCCGTCAAACGTACACAAGCCACTGGCTAAGCAGTAGTAGTAGTTTGCAGCTAGCGCATGTTCATGGCGGCTTCTCTAGGACTTAGCCATGAAAAGTACTCCTCCTACCCGGCCTCCTACCTGTACTTCCCTCCCGGCCTATTGACGGACAATAGCTCAGCGCTCAACTTCCCGCCGCTCGCCATGGCCGACTTCCCGGAGCTCGGCGTAGTTCGCCCTTCCGACTGCTCGCCACCTCCGGTGGTGTTCGCCGGCGGTGCTGCCGAGAACGAGATGAACATGTACGGAAGCTTCGGTGCAATGTGTGCTACATATATCGATCATGCATGCTGTTGTTTTATCTTGATGTTGTGCTGTGTTGTACTATATGTAGGAGCTGCACCGGAGTCGACGATGCAGTGAGGAGAGTGGGCGGATCAGGGAATCATGGGTGTGCGAGGATCGGGTTCCGGACGAGGTCGGAGGTGGACGTCCTGGACGACGGCTTCAAGTGGAGGAAGTACGGGAAGAAGGCGGTGAAGAGCAGCCCGAACCCGAGGAACTACTACCGGTGCACGGCGGAGGGCTGCGGGGTGAAGAAGCGGGTCGAGAGGGACCGCGACGACCCGCGCTACGTCCTCACCACCTACGACGGCGTCCACAACCACGCTACCCCCCGCAACGGCGGCTACCTCACGCACTCGCCGGCCGCCGCGCCAGCTTGGGCCGTACCGGCGGCGCCGCCGACCGCCGGCCCTGCAAAGGCGTGGGGGCCGGTGCAGTTGCAGGCGGCGGCTCACTCGTCCGAGTCGTCGTACTGATCAGTTACTGATTGATCACTAGTATAATTAAGGTTCAGAAATGTGGGCTTTTAGACATCGATCGCTGCCTACTTTTTCTTCGTTGTGCTTTCGTTGTGCCATTACCATACATATATATAGGACTGAATTTATTATTTATTTGACTCGCTAGCTAGCTCATGTTCTTATCCATCGATCGGTTCGTATTTGCAGTGATCAAGTTGCCATAAGTTCATTTTGGTGGACGAGCATGCATATATGCAACGTCTCAAATTAACTAGTCCTGAACCGGTCGCGGAGTACCTGCAGACTTTTGTCGATAGGGAGTGAACAGGCGACTGTTTTCTCTTCATCTTCAGTCACTTTTTTATACTGTAATTTTAGGTGACTGAGAGTGCAATTTTAGGAAGGAGTGAATTAGTATAATGCAACTTTAGGTGACTGAGAGTACAACTTTAGGTGACTGAGAGATAAAAAAAAATTACAATCGATTATGCAATAGCAAAACCGTTGTCGAAAAAACCGTATCTGCAGAGTTCTGCAGTGCAATATTTCTCAGAACAAGAGACGTATGCGTAGGGCTCTTCGCTTCTCAAGAAATACCAACATCGATAATAATCGAGGGTGCTAGAGGCGTAAGTATAAGCAGTTAATCATAATTCGATCTAAACAGCACCAAAATCTCTTTCCGATAATAATCGAGGCTCGAGAGAGCCTCAATGCCTCGATCGAACATGGCATCGAGCGAACATGAACACTTCACTCTGACACCATTTTGAGCACCCATCATGGTGTCATGCTTGCATCGATAGCACTGACGGCATTGAGGACGGGCCCAGCACCGTACCGTCCATCTCCAACATAGCTAATCGCCTCCATCATCGCCATCCTTATCATCGTCATCAGCGGCGGACCTAGAACTAAATCTTAGATATGACGGCTTATTGCTTCCTTGTCAGGTGTCGCTTCCTCACCTCACGCTGCTAGAGTTTGGTGGCTTGGCCCTTGCTTGATGGCTAGATGACATGGCCCTGCCGTGCCGCTGTCACACTTCTGACTCCAACCGGAGCTGGACTAGATCGCACTGTCGCCATTGTGGCTGATCGGCACTCGGCTTGGCGATATTGTCGTCTACCCCATACTAGACTTGTGGTTTGTACGGTAAGGTTCAGATCAATGGTGCATAAAGTTAAGTCCTTAGACATTACTCAGGCGAAACTTTCACATCCCTGAAGTGCTAACCACACTTCTCCCGTTTACTGCACAATCATTCGCCTAAGTATAAACTATTTTGTATAACCAACACCAATAACACAGCCCATGCCAAGGCATATAAATTTTATGACTGTGGCTAACCACCATGTTTTAATATATCATTAAGTCAAAATTAATTAATTGATCACATGTGATGATGAACCCAACGTGACTATAAGCATGGCTAAGCAATTTAAACGTACAACCTATGTGACAACTAATATTGCATCACTAGATAATTATCCATCCTATGGTGATAATAGAATTATGATATTCAAATTATCAAGAAAGGATTACTCAAATAGGTCATTAACAACCAATACAAAGGTTTTATAATAAAACAACGATACAAGATAATTTAAAACAAAATTATATATAATAGATTTGAAAACTGGGTTCAACATGATCAAAGAACATGACTTGCCTTGGCCTTGCTCAATTAATGACTCTTGATGTTCAAATCTTGCTTCAGCTCTTTCGAATGCGTGATCTAACGAGAGAGAAAACGAAATGAAATACAAAACAAAATCAACTAAAATTCAAATAAACTCCAAAAATCACAAAAACTAGAGCCAAAAGATAGAGCTCAATTTTAGATGAATTTAGGAAAAATCGGGTCAATTGGAGATAGGACGAAAAAGAACGGACTCTTGGAAAAACTAATCTAAAGAAAAAGACTGAAAATTGAAAAAAGGTTACTATGCTGTGAACTTGGTGCACGGAAAGACTGGTCTACAGTGAACCTGGCTCATAGAATAGTGCACATGCGACTGAGCTGATGACGTGGCACTAAGGCTGATGTAGAGGCTGAGCTGGCGGCTGATTCAGCTCGGCTGACTTTGCGGCTCCCAAATTATGAATTTTTTTTGGAGGCTCTCAACATAGTTCAGATCATTATCTAATTTTCCAAAATTTTAACTTCATTGCTTTTTTCTCGAAAAAAAAATCTTTGAAGGCTACTGTTATGTGTAACATGCGCTATTTTGACTTAAATAAATTCAAGAACATGTTTAAATATGTTCAAATTTTTATTTCTAGTGCCACAAATATATTTATGTTTCGAATTAGTTTCTACTGTAAATTATCTTAGGTCATTTTGATCATCCAATAAATTCAAGAACATGTTTAAATATGTTCAAATTTTTATTTCCAGTGCCATGAATATATTTATGTTTTGAATTAGTTTCTACTGTAAATTATCCTAGGTCATTTAGGATCATTTTTTCATATTCAATTTTGAATTCAAATCGAATTATATCTAATATACATTTTTTCAAAAAAAAAAGTGTTTGTAAATTTATTTTTCCAAAGAAACGTTAATAAAAGCCAAAGAAATAACATGCATGTAAAAAATTTTAAAATTATCTGATTTTTGTATTAAGGATGTTACAATACCAGGCATGCAAAAATATTCAACGATATATAAGGGATTGCCCATATTAATAATGTATGCTAGCCACGCAATTGCGTGGATCACCTGGCTTGCGCGGATCAATGATATATAACGGATTTCTTGTATTAATCAACGTTTGTCAGCTTGCCTACCCGCTTATCTGATGAGAGAGTCGGCATCGATCATGTATCTAGCTAATCTGCATCAACGGTGTGGGTGCTTCAGAAGATGCATATACTAGATCAGTCATCAGAGTTGACACAAACATAGCTCAGAGATGAGATTTTAACTGCATGAAGTGCACCTCACATAGATCCTCTGTCTGGAGCAACGGACAGTACCTGATTGTTTCAACTTTACATAGGCACGCACTTGGTACATTTATTAGTTCAGCGTCAGTACTGCAACAAGTACAGATCCTATCAACTTCGCAGCAGCATTACATAGCTAAAGAGCAGGCATGGCTATATATATAGACAGCCGGAACGACCTGACCAAAACTTCTCCGATATGATCCCCACAGTTGACTCGTCCATGCTATATATATGTGTACAGTTGTACATCAAGCGATTAATCCCTAAATGACCATTTCCCCAGCCAATTGATTAATACACCAAAGCATACTACTCCGATTAAAAAAGTAATTAACCGCGCGCGCACTTACATGTAAATATGTAATCCCCCGTGCCTACACAAAATGTAAACCCTGCAAAGCTAGCTCGTACGCGCGCAACGCTGAGCTGCCTACGGCTACGCATGCACCGTGCGTCCGTATGTGGGTGCGCGTCTCACTTCTGAGCCGCCGCGCCGGCGCCGCGCCCCATGTACGACGTGATCGCCGCCGCCAGCGCCGACTGGAAGCTCGGGTCCGAGGTGATCGCCTTTGCGATTGTGTCCGTCACCGCCGGTGCCACGGCCCCATGGCCGTCGTTCGTCCTCTGCAGCTGGTACGACTGACCGTACAGCTGCTCTGGCCTCGCCATGCCCGGGCCGAAATGCCCCATCGCCGGCCTCTGGCTCTTGGCGTAGTACGGCTGCCCCCCGCCGTACGCCAGGTACCCGCTGCTCCACGCCGCCGGCAGCGCCTTGGACTCGTAGGGCGACGGGTGCAGGACGGAGGAGTGCGGGGCAGTGAGGTCGAGCGTGAGGGTGGGGAAGGACGTGGCGGTGGAGATAGTGGTCGGGCCGACGAGCCAGGCGCCGGAAGACGTGAGCGGGAGGTGGTCGTGGGACGAGGAAGTAGGGCCAGCCATGAGCATGGAGGCCGCGGCGGAGGTGGTGGACGCCATAGCGGCGGCGGCCGGCGGGAGCGGGTGGCTGTGCGTGCCCTCGTACGTCGTGATCAGGATCGACATGTCGTCCGCGCATCTCTGCACCTGATGGTCGAGGAAGCGAGAAGAACTAATTATTCAAGTTCATAACACGGATGATCATGCATGCACGTACGAGGTAGTATGCTATACGTATACGCGTATATGTACGTACCTGCTTCCTGACCGGGCAGGAGGGTGCAACGGTGCAGCGGTAGTAGGCGCGTGGGCAGGGGTTCCCCTTGGAGATCTTCTGCCCGTACTTCCTCCATTGGCACCCATCGTTCATCTGATCACCGAATTCAAAATAATCAGCTCAATATTTAGAGATAAAATCATCAAATTAAAGTAAAGAGAATTTGATTTTATTTGCAGCAAATTATTTTGTACATATGACATGTATACGTATACCGTACACGCAGACGTACGTACCGTGGGCGTGTCGCATTTCACCCTGACGGAAATCCTAGCCTTCTTGGCCTGCTGCTGCAGCACCTCGTCGTCAGCTCCATCGTCAGCGTTGCCGCCGCCGCCGCTCGAGCTCTTGCACGCTTTGGTCGGCGGACGCGCGGCGGCCTGGTCGGGCTTGGTCGGGTCGTCCGCGCTGCTGTCGGAGCTCAGGTTCAGCACGGGCGCGAACGGCCGGGTGGCCTGCTTGTCGTCGTTGGACTTTGATGGACAGCTGCCGCCGCGCGCGCAGCTCAGCCCGAGGGACAGCTGCTGCCCCTCGTGGTCGGTCACGGTGCCGGACGACGACGACGCCGACCTCTCGTGGCCCTTCCGGCGGGTGTTGCCGTTGGGCCTCGTGCCGAGGCTCAGGGAGACGAGGTCGTTGGGGTCGTCGGTGACGGCGGGAGGAGGCACAACGTCGGCCGCCGGAGTGAGGAGCTTGTCGGGTGCTTGCTCTTTGACCTTGACGACGTCGAGGAAGTGCATCTGGAGCGACTGGTAGTCCCTGACGATGCGGGAGAGCAGCGTCTTGAGGTGCTCGTTCTCCTCCCTCACCTCGCCCATCTCCACCTTTGTCGCCTCTAGCTTGTCATCCTGCACATGCAAGAGAATCAGATATTGATCCATACACATGATCCTAGCTATTGGGTGTGCAATTATTTTCTTCCTAACTATTATCCAGATCTAGGATTATTGGATTAGAGATTCAATAGCCGTAAATTCTCCCTCTTCCCCTTTGAATTCTACCCATCTCCCTTGAAAAAAATCTCCCTATTCAAAAATAAGGGGCTCATTGATCTCTACTCTAAGGGTTATAAATTTGGATGATAATTAAGAAGAAAACATCTGGGTGATATCTAGACAATCTCTAATTATAAGGGTTCAGGTCCTAAGTAACTTGCGTTATTTTTATATTCATAAGTTGTTTGATGGGATGATCAATTATTGAATAATTACCAACTTTCCATCGATCAGAAGATTCATAACCTTTCGGGGACTGGGTAATAGATGATCGATCAGTGAAGAGAGTTAAGAGTATGTACCTTCTTGATGATCGGATCTCTTTCAGTGGATGGGAAACTTTCAAAGACTATTGGAGGTGCGCTTCCTATCTGCAGCCAAACAATTTAGTTAGGTTCATCTCTAAATAAAAACATATATATACTCAACTATTCATTAATTTTTGACAGGCTAGCTAGCCCCTCTATTCATGATGCATGGGTTGACAAGAGCATAACTTCAACTACGGAGAAAATTAAACAAGAAAAGTTAGATATGGAAGAACAAGAACAGATCGTACTGCCGCGATCTCCGTCTTGGCGTCGACCTTCTTCTCCTCTTTCACCGGCGGCCTTTCGACGGCGACCTCCATTGCAACGGCGGCAATCAACCTCGATCACAAGCTAGCTAGATCAATCAGCCACAGGATGGTCTAATTCCAACTATACCATTGAACCCCCCCTAGAGCTAGCTTATGCTTTCAGCAAGTAATGCCTTGTCTTTGCAGTACCTTGTCGTCCTTATAAAGAAGGAAGCTAGCTAAGGCAAAGCCGCAACCGCAAGCAGTTTCTGACTCGCGCGGATTAAATTAAACAAATGCTGCGCACCAAATCCCAATCCCAGTTTGCTTAGCCTATCACGGCTCGGCTCGGCTCGGTCCATACGAGTGTATCAAAAATGTCAACCCAGCTAGCCTCATGGGCAGCAGCAAGTGAGATAAGCAAGCAGCTAAGCTGGGCGCGTCGATCGCCTAATATTGTACTACTTGTCGCCATCGTCTTCGTCGTCGCCACAACACGCGTCCTACATAATGTCGCTGCCGCCGTGTTGTACTCGCGTCTGCGCCTGATCTATCGGTCCACTCCGGCGACCGATCGGTGGACCGGGACGCCGCCGATCCAGCCATGCATCGAGGGCAGCATACATTGCATGCGCCCTTGATTGGGAGGGCTGTGACTTCTCGATCTGACAAGCAAGGGCGGACCTAGCGCCCAAGTTAGGGGGCTCCAGCCCGAGTTCTAGCCCAGCTAACTCCATACACATTTACTGTTTATATGGGCTAAACAATAGCTGGCCTAGTCCAACAGCCCCCGGCCCGTGCGCAAACTCAATGCCCCCCACTCCCACCCGCAGTGTCTCCCAATCCCACTCTCCCTAGCTGCCTGGCTCCCTAAACCCTAGCCACCCGACACCCCGACCGGCGACCGCCCCGCCCAAGTCTGCCACTGGTGCCGCCCCCCAGCTGCCGCCAACTCTGGCTACGCTCGGCTCTGTCCTCCGCCACGGCGCACCACCCCAGCCGCTGCCAGCACCGGCCAGGCAGGCGGGCATGGCTCCACCCTCAACCCCTCTGGTGCTTTGCCGGTCATCCGTGGCCTCAAAGACGAAGCTCCGGCGGTCCGCACTCTCCTACTCCGCTGAGGAGTGAGGAGCCGAGGACCCTCGCCTGCGTCTCATCGCGCCAGGCGGCCTTCTTCCCTTTGGGCTCCGGCTCTGTGCTTGATTTTGGGGGTAGGTTTTGGAAGGATCAGGAGGCTCGTGGCCAGGGTCTCTCTCTAGAGTGAGGATGTCGAGCTCGTCGCCATCAACGACCCCATCATCACCACCAACTACATGGTATGCGCCTCGATCTATGGTTTTCACTAGCTCTGTTATGTGTAGATCTAGTGACTTGTAGGGTTTTAGGGTGGTTTTAGCTCTGATTTGTATTAGTTTGCATGCTTACGGTGGTCTGTCAGGGTATAGAGTGGATTACTAAAAATGTCAGAGAATACTTCACACATAATTTATGACATCGACACTGACAAGTTCTTTTTTTTTTTGCTTGTCTGTTATGATTGATGCGTGCTTCGTTGGGGCTTAGGATGATTACGCCAGAGAGGATGAGGAGTATGATGAAAAGCTTAAGAAGGTGACATCACATTGTTCTTCCTAGCAAGGTAAGGATGGATCGGCAGTGCCATCTTCACTTTTACTGATTCTATTCTACTATTGGATTGCTTATTACTTTGATTAAGTAAGGAGAAAACATGAATTTTGGTTCAAGTTAATTACTAATATTGTCTTCTTGTTAGGTATGGGGATGGATAGCCAACTAACTAATTCATTGATTGAGCTAGAACTCAAAATTTTGATTGTGTGTATAGTCTGTATGCGTGTGGTGCTCAAAAGAGCTATATGTCACTCCTCAAGTTACATGCAGAAATTCTAATTTAGAATGCAGATAAGAGCTAAAGCTTATCTAATATATGTACAAAATATTGTATCGTGGTATCGCTGTATCTGTATCGTCGCACCCATATTGCGTATCGGGGTATCCTAGGTTAGCCTCCCTTGCTTTATTTCTGGGTCCGCCACTGCTGACAGGATGCGTTCTTGACAACCATATGTACACAGTGGAAGTGTTTGGCATATTTCTGTCGTGTTCTTTTGGCTTTTTGTGGCTTTTGACTCCGACTTCTCCGAAAGTCAAAATAAACGAGATAGTTTCTCTAAACGCCTTCTCGAAGCTGTTTCTCTAAATGGCTTCCCGCCCAAAATCGTGTGTGCCATCTATGTTAACGTTTCCATCATCTGCCGTTGTCTCAAAAAACACAGCAAAAAATCATCAACCACAACCAAAAACCATCGGTCACAACCAAAAAGAACATAACCTTCTTTAGGCCATCTTGTTTTATATGCCGGTGTAACCAATTTGTAGAAGCAACTGAATTGTTCAGCATATATCCAGGGATGGAAAATGGTAAAGGATAATCCATTTTATTCGATATTCGTATTTGAGAAAACGTGAATATGGTAAGCAAAATCCGTATTTGAGAATGTTTATATTTGTATTCGAGAATATTCATATTCGTATTCGAGACTATTCGATTTGTATTCGATCTGTTTCCATTCCTAACAACCTCCCTAGGGATGATTGTAGAAAGCAATTTTTTGATGAATCAAGGTTCATAAGAAAGAAGTAAAAATTACTTTGCATAATTTTCAACTCTATACGCTACACTGCTAGCTTGTGTAGACGTGTAGTCATGTTACATAAATTTGTTTTACCGAGATTTATTACAAAAGTGTTAAAATATTCACATTCGACCAAATTAAGTATATATTCAATTCGAATTTGTGTCCATTATGACATTCGATTCGTATTCATATTTAAGAATATTCGAATTTATATATGTATTTGTTTTAAAATATATATATATATATATATATTTATTTATTTATTTTAAATATATATATATATTTATATTTGAAATCATTCAATTTATATTCCATCCATTTCTATTGCTACCTATATCGATGCATTCTGAACTCTGAAACACGTCGATCGACCCGTCATGAAAAGTAAATAGCGTGGAACAATTCATTCACCTGTTCTTCCATTAATTATCTGAAGTACTACTTGTACTAATCAGTAGTATTAGTTTATACAGGACATAGTACTGCGTGTACATGCATTCATGTACTGTAGAGTCGTTGATGCTACCATTTATGCGACGTCATGTGCTGAATTAGAGGAAGCTGGAAGACCGGGAATAGATATACGGCATGTGAGATGGCGATCGACTCCAAGCTAGTCTCAGTCAGTCGGCATTAAATAACTAGCTAGGAGAGCATAAGCGATCGGTCCGACCACCGGCTGCCGGTGCGCCAACTGGTGCGGCGAGTGTGACAGTTCGCTGCTGCGATCCAATCAGCTTCAAGTAACCCTTAAGCTAGCCTCCAATTAGGATCATAAGCATTTGCAAATTAAGATGTGAAATGGAATGGTTGGCCTACTTCTTGGGATTCCAGCGAAGCCCGTTGAAACTGTTTCACTGCAGCCCTTCAGTCCATGGTGCGGCGTTGTCGCGTTGTGATTACTTTAGGCTTCGTGGCTCATGCCCCTGGATCTACTCAGTGGTGGCGTATAGGCGTCGGCACAGTGGTTTCTACAGTGATGGCCTTTGCAGGAAGCGGCTCGTTGTGGAGTTCAAGGGTGGCTATGCTATGGCCTTGAGGCGTGCAGGACCCCGGTGTGTTGGTGGCGGTCTTTTTTGTGTGTAGGTAGTGCGTGGGGTGCTGTGGAGGTGCTGACGAAAGCTTTGCCAGTGTTCGTACCGGTCTCGACAACGATGACGCCTTCGGCGCCATTTTTCTTCCTGGAGGTGTTGTCATGGCACTCCATAGTCCTCATGTATACTGATCTCCAGGTGAAAACCTTGCCTCGGTGAGGCGGGCGACGTCGGCGACCCTCGTCGCCTCCTTGGAGGCGTCGCCTAGGTGGTCCATCTTCACGCAAAGTAGACCGAAGTTTGGTTGGCACAGTCGGAGGAGGTTAGGGACTTGGTTGAAAGCAAGGACGGAGAAGAAGTTTTGAAGCTTAGTCTTTCTAGCTTTTTTTAGTCCTTAAGCTCTCTTTCTTGTTGTTTTATGTTCCTCAGTTTTGAGGCTTTGAGTCTAAGAGCTCGTGTAACTTTTGGCTGTATATATCCCACGTGGATATAGAGGTCGGATTTTATATCCTTTATCTAAAAAAACGTGCAGATCGATCGGCTTGATCGCCCTCAATTAATCCGTTTTTAATCAGCGTCATGGAGAGCGTGACCTATCACCTGATCACACTGGCTGGCCCTTGATTAGTTTGCAATCCGTCTTGAGCACGATGATTAACCGAGAAACTGGCCGTGTTCGTGTTCCCATGAGTTTCCTACACGGCTACGCCCGGTGACGGTGGGGGGCCATGGGCGTAGAGTGGGGAATATTAATGGGGAAGACGAGATTCGCACCGATCCTTCCTCCGGTGTTGCTCGGTTAATTTTCTCCCTTGGACCAGCGGCAGATTTGGGGTGCATGGAGTGCAGCTACATCCCCAAATTTTTTAGAAGAAAATAAATATAGAAGAGGTATATTAGATATATGTGTGTATATATGGTATTACTACTGTACATACGTACAAATCCAAAGATTTTTATCGGACGTTTCCATCTTCTCTTTTTCCTCATTCTCCCCCTTCTCTCACTCTCTTCCTCTCTCCGCACGCACGAACATCCTGACCCCATTTCCCCCCAACCCTAGAGAAGATCCCCCTCCCCCAAGGCCACAATGATACAGATGCTGGGACTCTAGGGCTGTGCGTCTAAGGAGTGGAACTAAAGCCATGGTGGCGGTGAGCCGTCGCCGTCGGCCCCCGGCTCGCCGTGGACCCCGTAGTCCACCTCCTCGCCACAATCACCGTTCGCGAGGGGTAGGGGGAGGTGGGCGGCTGCTGCGGCTGGTTTACTACAACGAGCGGGGCAGGTTCCGAATGGACCTGAAGGCGTTGGCAATGCTGCAGCTCGTCAAGGGCCCCGTCGGGGTCGTCTCTGTCTATAGCCGCACGCCAGGGAAAAAACTTCATCCTTAACCAAATTCGCGTATCCTTGCCGCTTAGCCCTCTTGCCCTAGTCTGAGAAGATTGATTACATACATTTTGTTGCATAATTTGTTTCTAGGTATTGTATTTTTTTGCTGCAACATTCTAATTTCATGTATACAACAATAAGCAATAACCAGTGCAACATTAATATTTTTGTCAAAATATTTTGTTGCATACATGGCCGAAAAATGTCACATACATGAATAAGAAATATTGCGGCCGACTGTACGGAGCTAGCGTCCGGATGCATCAAGGAGGCATCTTTCCTACCTAATTCCTAAACATTTATTAATTACTTTCCAAATGAATACAGCTAAGAAACCAAAAAAATCGAGAAGAGGAATGAGTCGATGAGAAGAGCTTGTTGGATCATGCATCACGTGAGGCCAAGCTTTTCAACGATTTGGTTAACACTTTGGACCTGAAGTGGGATCACAATTAATATTTCCATCACATTTTTCTTAAGGAAAGACCTCATACTCCTTGGGCCAAAGAAATTAAGAGAAAACAAATGTTTTTTGCTCTTGTTCTCTTTAGGTGTTTGATGCTTGGAAGGCATTGCTACATCATCCTTCAGTGATTTTAAAATCCCCCCCCCCCCACCCCGGCGTATTTTTTGTGACGCAGCCGTTGGAAATTCAAGCTCGTGTTATCGACAATTCTTTTGAGTTTTCTAGCTGTCAAATGCTGTTGGTAGCATTTTCATTGATTACTGAGTCCCGAGATGAAATCTGCAAAGTCAGAAGGAAGATTATTTTGGGAGTTCGTCTCGTCTTGCACATGGACCAGATCAACAACCTTGCCTATGGGAACAATTCTAATCTAATTTAGCCACAAAAGGAATAATATATATTGGAACTTCTTGCAGTTTGTGCATCAAAATACTCGAGGTCAACAATTTGTCAGAAGCTATGGAAATGTCAGATCATGGATCTGTCACACCAGAAGTCCAGGACTAAACCAGAGGACTAATGAAGGACAAATACAGTATAAAGAAAATTGTCGCAACGCATACACCCCAATAAGACTTGCTTGTCGGTTTTACAACAGTACTGGTAATTTTTCTCCGAAGACTTCGCAGTGACCAAGATCAAGACTTGAACAACAATCTAGGAATCCATGCGAAAGAGAAACCTTCAAAATAACAAAAGTGGTAAAGTGCATGAGCATTTATCATGTGACTGTCAGTACATATTTCACTTTCTGCATAGAAACTTGAGGGTTTAGCTTTTATTGCAGACTGCTAATACAGATGACTATGACGGCCAATGTTGTCAATGTATAATCTTCAGAACCATGTGTTTTCGGAATATCATACCGCAACTAAGTCATAAGTACTATTGAATATGGTGTTCGGTTGTTGGCGGTATAAAATCAGTCAGTGTGGTTCATCTCACTAGTTAAAAAAAGTGAAAATGATTCATTAGTGCAATGCTCTATATATCTTACTGCAAATGTCAATATCAAAATCTTAACACACATGTGCATCAAGCTGTTGAGCAACCCCTCATGGCACAAAACGAACCTTCGTTGACACAGAAGATTTTATCAGAATATTTCTGGAGAGTAATGACAACACATTATGACCTCAATTTGGAAAACAAGAAGGACCAGCATAGTCAAGCGTGGATCACTTTGTTTAATTAACCTAACGAGTAACAACACAAAACTTGACAATCCATTTCTAGACTAAATGGCTTACATGGTAAGGACAAACCTGTGGATGCACTACACAATCAGGCTAGATTACCTGCTAATGCTAGTTAAATCGATTCCCGATGGTGTGTCGTGGCTTATATGATACAATGGACTGGCCGTAATTAACTGAGTTGTTAGCAAATTAGTTAGGAGATGATGCTGATAGTAGCTCACTTGCTATTCATTATACAACAGCTACTGTACATGAATGCAGACAATTGTTTAACCTAGTTGTTGATCTATCAATATGAAGTAAACCTAAACAAAGGACTAGGTGACTCTCACTATTCTTCCATGAAAAGATTATGTGAGACCATGTGGAGGTCACCCTATGTGTATAATGAATATTTGACTTTGTTGTGCAGATGTTGTCAAAATTTGAATTTGATTTTGGGAGTTTGCAATTTTCAGAGTTGCTATCAGGTGTAAGGCGGTCTGACCTCCATTGGTATAGCGCTCTGACTGGCCAATGGTCGGCGGTTTGACCGCCATGAGGCTAGCGGTCGCCATGGGGCTAGCGGTCAGATTGAGCATATGGCTTTTGGAAATTGCACATCAAATACTTGTGTAGACGTGTTTGAGAATGTGTTTGCACTAAGTGTCACCTGAAATGGAGTTCTGGCAGAAGCTAGATAGAGTTTACCCGAAATTCCAAAGAGGGTATTTTTTGGTACTCTTAAGCAGTTAGACTGGCCAAACATTGGTGGTCAGACCCGCATGGTAATGGCGATTAGATTGACTTTTGGTGAATTTATGCTAAATTTATGTATTTTCGTTTGAGAACAGGGGACTGGTCAGACCAACATTGTCCCAGCGATCAGACCGGTCTTGAGCCTACAATCATACCAGCCTAGTGATGACTTGGATCGTCTTGTACTTTGATTGTTCCCTTGGGTATTTAGCTTCTATTTGAGGGTTGTTTTCGCTGTGCATCTGTTATTCTTAGCTCTATCTAGCTATTGAAGTGATGAATCTTTTGTTTCAAAGGGGGTTGATTTTGTTAAAGTAGAAAAAAAGGCAAATATCATTCACCCCTTTGATCTCCGCCATCGGTCGTACATGTGGTATTAGAGCCCAGCTCTAACATCTCTGACCTAATGGACACTAGTGTATGAATATCCGATAGACTGTGACCCTGAGGGATCGTTAATGTACGTGTGACACCCTGGCCCATGTTGGCCCATGTGTGTGTGCACATGACTTTCTGGGTTAGTCCCACCTTGCTAGCTTTCCTTGAGAAGCACTTACATATAAGCCTAGGAGTTCCAATGGTAGCACCCCCAGTTAACCGTTTTGCGCGAAGCGAGGACGAAAGTGCAAGCGGGTTGCTACGTGTGCGTGGCCTATCCAGAATGTGGGTAGGTCTGAGCCAGTTTGGACTCTAGGGCGTTACAAATGGTATCAGAGCCGACTCTCGCGGTTACATGGCCGCGTGCGGGTCAGGGGCGCGGACATATGGCGCATGGCGCGTGTGGGCCCGGAGTGGGCACACGGCATGGCATATGTGCTGGCACTGAACGCACGGACATGTGCCAAGAGGGGAGATCCTTATCATTTGCCCCGATGTGGGTATGTTGGTCTGACGAGGACGTCGAGTCCTTTGAGGGGGGTGTATGTGACACCTCGGCCCATGTGTGTGCACATGAATTTCTGGGTTAGTCCCACCTTGCTAGCTTTCCTTGAGAAACACTTACATATAAGCCTAGGAGTTCCAATGGTAGCACCCCCGGTTAACCGTTTTGCGCGAAGCGAGGACGAAAGTGCAAGCGGGTTGCTACGTGTGTATGGCATATCCAGAATGTGGGTAGGTCTGAGCCGGTTTGGACTCTAGGGCGTTACAGTACGGTGAAGAGGCGGTGACGAAGTGTGCCACGAAAACTTCGGCAAGGCATGACATATCAGGGGATCTACCCCAGATGATGTCCAACTTGGCGAGGATCCACCCCGAACGAGGTCCAACTTGGCGAGGATCTACCCTGGATGAGGTCCAGGAACCAACCTTCGCGAGGTGTCACGCATCGGGGGGACCAACCTCGGCGTGGAGTAACACAACCGAGAAACCACCCAAGACGAGGTCCGGGGTATTCAACAGTTGTGGGAGGGTCTCTGCGCTACCTTAGACTGGCAATAACTTTGGCAAGGCAAGGCGCGCCAAAGTGTGCCACGACAACTTCGGCAAGGCATGACACATCGGGATACACCCCAGACGAGGTCCAGCTCGGTGAGGATCCACCCTAGACGGGGTCTGAGGACCAACCTCGCCGAGGTGTGATACTGATACATAGGGGATCCATCCCGAACAAGGTCTGAGGACCAACATCGCGAGGGTTAACACATCGGGAAAACCACCTCAGACAAGGTCTGGCGTATTCATGCGCCGAGGCCCTATAACGTCACGAATATCAGACATAGAAGGACCCACTTGACATGATAGACAAAAGTACCCTTGGGCGCAAGCTAATATTTGAGGGCAAAAATATAACTTCATGTATTTCTCTCTCTCCGCTCTATAAATAGGTCTCTTGTAATTAGAAGGGGGAGGCCCACTTGTAATCCGGACTTCACACTTGAGCAATACAAATTGATGGCTCGCTTGCCTCACTTGCGCTTCCCTTCCCAATTATGCAACCCCGATGTTCAACAGCCAACTTAGGATGCCTGTAAATCTACTGTCTAGACCGTGTCTACGACAGTCGGTTTCCAGGAAATGGCCCAGCTCAACTTGTCTCTGACTCTCTGCAGCACACAAGGATGACGCAAGCCGTCCTTTTGTTCCCACTTGCTTAACAATGACTCCATAAAAATGCTGTGATAAAGGGCATATTTGGCAATGCTCCATAAAACTTTAGAAGAAGTGAACTTTCTGTCTATTTTTTCTTGGTAAAAATTTAGTAGTAGTGAACTTTCTGTCTTTTTTTCTTGGGAGAATCAGATTGAGCTTTGCTTGCCATTTCTAAAAAGAATATACTCTCTGCCAAAATTCGAGATACTACCTTTATATTCTTTCAGCATAAAGCACAGTGCAGATACTAAAGAACTTCCATTCTCTGATGAAATAGGAAATGAGTGTGCTCTCGAACTATTCTTTTGTTAGGAAGAAAATGTTGAATATTTCAAACAAGGTTTCAAATAGCCGGCTAAGATATTTAGCAGATGAATTTCGCAGAGGTTACAAAGGCTATAGCGGGCTATAGTCTCAAATAGCCTCATTTAGCGGTTTAGTAAAAGTATATGTAAAAAACTCAGAATTCAATGTTTTATGCACATAGCCGGCGAAACATACTTGCCTTGCTGTTGCTCTGGTTGGGACATGGTCTTCGGTCTTCCTCAGCTGCCGCCACCGACGGGTCAAGCGGCGGGCGCGGCCGGGAGGCGCGGCGGCGGGCGGCACGGGCTCGGGAGGCGTGGCGGCGGCGGCGGGCGGCACGAGCTCGGGAGGCCTCGCGGCGACGGCGGGCGGCACGGGCTCAGGAAGTCGGGAGTCGGGAGGTGTGGCGGCGGCGGCGGGCGGCACGAGCTCGGGAGGCGTCGCGGCGACGGCGGGCGGCACGGGCTCGGGAAGTCGGGAGTCGGGAGGCGTGGCGGCGGCGGCGGGCGGCACAGGCTCGGGAGGAGTCGGGAGGCGTGGTGAGCTGGTGTGCGGTGTGACCGTGTGAGGCACTGAGGCTGTGTCGCTGGTGCTGGCTAGGGTTACGCACGGCGTTTGGGCCAAACGGGCCGACGGCCAGCTCCGACCTGGAATTCGGCCCACTTCAGATTTCCCCCCCTTTTTAGCGGGCTAAATAGCAGTCCATTTAGCGGATTTAGCGGGCTAAATCCGGCTATTAGCGGAAAAACCTGTTTAGCGCCAAAAGTGCAATCTCTTAACCCTTAGCCTTCCCAAAGGCTAAATCCGGCTATAGCGGTGGCTATAGCCGGCAATTTGAAACCTTGATTTCAAATGAAATAGGAACTACACACTGCCCATGAAAAGTAAATTTGAGAGCTGGGATATTTCCTCGCAAAAAGAAGGAGAACAGAACTTTGCTCCACGAAAGTAATACAGATCAATAACCCACGCATCAGATGGTTTATTCTCAAGTCCACTTGGAAAGCATGGGAAAATGACAGCTTGTCAGCATCTGAGATGGTACTGCTTAAGCAACTATGATACAAAGTAAACCCAAGACTTTCTCATGCCAATCAGCTTCAAGAATACAGTCTAACAAGACAATTGGTGCAATCGTTCACTGACTAATTAACAATTTGCTGCATATAAATGCAGAAGAAAAGAAGATTACTAATTCAAATGTCAACTGCTTACACTAGTGCAAGAAAACAAAAGACGATTTGGTCACACCTACGGTTTTTTCCAAGGAGAAGATAATCATGAGAGACTCACCTCTGTCCTTAGCAATTGAACAGTTCACATGTCACCCCTGGATTTGTAGCGTGTGAACACTTACACTGGGAACTTAGGCTGTGACATCAATGTACAGCAAGTTAGGAGACTTAACTTACCTCTAGTGACTATGCATGTTTGACATTGTAACTGAATAGAATACAAAGGTAATTGTGACAGATTCAGGTCGTATTCACACTGAAACAAGACTTAAACCCAAGATATCATCAAGGAAAAGAACAAAGGATTCAGTCCATAATCAGTACCATGGTTGATGAGTTTGGATTACAACAACCAATAGTAATGCAGGATGTTTAAGACCAGCCCATTCTTTAAGGGTTGCAGCCAAAGTTCATAATTCTGGTCTTAGACCCAGGTAAATGCGTGTGCAGATTTTTGTTCTCCAGTGTAAAAATCTCAACAGGCTACCGCATGTTGATTGGGTTATTAAACTAAAACTTGGAAGTTGGATTTACCAGTTTGATCTCTAGATATTCTATACTGTTGCCTTACTATCTGGAATACTTTGCAAAAATAGGAACTAACACAACTTTTAAAATTTCTCATTAAGCTCCGCACGCTTCAATTTGATCAAACTTTTCCACTACCATTTTTCTGATATGTGCTTCTTCTTCTTTTTTTTTGAAGAAAGAGGCAGGAGCTCTGACTAAAATTCTTTATAGCAGGAAGAAGCAAGCATATAAAAATAGGAACGAAAGATCAAAAGAAAGGCAAAAGGGGAAAAAACCCCGAAAGGGGCTGCAGCCCACAGCAACCCAGGGGCAGCTACAAAGGGGAGAAAGAAAAAGAACTAGGAGATTTGGAATTTGCAAGCTCTCCCCTGTTGCTGCAGCTCCTCTCTGATTAGATAAGTAACCCGCTGTGCACACAGCATTTGATTTTGGAAAGTCCTCCTATTTCTTTCCTTCCACAAATTCCAGCAAGTATAGATGACTAATCTGTTGAAATTCCTCGTCTTTTCTAGCCAGCCCTTTGTTTGCTTGTTGCCACCATTCCACTAAGGTACCAAAACATAGCAGGCTAACTCGGGTGGGGATGTCACAGCTTGTCCAATTTAAGACCTTGGTCCAGACCTGCTGAGTGAAGGGGCAGATCATGCACATATGATTTGTTATTTTAGATGTTTGGTTGCACACAACACACATCTTTTGATGATGCCAGCCCCTCTTTGCTAAATTGTCTGCCGTAAGGATTTTGCCCTGGCACAGAAGCCAAGCAAAAAATTTGCACTTGTTCTTCGTTTGCGCCTTCCAGACTAGGTTTGAGGTGTTATATCACATGCTTCCTTGGAAATTGCAAGAGGTATGCCAATTTTGCAGAATATTGCCTATCCGGCGTTCCATTCCAAATTATGTCATCCTCCACATGGTGGTCAAGTTCGACACTATGAATCTTGGCCCAGAATGCTGTGAACTTGCGGAGTTGAACCGTCGTGTGAATTCTCCTCACTGATCTGATCCAGTTATTGCTTTGCAATGCTTTGTATATGATTATGTGTTTTCTGGTAACTATCTTGTAGAGGTTGGGAGCGATATTCACTGGGCCTCTTTTTGAAGCCATCGACTATGCCAGAAATTGGCTTTGCGGCTATTACCAAGGTTAACTATCGTGGCCGCCTGAAAAACCTAGGAAAGGTTCCAGTGTATGTTGGATGTCGATATTCCCACATCTAATTGGATAGATAGCGTTTTTTTGGAGGTTGGTTGTCATGCTAATTGTATTTCCAAAGGTCTGTAGAATTTGCTGGATGGCATTGATCTCCTCTTTGACCGGGTTAATGAAAATCGCCACATCGTCTGAGTAAAGGATGTTCTCATCTTGACTGATTGTGAGAGATTGGGGAGAAAATGACTTGATGAGATGCACAATCCATGATCTTTTGTAGAGGATCGATTGCAAGGATGAATAGCATGGGAGATAGTGGATCTCCTTGTCAAATCCCTCAACCATGGTGAAAGCTGCTCCCTTGTAGGCCATTTACTAGCACTCTGGAGGTTGCAGAACCAAGCATGATGGCCATCCAGTCTCGCCATCTTTGTCCAAAGCTGATTTGTTCTAGTGCCTCTAGCAGGTATCCCCAATGAATGGAGTCAAGGCTTTCGCTATATCCAACTTAAGGAAAAGGGAGAGTACTTTAAGTCTGTGGAGGTCCCGTACCACATTTGTGTGTAGAGGAAATTGTCTTGGATACATCTTTTTTAAATGAACGCGCTTTGGCTTTACGAGACAATTGTGTTCAAGTGGGGGTGCGAGGCGGTAGAGGTGTTTGAAGACTAGCAGTAAGTCTTCCTTGATGACGTCCCAGCAGGATTTGTAGAACCAACTGGTGAAGCCATCTGGGCCTGATGCTTTCTCTATGGGCATAGAGAGAACCGTGTCCTTGATTTCTTACTCCTGAAAGGGATTTTATAGGTGATGTAGGTCATGACGATGGCAGTTCAAGGAATTCCAATCAAGGGCCATTCCTCTAATCCCAGGATGACCTAGGTGAGTGCTGAAATGTTGGAAGCTTTCGTCTTCTTTTTCTTGCTATGTGATGGCTAGACCCATGTCGGTTTGAAGGGGTTGGATGTAGTTTTTTTTCTTCTTCTCGCATTTGCCTTCAAGTAGAAGAATTTGGTGTTTGCATCTCCTATCTTGATCCATATTAACCTAGATCTTTGTCTTATCCTTGCCTTTTCCATGGATGCTAGGTCAAGACATCTCGCTTTGAATTAAGAGTGGAGCCCTTTTCTTGTGGCGAGAGAGCAACTTTCTTGGGCCTTGTCAAGTTGAAAGATGATCTCTTTCACAATGGCTAGTTGTAGTCTGTTGCCTTCTTCTGTTGATCGTGCCCAGCGTTTAAGCGCCTTTGCCGTGCGACAGAGCTTGATATGCATTCTTTTAATAGGCTCTTGTGACTGCATGTGTTTGTTCCATGCTTGTGAGACCGTGTCCATAAAGCCTTCAAGTTTGGTCCAATGGTTCTCGAACTGAAATATATTGGCAGGTTTTCTCTGGAGCTCCCCATGGAGAAGAAGCGGTGCATGGTCTGAGATGAGGGTCGGGAGGACGCGGAGGCGGACAAAGGGAAAAGAAGGTCCCAGCTGGTTGTGCAAAACACTCGATCAATTCTTGTATAGGTTGGGTTTTCCCTCTCATTGCACCATGTGAATTTTTTGCCGGACAGACTAATTTCTTTTAGTTCGGCATGGTCTAAGGCAGCTTTGAACACCGTCATCAACCGCCTATTAAGGTTGCCGTTGCTTTTGTCGGCTGCTCGGTAGAACATATTGAAATCACCAAGGACTAGCCACCTGCTATGACTCAAGGTTGGTGACAGATTGCGAAGGCCTTGCAAGAAGTGAAGCTTTTGGTCATCGTGTTGAGGGCGATAAACACATGTGATGGACCAACTTGTTCCATCCTCCTTTGTGGTTAAGGTGGCGGTGATGGAGTTTGCCGTGGATGTTGGTTGTGATAGAGTAAAATGGTTTTCTGAGCAGGCCAGGAGGATCTCCCCTCTTGTCTGTTGTGATGGTAGGTGGCAAAAATTGTCGGCAAAAGGAGTGCCCATAAGATATTATTCATGCTCGCTATCTAGGAAGAGAATGATAGGAAAGGTTCAAATATAATGCATTCCTTGCAGATAGGGATGAAGTGATGAACTGCAGCATGTATTGCATCTGCAAGTTGTATGCTGCGTAAGTGCATAACAACTTGATGTTGTAGGACTGCTCCTTGAGCTGCGAGAAAAGCTTACTATACAGTGGTGATATCGTTATCAGAAAAAGCAGAAAAAAGAAACAACAGCTATATATGCTACTGTACTTCTGCAGATGATCAGTAGCTCTGATAGCTGCTTCAGTGGTTCTCCCTTTAGTGGAAATACTGAGGGGCAAAAGTCACTCTTTGAACCAGTCAAGTTAAATCCACTGTAATTCAATGATGAAGAGAACAGGAACCTTTCTGTAAGCAGTGGTGGCTGGATAAATCAGAGTAACAATATGTATGTAGCCAAGAAGATGTTTTCAAGCACAATAGCTAATGAAAATTTCTCATCTCTTTCTATGGGTACAGAAAATGATTATGCATATACAAAAGGATAAGATCAGGAAAGGAAAAGATAACTGAACGAAATTGAACAAATTCCAACATTACAAAAGATAAGATCGATCAGGCAACATTTTGGCTACCCAAGAATAAGTAGGACCAAATCCAGTGCTGATTGGTAGAGACTACAAACACAGGAAACAAGAACAAAAAAACATACAGCAAGTGGCTACATAACCTCTCAGTTACCGAGCATGTTCTCTGTACTTATTCCAGCTGAAGAGGTGATGAAAGCGATCCAGTTGTGATCAAAGGAAGCCTTGCGGCATAGATCTCCATATAGGGATTTCCCTTTGGTTGTCTTCCTTCCAGCGATGTATTTACACCAAACAAAGTTACATCATGTGCTGCAAGAAACCAAGGTATCCTCACAGGCGTAGTAGTTATGGTCCACAATTCTTGGACCCATATATGTTGACCCGACAAGATAAAAATCTTCTGGTGGTTCACTCTCCTCTAGCCATGCATATCCGTCGCCTCCAGCAAATGATCTTGAATCTCCTGTTAAAAGCATTCGATAAAAAAAAAAGGCATTTTTTTCAAGTTAACTACCAGTAGTTAGCTTTCTGTCAACATACATACAATCACACAACCAGTGAACAGGACCCAAGAGATTGAATTTATGATAAGAATGGGCGAGATTCAGAGTACAATTTCAGGGAAAAGGACAACAACGCTTGATGGTTTAGAAACAAGCAAAGATATAACGGCTAACTAACAGAGATAATGTACGAGACACCCATGAGTATAATCCCAAAGGACGGACATGCACAAATTTATGAGTGAGCAGTTTTTACATCAATTATGTGGGCTGATCCATGCAAGTCGAACAGGTAAAACTGATCCTGTGCATGAGGGGCACATGTACTTGGAGAATGGGACATGAACATTAGGCAGAAGTATCATCAGAATATGGATAAATACATCAATATCTGATCCTATTAGATAACCGCAGTTTAATTTATACATAATTTTTTTTATATCGAGGAGAGATCTCTATCTACTTACTTTTGAACCAAAGCACATCCACGTATCAGTCAAAGAATAGGTTTATGAAATAACAGGTCCCTGAAAATGTAACACCTAAGATGTGGGCAGACCTCATACAGGAAGATATAACTCAGTCGGCAAACATTACCAACAGAAGGTGCACGGGAAGAGACATTGTAGTGCTGGCAGTGCCTCCCACTGCCATCGTCATATGGTGGGCCAAGGACATCGAGCACCGCACAAGCAGTCTGTGCGGTAAAGCAATGCATGTTTCCACCATCTTCTGGATATAGTACCGATGTTTCACAAGGTGCAGTCAAGATGCCATCAGCTTTCACCTTTGCCAAACGGTGTCCTTGCAATTGAACATCTATGCTCGAAAGAGACAGAAATAAAAGCTACTTGTTAAACATTATGTACAAAAGTTAAACTTATGGGGAAAAATTAAAAATGAACTGTGACCATACCAGTCGTATCTTGTGGGACATCAGCCCAGTCGTAAGACTTCACATACATGGCACCAAACAGAAGCTTGCTGAACACAGTCATACCAGGGTGATTATGGAGAGGAATGACACCCCTTGAAGGCAAACAAAAGATGCCAATCTGTAGGAATAAGTACAGACTTATGTACCTTAGCACAGCAAAAAATGACAGATTTTCCATTTGCTAATAACCAAGAATAACTGTAATTACTAGTGAATAAGTATACCGAGAAAGCCTCGCACTCATAAAGGTGCAAGTAAGTGATTCTAGGAGTGCCACGGGAGTCAACACGTCGAAAATATGATATGTTTGGAGTTAGACCGACATCTGCTGCTGTAATACTATCTGCGGGGCAGAATGATGAAACAAATATCAGTAGAATAGAAGGACGTATATGCGGTAATATAAAACATTGGCGATCTCTTTTGGATATGAATACCCTTTGGAGAGAGCACACCTGTGAAATATAACAAGCTCTAACACGTGTAACAAGCTTGGTCAACAAGATAAGCACGCGATTCAACAACAAAGTAATTCAATGATACTAATCATGGGTGCTACTCGCTAGCAGACTTATCATGATGACTACTAGCCACATAGGCGCGGCGCAACGCCGCACCAGCCACCGTGTGTACCGAAGCAAAAGAGGCGATAATTCGTGAGGAGTTTTTTTAAAAAATCGAGGGTGCATATGTATTTTCGAAAAAGCAAAAGGTTTTTTCCGTAAAAAAGCGAGGGCCTATACGTAACTAAACGAGGACCCATACGTAATTTCAAAAACGCGGGACGCTATCCTGCAAAATACACAAAATTTCGGTGAAGTGGAGGGCTGCTTTTGCAAAAAAAAATGCTTTAAAAAAACCTGCCAGGGACCTATTTGCGAGGAAAAAGGATCTGTACGTAATTTTGAAAAACGGAGGGACCTTTTTGCAAAACCGCTCCCCCGACCGTACGAAGATTCTTCAGCCACGCGGCGGACGGAGCGATCGCACGGAGGGAAAAACGGTGACGTGAGCGCTCTCTCCGCTCGCGCTTCCTTCCTGGCGTAATAGGGTTTTTATATTACAGACTACAGACTACAGATATTGAATGTCAGCAACTGAGCATGGAAGAAAAGAGATTAATTTATGAATCTTAACTAGAACTTAAGTAGAAACAACGAATCATCATAAGCAAAAGATACTGAACTCAGCATTACACACGGTATTATTGTATGGCAGAACTTGAAGGAAGAGCCATGTAAGATCGTATGCAAGAACACATGCTAGCTGTATGTTTTCGATTGGTAAAGCTGAAGTTCAAAGCATACTGCAACATGTGGGTCAGCTTGACATGAATGGCCAAAAAACACATGATCTAAGTGCAGAGCCAATATTGAAATGCATAATCATATACAGGATTTTTCAGGAACAAGCTCATCACCTATGTAAGACAGCTATTTCTGCAAACTAGTAAAGGACCACGATGGTCGTGTGGGCACAAAGGCAATATAATACCGCATAGAAACAAGATTCTGCATGCACACTGCTATCTTGAGGGTGACCACCAAAAAAGTACGTTGAGGTCATCCCTTTGCATGCATGTAGATGTAAACATAATACATTGAGCCTCGTTGGCACATAAATCAGGGTACGTCCGACACAAGGAAGCAATAAATAATATCTAAAGGATGAAACATGGTACAACAGCAGCTTCAACCGTTGTCCTAACTCGAGAAGTGTGTTCAACAGGTTTGAGCAAGTTGATATAAACTAACTATTCACGGCAACTGGCAAAGCTATTGCCAACCAAATGAAATTTTTAAAAAAGAACCCTAATGCAAGTCCAAATTGACGAAATCTTGACCGTACACCACCACACAAAACCAGCAGCCTCATCATATATATACCATGGGTAGTACATGGTTTCTGTTATCTTTGCTGCATTCTTTATCTTCCACCAGGAACAACGGGCATAAGCTAGGCATTCACAACATGCTAATTGCAACAAAACCACGTCGCAAATGGCATTGCGTATTTGTATGACAGCGTGGTACTTACATCAAAAACCATGTTGCTAAAAGTCTAACAGCACAAGGCAATCTGTCACTCATAGGGAACATGCAAAACATTTGCACGTCATTGCATTAAGAAGATCGAAACCAGTACAAAACACTAGACAGACTAGTGTTTCAGGATACAGACTTTAAAAGAAAAAGAGAAACAAAAAAGGAGAACAAGTGAACGACAGAAAAGAAACGGAAGTAAAGAAACCCAAACTACATGTTGTCAGGATCTCCAAACGATGCAGTAGGACTGCGAGGGAGGAAACTAAGGGGTAACTCTCATAGGCATGGGTAACGACACCATGCTCGCCCGGCGCCAGCATGATATTTCTTGCATGAGTTTGACCAAAAACGCTTGCATATCCAGTTTGATGCTGTCGAAGACACGGCTATTGCGTTCGCGCCAAATGTTCCAAAGGAAGAGAATAACAATCGAGTAAAAACCTTTTCTTTGAGCCTAGGGCACTTGATTTCGCTGCAAAAACCACCAATCAAGAAGTTGGGCATCCCTAGTTGGCAATGGGCGGTTAATTGCTGGTTTGCTTGTGAAAACCCTTCCTTTTTTTGAGACAAAGCAAAGAGTATCTTAGGTCATGTACAATGAGCTTACATCAGCTGTCTATAGTCTCTGCCATCTAGGATTTTTGCTGATAAGGATAAAAGAGAGTAAAAAGAGAGAAATTAATTGTCTACTAACTAGTAGCCGGCTATTGCACAAGAATAAATGAAAAAAATAATGAAATAGCATGCTATTGCATAAGAAACAACGAAAAAACAATAAAAGAACATTAAATGACTGCACAATCCATAAAGATAAGCAAAAAACAACCCACTGTACAAGCTGTCTATAGGTGACATGGATGGATACTATAGATGATAGATATCTATACCATTGTACATACCCTGATTAGAGTACTCAAATGCAGCTGAAGCAATTATACGTACAATAGCCAACCTCTTATTCACTAAAGATGAACTAAACAATCCTTGCAATTTTTATAAGTGGGTTTAAGATCTTGATCCTTAATTCGTTATTTCTACCAAAGTATAATTCTCGATAGAATCAAGAAGCAGGGGCGGCCAGGGCTGGAGCACCTCCTACCGCTAGCCAGGCCGTGGGTACTCCCCTAGCACCCACATCCATCAGATGCCATGGCTTGAAGCTTAGCTGCTCTAGAGATAGAAGAAAATAAAGAGGAAATTATTTGGGTCATGCCAAGCCAAGTGTTGGCCGATGCTGTGCTGGGTCAACTGGCTAAGCCCACCAATCCCATCTATTTCACTCTATATTTTGCTCTCTCTTCCCACCAGGCACCGAATCCATCTCTAATCCCTAACCAATTCCCCAATCCCCATCTAGAGAACGCTAGGGACTAGCACGGCGGCCGGCGTGGGCATGCCAAGCGGCACACACAGGAGTGAGGTATGGCGACAAGTGAGCAGCGCTCCGCGGTATGAGCCTACGTGCTGCGTGGCAGCCGGTGGCGCAGGCAATCTAGCAGGAGGGCTCGTTCGTGCGCCGAGCAGGCAAGCGACAGCTTAGGCAAGTAGCAAGGCCAGTGCAAGTGCGACACAGCGACAGCACGTTGTGCAGCTAGATACCGAGACATAGGACATGAGGCATTTAAAAAAATCAAGTTTTCAATTTTGTGCAATTATGATTTAGTTTCGGATTTGTAAGAAATAAAGAAACGAACATTGTATAAATATTTTGCATTCGATACAAGTTATACTTACCACACTAATGAGAGCATTATCATCAACCAAAGAAGGCTTAGGTGGATTTTAATCTCGATGAATCATCGCTGATTCAGCAAAACGCAACGTTTATAACAATTTACGATCACAATTTATTATTGCATCACTAATTTTACTAATTTTGATATACGAATAGCTACTTATATATATTTATGGGTTTTGAGATATTACTCATTATCGAGATACAATCTTCATTGTATTTTGCATTTTCACTACATTTCTTTTCTATTTACATATCATTTTAGATGGTAAAAGATAGTTTGATTTATGTTTCGCTAGATATTACAAAATATATTTTAATTTACGTTTCGTTAGATGATCTCTTGTCTCCTAAATTTTAGTCTAGGGTCGGCAACTGTCAAGAAGGAACGAACTTTTTGCCTACCAAATCTAATGCAAGTATCACAGGATCCACATGGGTTATTAATGTCGCCACCCAACGAATGGCTACGATTGTGTGGAGCGCGCACACAGCTATAGCAACAGCATCAAACACAAGGTACGCATACTTCACACTACACGCAACAGTGCCGCGCGATCTTTTGGATCCCGGGGTGCAAGAAACTGACGGCGAGAATTACCAAGAACGGACTTGATCCTCTCGACCCCGGCCGGCGGCGGCACCGCGGCGGCGCCGGCGCCGGGGCCGGAGAATACCTCGCGGCACGCCTCGAAGAGCCGCTGCACGGCGGCCGGCGCGGCCATAGCCGGGGGCTGCCCCGTCCTGCGCCCCCGCCGCGGGCCGGTTTCTCTCGCCGCCGACCTACTGTTGCCCAGCTCCGGGAGGCCGCCGGCCTCCACCGGCATCAAAAGAGGCGCCGGAAACTGCAGGAATGCGAAGGTTTTGAGCGAGTTGGAATCGAAGGGCTGAGGGTTTTGGACAAGGGCCGCCTAGTGTTCCCGCGAGGTGTGATTCTGTTCTTGGAGCTTAGCTGGGAAAAATAGGGGCGATGCGATGATTTTGTATACTCGAGGTGCTTAGTATTTTATTGGGAGGTTTGGAGGCACATGTAGGAAGTATTTTATGTTGGGTAAATTACGGAGTACCTATTTATTATTAAAAATTAATAACATGTGTTTTAGAGTCGTTAAGAAAAAACTATAGTTTTTTAAAAAAAATTAGATATCCGACCTTTAATCAAGTGGGTCTTAATTAAGCAAAATTATAACAGCCGTCAGATATTATTGTTTAAAGATATATTTCTTCTTAATTTAAAAAAGATAATAATTTGTCTTTTCAATCATGTAAAATTTAAAAAAGATGATAATATATCTTTTAAACCGTGAAAGTCCAAATACAACATATGAACGATATGGAGTACGAAAACAACCGCATTACCCAAATCCATTGGTAAGTATGTGGAGGGGGCCACACCTGGGCCTGGCCCCATGCATGGGGCCACCCATGTCACTATTGCGTAACCTGTCGCAAAACTCAGGTGGTGCTCGGTTGGTCTGATTTTTTGTGGCTTATGGCTGAATTTTCATTGTAGCTAACTAAAATTACACTGTAGCTGATAGTTGCTTATTTGGCATAATTAAATTAAAAAAATAAGTTAGCACAGCACGTATAATGCAAACAAATACGGGAACAAAAAGAACTGGCAAAAAAGCTCAAAAATCCAAAAAAATCAGAAAAAAAACAAAATTTAGAAATAGTAAAAAATAAATCAAAAACTAGAAGTTTAAACCCAAACAAGCAGAACCTCATCCGAGGATTCAATCCCAGATTCTATTCGCCGTTTGACCAACTTACAAACATTGGACCTATCTTCTAATAATCTTTCAGGTACTACACCAAATTACTTCGCTAACCTCACTTACCTTACAAGTTTGAACCTCTCTTTTAATAATCTAGAAGGACAGATACCAAATGGAGGGGTTTTCTCAAACATGAGTTTGCAATTTTTGATGGGACATGTTGGATTGTGCGGTGCTCCACGTCTACGATTTTTGCCATGTCTACAGTTCAGATATAAACTATACAATATGTGTTATAAGTATGTAAAATATAGATAAGTATTACAATAATAAAAAATGATAATAATATAAATAAAAAATATTATGTGACGTTATATTTACTGTTTTCTATGCAAATATTTCCATCAAAAAGTATTTAGAGAAGAAAATTTTAGTTATATGTGACAAGTATTGGGGAACAAAGTGATTATTTTCTCTCTTATAATATATAATATTAAAATATCACAAATAAAATTCTACAGCAATCTATTTTTTAGAAAGCAAAAATCACATATGTATTAACAAGTCATTTAAACGTGTTTTAAAGATTATGTCCGCTTAAGTGTGCGGGTCACCTTGCTAGCTATAGTAACAATCATTGAAAAATATTATCGATGTGTCATTGATATATCACCTCTAGGCTTAATCTTGCATTGGATTCAACCTACACATCTTTACCATAGTATTGAGTTAAATTTCTCTTCTTTTTTTAGTTTGCCTCCCGCTACCTTTACACTTAGATGTTACTACTATTCCATTCAGTTTTCATAGCAGTATTCCTAGCCACACGACATGCATTTTATTACTTGGATTTGTTGCTATCTTCGTGGTTTTTGCATGAACGAAATATAGAAAATAAAGGACCATAAGAGAAAGTCCATGATTTCGTTATAATGAATCATTGTCGTTTTAGAGGAGTGGAAATTTGCAAATTTTTCTCAACAACCTGCAAAAATAGATGATTTTAAGAATTTTGAGTCATAAGAAGATTTTGTGACATAGGTCAGTGGTCATAGGTTACATGAGACATGTCATTGCTAATGTGGGTCAAGTTGTGAAAAACTTGTGCTGAAAATGATTTCTTTGTTTTTAAATGTACAGGATCGTTTGGAGACAATCATGGTCAACGGCGATGATTAAGGCTACGCTCATGGAGGAGTCAAGGCCCAGGATGACCAAGGATGTCGGGTGAGATGGTGAGTTCAAATATGGTACAAGAAAGACGGAAAATATCGAAGGGGAGTTCGAACAATGGATTTGCACCATGTGGAATGGTTTGTCCAAGTGAGGCATGGTCTAGTGGAACTGGAACTGGAGAGACTTGCCGACGTGTGGTAAGCCAGTGGTGCACCTACACGTGGCAAGCATGACGATTGCTTGTAATGGAAAGAGATGACTGGGTCAAGAAAAGGTATTTTGGTAGTCTGGCCAAAATACCACAATCTACCTTGGATCAAAACCGCGGCGCATGGATGGCACTTATAGAGCGGTTTAGATCAAGAAGAATCTGGTTTGATCAAGATGGATCAAGGTGAATGACTTAGCGGATTGGGGTTTATACAATTTGAAAAACGTGCATAAGTAAATAAGTGTGAGGGTTATCGAGTTTTTTCATTGTGCTAAGTAAATAGTATCTACTAAGGGCTGGGTGTGGCTGGTTAGCCTACCTATATAAAGGGATCGAGATGGAGACTTGTGAGAATCATCTAATCCATCTCTCTTGTGCTCTTATGTTTAGGGTTAGGGTTTGAGAGTTGAGTATTTTATGTGCTCTCTGTCATCTAAGGTGGAGTGGCTGTAAAACTTACCTCCTCAAGTGGCAATATATCAATCTTTGATCATCTCCATTGCTATCTCTTGTTTTGATTGATTTGCTTTTGTTTTTGTTGGTTTTGATATCTTTACTTCCCTCTTCTTGATTTTGTTGTCCCAAGGATGTGTAAGAGATGGAGATAATTTTAAGAAATCAATCTCCACTTATCTAGGCACGTTGGTAGTAAGTTCATCAAGAAACTCGGATTCTTGATCTAAGGGTTTTTGGTTTGATTTATTCGGTGTTCTAACTTGCTGTGACATGTGGGAATACATCTAGAGTCATCTTGACCATCATCCATCCATGAGCAAGTCGTATTCACCGTTTTAGGTTTTGGACATGATTTTGGTGTAATCTACCTTCGAAAAGAAAAAGGGCAAAACTTTGGTAATAATTTTCTCAATTGTTGATTGGAATAGGTTCTTGATATCTTAGAGAAGGTGTGTACCCAATTTAAAGTGATTTGAAGTTTTGGTTTGAAAGTTAGCTCAATTTTAAGTTTTGGATCAGTTTTGGTGCAGCAAAACTTCACGAACCAAAATATCCCAAATCTCTTAAGTTCTTTCAGGTGTTTTTATTGAGATAACTTCCTAAGATCATGAACTAGTTGTAGTTCAAGTTTTAAGTATTTAGGATCGACAGATCAAAAGTTACATGATTTTTCGGATTTGAAATAGTGCTAAAATCACTATTCATAAGCTGAAAATTTCAATAGCTCCGAGAATTTTTGAATTTTTGGTTTCTTGATGTTCATAATTTCTTATAGCCATTGGAGTAAAAATTATGGAAATACTTGGGGGAAATTTTAAAGGCACTAGTCACCCTTTCTGTTGCCATATCGGTCCTACAGAAAAGATATGTAATGAAAACTACCTTGTATCAAAGATACTAGCTGCGGAAGCGCAGCGCCACACTGCGCTAGTTACCACATGGATCGAAGCACAAGAGTCGACAATTCGTAGGGGGGCTTTTCTGGAAAATCAAGGGCATGTATGTATTTTCTGAGGAAGCAAAGGACTTTTCTGAAAAATAGAGGACTCGTACGTAATTCTAAAAAGACGTGGAGTTTTATCTCGTAAAAGGAGGGTCTCCCTAAAAAATCGAGGACCTGTACTTAATTTCAGAAAAACAGAGGGTCTTCTCACGGAATCACTGACGTGGCCAAGGACTTTCTGCAAAAATCAAGAACCCATACATAATTTTGAAAAACTGAGGTGCCTTTTTGCAAATTTTCCTACGTGGCAGCTCTGCCCAGGGAGTAATCCCTCGGCGAATAATAGCGAAGCATTTGCACATAACCTATCCATGATGTAATGTCTCAGTAAGTTAGCAGCAGCCAGTGATACTTGCCTGCTTGGTCCACGCAAGTATCTTTCGAAATAGAGAATTGGGTGGCCTTGCTGCAGGATTGGTCTACATCTTTCAAGAATTGCGAACTCTACGTTTTGTATACGCTAGAACAGTAGAAAAGTGAGTCCTCTACGTTGCCTTTGTCGTCGACATTTTTCTGTCGCGAATGACATTGCTGTTTACTGGTCTGTGCACACGACTGGATATGTGTGCTTTTGATAAGAAAAAGTTTGGTCCCTCAACTATTTCAGTTCGTTTAGTTTTCATTCCTAAATTGCAAAATCGGGTAAATCCCACTCCCTCAATAATACTAGTTAAAATATACCCTTTCGCCCTTTGACCCTGATTTTGACTCACCGTGCGTCCACATCGGATCCAAGCTGGCCCAAGTATCAAGGACTAAAGAGTGAAGCCGTATGTCATGGAGGGAGAGAGGATGAGAGAGACGGAGGGGTTTTCGTCTCCTTCCTATTGATTGTGAAGGAAACAGAGGAGGCAATGAACATTCGAGTGGCGATCACCAACGGTGAGGGAGACAGTGATTGGCTCCGATGAGGGGCAAAACCTAACCAATGCAACACGAGTCCGTTTGCGGTGATCTTGTTGGCGGGGAAGCAATGGAGAAGGCAATAAATGTTGGCCAGGGGGAAGGAGAGAGAGTCGCGGCGGCTCCAACAAAATCGTGGCAAACATCGGCAGCAGAGGGATGCACGAACAACAGAAGGAGAAGAGGAGCACAACAATCATGGTCTTGGATGAGGAGACGCTCGTGACAAGGCCAGCGACGATGGGCTATGGTCGACGGCAAAGGGTGGCGAGGCGGTGGCGCTTCAGTGAGGAGTGGTAGACGAGGATCAAGGGAAAAGAAAGATGAGGAGAGCAAGCTAGGGGTAGGTTAGATATGAGGGAGCCTCATCTTGGTGGTGACCAATCAGGCAGAGTTGGCAGAAGTTAAGGAAGACAGTGGCGAGGAAGAGATCATGTTGAACCGTCAACCCCTTCCTCACTCTGCCTCACTCCATGCGCCGCTTGCACCAAATGCCACCACCTATAGCCCATGATGCATGACCACAACGACACCAGCCACATCAACTTCTTGCGCTACCCACCCCATACTAAAACTGCCTTCACCGACGCCATTCCTACTTGGGTGATAACTCGATTTTTCCCTCCTGGGCCATCTCCTCACCTTCTCCAACCCTTCCTTACCACTAATTTTGGCTACCTTTCCTCCATATCGTCACCGCCACATCAAGCTCCCTACATCGCCTTAGCCCTTAGGTCTCCGCCGCCAGCCCGCCTCCATCTGACCCCATCCTCACTGCCCATCCCTGTGAATTCTCTACCTTGTGTAGATGCTCATGTGCGCACCCCTTTTCTAGATTTATCGTCGGTTAGTTGTCGCTACCGTATGCCAGAGTGCCGCCGCCACCGTGGGCCACCTCGGTCAGCGCCACTACTGTAGATAGGGTCGTTGGGACTACAACATCCCGTTTTGGTACTCGTCGGTTGCCGCCAAGGTCCTGCTCACCGGTGTCGAGCTCCTATGGTGTTGCTCCCCTTTTTTGAGTTGAGTCAGATTCGACTCAGCTAGCCGCATGAGTCAAAGTGGTCAAAACCGTCATTCTCAACCGCAGAGACTTAAGTTACATGGTATTGTCAGTTGAGAGACTAGTTTTACCCGGTTTTACGTTTGAAGATGAAAATTAGATGAACCGAAAAGTTAAAGGACTAGGAACAGACTTTTTCCAAACCAAACCAGACACCAAACCAGGGACCATCACACCTGACATTCCTGTGGGCTGAATCAAACAGCCTGGGAAACTTGCAGGAAACCTGCTCCTTGGTCGCATGCCTGATTTGTCAGCAAGTGCCCATTTGTTTATACAGATGCGAATTTGTTATCTGTGAGTGCTAGCTCCAGTAACATATAGATTTTGTTGTGTTTGAAGAGATATTCTTTTTACAGAGGCAGACACCCTGACTCAAAATTCTAGGGTTCTAAATAAGCTTTGACTGAAACTACGTACTTATCAAAGGTTTTCAAAATGTATTAGAAGAAATAAAAAAAGATAGGTTTGCTCCAAATAGTAGAATTTGTCCTTTTCTTTTGATTTATCATCTGTGAGTTTTTCTCATGTTTGTTGCTTTCAACGTAGAATAAATTTAACTTAAAATTATATATATATATATATATATATATATATATATATATATATATATATATATATATATATATATATATATATATAAGTACATTGGGAAGTACATCGTCAATTTTTGTTAAAAAAAATTCCGTTGATTTAATGCCAAAACCGAAAACCACAGAGGGTGATTGCACATTTCAAATGTTTGGAGTTGCTGACACTAATAAAGAACGACACAAAGGTTGTGATCAAAATGGCTGAAAAGCCCGTGGCTTATGGCTGAAAACACTGTAGCTGGCTGAAAAAAGCACTGTAGCTGACAGAGGCTTATTTACCATAATTAAATTTAAAAAAATTTAAAAATAGAAAAAACATATTAGCCCATCACGTATAATGTAAATAAATACGAGGAAAAAAAGAACCGGTAAAAAAACTCAAAAAAAAGCCAAAAGTTCAGAAAAAGACGAAATTTATGAATAGTGCAAAAATAAGCTGAAGCCAAAAGCTTTAAGCCATATTGATCACACCCAAAAGCGCCTTAGCTGGACCATTATCCTCCAAACTTGCAGTGTCCAAGAAACAAAAATACTGCGGTGTGTTGATCGACAACACCTGCGGCGCCCATGGTAATGCCACGCCCGGTCTTCTGCTCCTACGCAAAGGTCTTGCACAACGTAGTATCCTGCATGCGTCATGCAGGCATGTGCAGGCCCACTTTGCAAAGATGCTTACTTGATAATTGATGTAGATATTAAGCTTAAAATAAAGAATACAGAGCTTCAAAAATCACGATCATTTACAAACATTTCTTTACTAACTCTAGGTAGCGCAAAACTGGAGACTCGGACGAGATGCATCAGCTAATCATAGCCATTCATCCTCGCTATCGTCGTCGTCATATTGTTGAGATCTCCAAAACTTGGAGAGCTCCTTGCCGGTAGCCCAGGACTTCAGAAAGTCTCGGTAGTGCAACATGCTGACTTCAGAATTCCCTGCAGTGACAATCCTACACCCGTCCACAGCCATGGCTGACACTGTGCTTCTCCCTACGGATTTAGCGGACTCGCCGCAACTCAATGTGCTCATCAGGTGGCCCGTCCGTGGTCCGTGTCTCCCAGACATGGACCTCACCATCCGATGGCGCTCCGGTCACTACCTTGTATGGGTCCAAGTGAAGCAACGTCACAGGGACGTCTGAATGCAGTTCTGCCGCTGCGTTTGCGGGTTCTTGAGATTTGCGGATGTCTCACAGAAGAGCCCTGTTCAGACAATAATCACAAATAGGGTAGGTTTCACGATTGCAACCGAAGCTAGAAGCAAACAGAAAACCACTAATTGCACAGATATTGCGAGCTTACTTGTCTTTTATGCGGGTACATATTAATCATTCCGAAGGCAGCATCTGGCAAGAAAGTATTCTATGGTTGTAAAGTGCAAGAACAGAAGCCTTCTTCATTGTTCTTAAGTCAATTGCTGTCACTTCAGATCCAGCAGCCATGTAACAAAGGGGTTGACGGCATTTCATTGCAACCGGTGGACCGCTTGAGTAAGATGAGTGCCCCCTACACACAATGATGAAACACTCAAAGGAGGTGCCATTGTGTCCCAAATTTTAACCTGTGATGCAGCATACCAACATGAAAATACTTGGCATGTCTCACTAGAAAAAGGACTTAGCACGGGCATCAAATCATTGTCTGAGACAATCAATATGTTACTAAGGTAAAGTGTGGACTAAACAAAAGAGATGGCCACCAACAAAGTTAGGTTTAAACAATGCATTTTTGTTACTGTAACTTTTCGCATGAAGTTTTTTCCTGATGTCCTTAGCATGGTACGAGTAACTTTATTTTCTTTAATAACATGGGTATGTGAAACTGTGCAAAGTGAGAAACATATGCCAAAGGCCCAGAGGTAACGACTTAAATTATAAGAAAATCACCAACTTGCTACATTTCCGCATCAGCTAGTAAACAATCCCACCAATTATGACTAATTTTACCAAAGAAAAGGAATGTGGAATGTTGAAAAGACTAAGATTCAATTATAAAAACTTCCTAAGTGTATGTAGCAATGCTGGTACCAAAACATGGAAGTTCAGGGCAACAGCATAAAACAAATTGTAACAGTATATGCCATTGAATTGCATCCTAGTTTGATAAACGCTGCTCTTGCAAAAGGATAACCAATTAATAGTTGAATAAGCTCCATTCAGATAGTTTGACAGTACATACCTACCAAGCAACAGACAAAAGTGACAGTGTTTTTTCATGTTCATGAAAAGCTGATATTAGGAAGGGGTGGGGGTTTGGCTCTCGTATTCACCATCTCCAAGCAATATGTCAGCCAGAGCATTGACAGGTTCTGAATGGCCCCTGTAACAGTGCAACGCTACATAGAAATGTTAATGTCAGTCATTAGTTTTTGCATACAATGAACTCATGAAGATAAATACAACCTAATTAAAAGCATGTAAGCAGTGCACACAGATTATACAAGCTAGACGAGGTTGTAAATCACAAACACTGCAAAAAAAATCAAATGGAAAAGCTTGTGATCAGCCGTCCATGCAGGTACACATCCGTATGTTACTTTAAAAGAAATTTCATATAACTGGAGACCGTAATGGGGAAAACTCGTATCCAGGGTTAAGAAGGAAAGCTTATCATAAAAAGACTAGATGAAGTTGAAGAGGAAGCAAGGTCAGGACTCAGGAAGTAGTCTTCACTTTCCTCTGTGTGCCAGTGAAATTTGGATATTACAGTTGTATCTCTGAAAGAAAAGGAGAGGTTAAATATACCCTTTCAAAACCCTAGGTCATTGCAGATGTGCTATTATAACAGATGTTAGCTTACCATCACGTCATTTTAAATACCTTAGGCCATCTCCATCTTCAGTGACAATGAAGTGGAGCAAGGCTTGGGAAGCGCATCGATGGGCATCATGAGGCTTGCACATTATAATGTGACAGCCTTGCAGCATGGTGGAGCAAGAAGCAGCTAAATGCGGCCAGGAAGAGGCTGGTCTTGGAAAGAAGTTACACATTAGGATGTACAGCACAACAGCATGTTGGAGGCTCGTGTAATGAAATGCTGACAATGAGTGAGGGGGTACAGCAGCACAACTTTGTATGGTGGTTAGGTTACTGAGGCTGGCGTGGTATGAAGGGGAGATCAGGGCTCGCAGTGGGTGCCTCACGATGTCTCAAGCAGATGCACGATGCCTCCAAATGTATAGTTCTCTAAGCCCCAAAGCTCCATGAGGTACTTGTTGAAATGGCCATTGCTCCCTGAATGTTTAAATAATCATGACAGAACAAATAGGTAGGCAATCATTTGAAGTTTGCAGCTTTGCTATCCCAACAACCGAGACAACTAATGAAGTTGCAAGGTTTGTCCCACTACAATCCATGGACAGACGAATCTCTGATGTGCAAGTTTGCATAGCTCAAATGATAACCAATCTACAACAATGGATCTAGCAAGCACAAACAGGATGAAAGTCGTCCTGAAAGATGCTAGGAGCTTCTCCCCCTTCAGTGCATCCTAATCATTGCTCTACCGCTCCGAGTTTGACGCTTCCTAAGCCTAGCAATCACCACAGCAGATGTTCTCTCAAACATAATGTCTATCTGTTCAAAAATTATCCCCTGCACAAACCAAACGCGCAAATTATAGCACAAGTTCATAGTTTTCCAATTCCAACCATCATCAGCACACCCGATCTCGCCGCAGATCCATTTTTTCCCCTAAAATTTTACCTCCATACAAGCTTCGAAATCCCAACCATAATTCCATAACACAATTGCCGCCCAAAATTCACAAAGCTATGTCCCCCAAGATCCTACATTTCATCACTCCCGACCATCAGTACACGGAGCAGTCGCAGAAAAAGGAAACCCAAACGCTCTCTAAAAATTGCCCTACGCGAGCGCAAGCGCACAGTGAGAACGCACAAATCCCAATTCTCGAATCAGACGAGAGCGAGAGGGAGAGTTCGAGGGAGGTGACCTGAACAGGCGATACCAGACGGCGACGCAGTAGCCGGCAGGCCATGGCGAGGCTGGCGACGTCGCGGGCGCCGAGGTAGTGGGCGCAGTGGGCAAGCACATCGCCATGGAGGTCGACGAGCATCCGCCCCGGTGGCGCCGACATCGCCGGCGAACAGAACCCTAGGCCGTACTCCGGAGGCCACCGTCTGATGCGGCGCCGCGGCGGTTAAGTTTGCTTGTCTCGTCCTCTTCCGAGTAAACGAACGAGATTGCGAGAACTGTTGGCCCAGTGACGGGACATAAGACGCACACACGGTGGTCAAAAATACTGATAAACATCTCTGCATAATTCAAGATATATAGGAGATTTACGCTGCGTCAATCCGCTACCATTTTTTTATTTTCTCATTTATTTTATAAACTATGATTACAAGTATACAGGCTAAAACTATCCGACTATTTCGCCCACGATCTCCATAACTCACACACTCTCCACTACTCATACGACCTACTTCACTAACCATTACACTCGGGTTAGTAGACATGACCAGTTACCTGCAGACTAACTGTTATCTGATTCGGTCTACGACCGCACACAATCCTTCGGGTTCTGCTTCGAGTCCATTCACAAGTCCTTCGACCATATCCTGTTGACTACGATGCATCGACCATGCATCACAATCACTGTTGTTTCGACCACAGTGCCGTCTACCATGGTGCCTTCAACCGCCTCATCGACCACAGCTTGTTGACCAGTATCTCCGGTAGTTCCGATCACATAGGCGGTACAAACTCTAAAGGGGTGCTCCACAAACTCTAGGTTTTTTGTGGAGCTGCTCCACGGTGGAATTCGTGGAGCAGAGTTTGTGGAGCAGTCCCAAACACCCCCTAAAAGGAATCACCATAAATGGTAGATAGATATTATTTAGCTCTTTATATGCTTTGATATTAGTAATTTAGTATAACTCTTGTTAGTGAGAAAAATATAGAAACACTCTGCGTATCTTTTTTATTGTCTCATATCAAATGGTACAAAGATCAAATTTGCTGTCTAGAATAGTACGTATTAACCATTACAAAAGAAACAAATAAATACAACCAAAATATGTTCATTACAACAACAACAATCAAACAGCATCAGCTTCAATATTTCTTTCCCTCCCTCCCTGTAAAAAAGGTCTCCAGTGCAGCTGAGATGTTGAGGTTCAGGGCAGGTTTTCCTTCATGCCACGGACGAACTCCTCGGAGTGCTCCTTGGTGACGCAGCTCGCGAGCATCCTCGTGCCATCGAGCGGCAGCGGCGCCTTGAGGATGACGACGGAGGCGATGAAGTCGTTGTTCACCAGCGGGCCGGCGAACATCGGCGGCCCGAAGCCGTAGTCCACCTCCGAGAAGCCGAGCTTGCTCCAGTCAGAGACGTAGATGGACTCGTAGTTGAAGGTCATCTGGAACGGGTCCTGCTCGGTCTCCTCCTTGGCGAACTGGAAGAACTCCACCGCCATCCTGTCCTTGGCCTGCCGGATCATGTCGACGACCTCCATCAGCGACGACTCGAGCACCTTCCTGCTCGGCGCCGACATCTTCACCGGGAAGATGGAGTTGCCGTAGTATCCCCTGTCCAGCTTGAGCAGGTGCCGGACGCTGGCGAAGAAGCAGAGCTTCACGGCGGCGTCGGGCTCGAGGTTCAGCGCCCGGGTGCGACACTGCCAGAGCTTCGCCGTCAGGACGTCGAACCCGGAGCAGAACTTGCCGCTGTGCGCCTTGTACTGCTTCTTGAGGTCGTCGATGTAGTCGGTAGGGAAGTCGAGCACGATGTAGTCCAGTGCCAGCACGGGGAGCTCCGGGAGAGGGCCGGGCTTGATTTTCGGGTTGGGGAACTTCTCCCTGTCCCAGACCGGCTTCACCCTCGGCTCCGGGAGTCCCCGCGCCATGTCGCCGACCGCGTTGATGAATTGCGCGGCGCCCATGCCGTCCGCCGACGCGTGGTTGAACCGCAGACCCATCACGAAGCCGCCGCAGGTGAATTTCGTGATCTGAGATCATGAAACTTGAATTTTAGCACTGAATTTAAAAATAGCGTGTCTCAATGAAAATTTTGCGTTGAACTTCAGAGAACAGACGGGTCTCCCAAACAAACGATTTCAAATTGGTATGTCACTGAAGACCCACGATTGTGGACTTGTGGTTAGTCCTTCCGATTGTCCTGCAAATGCTCCCATAATTCCCATAGGTTGTCTTTATCGAAAAGATAAATTCGCAATCATGAACTTCAATTTTCATATGGATTGCAGTTAAGAGGGAATAGTCATTGTCTGCCAAATCATTCCACAGTATGGGCGACGGGGATGCATGAAGAAAATGCCAAACGAACAATGAGAGGAAATGCAATTTGATCATCACGAAGTAGCAAGCACCCTGCACCCACTACTCCAAACTACTAAACACTGCTTGAAAAAGACATTCATGAGCGGGTGCGGTCGATACGCCATGAACAACCCCCCCCCCCCCCCCCCAACCACCCCAGCAACCTGTCGGTGGACGAAAGCAGCTAAAAGTAGAAAAAAGGTATGAAACCCTTAGCTTAAAAGCAATACATTCAGATACCATCTGGCAAGGACAGCTACAGGCACATATCTAACCGCCTACAACTTGTTTGGGAAATAAAAAATCAACCCCTCTCTTTTCAGATTCTTACTCCCAATGTTATCCTTACACTCAGGGGCGAAGCCACACCCCCGGTAGGGTAGACTTCAGCCCGGGGTGAAAAAATATCTAGTGTACAATCTAGGTAAATTCAATTTAGACTGGGTAATACTTTTATGGTCAAGTCCAGATAGTGTAGATCATTTCACCACTGAGTCCGAAACGTAACCAAATTCTAGGCCCGCCACTACTTACACTGTCATGGTTTGCTAACGCTTGTTATAATTGTAGTACCATACCAAAGCTAGATGATATATCCCTGCCATCACATCAGCTGCAATTAATCATGAATTCCTTATTAGACTAGCCAGATCGATCATGCGCTGTCGACATCCACAGCCGATGGCGAGATCGCAATTACTGAGGCAATTGAAACATCATAATCAGGGCATATCCAATTCGATACTACATCTCAACGAGGTGGAGAGGCAAAGCCGCCGCCGTCGCCGCTGCTACCACCGAGTGGACCAAGCCAGTAGCTCCGGTTTCACCTCATGGTGTCACTTTCCGACACAGCATCGACCTCCCTCCCTCTACGCAAAAATGCAGATCCGCCTAACCACTGAGCAGAGCACTACACCGCACAGAGCGCCTGAAGTCGAAGCAAAGTCACTTATGCATTCATTTCTGTGTATCAAGAAGCATATCAAAGCTTGCCTTTCGCAAGCTGCAACAGAACAAAGCAAATGACGCACTGGCTTTCCGCTTGTGTCCATGTCCTTTGTTCGGCAGCCGCGCGCCTAACACTGACTCTGGTAGTCTTCTACCTCGCCGTTTCGCCGCCTTTGACCCGGAAAATCTCTCGCCTGAAACGCAAGAACAGCCACGACTCGCGCGCAACTCCAGATCTCCACAAGTTTGCCTCGCCGATCGTCGCGCGGCGCATTCAATACCGGCGAAGGCATCTAGCACTAGATCCTCCATTGGAAACCACACCCATCTAGCTAGCCCTGTGAATTTTGGAAACATGTGGACCCCTAAACACCTGAAATTCCATTTTTGGTCCACAAACCAAAAAAATTCCAAAACTGGACCCGTCCTGAGCGCGCATTCGCGTGACGTCGACACGTATCCGGTCGTGCGGTGTGGTACTGCACTGTAGCACGGGTCGTGCGGTACCACACCGCACGACCGCCTCGCCCTCCGCGCCGGCCGCCCGTTTCGATTTTTTGACCGCACGACCGATTTTTTGAGCGCACGACCGATTTTTTGACCGCACGACTCGGGTTTTGACCGCACGACCGGGACACGTGTTGGCCTCTCGTAAACGCGCGGTGGGGAGGGGTCTAAATCGGGGATTTTTTTGATTTGAGGGCCAAAAATAGAATTTCGGGTCATTAGGGGTCTAGATGTGTCAAGAATTCTAGCCCTGTCCGTTTTTCAGAAGATGCAAACCGGGCAGTATTCCATTGTTTCTCACGACTCACGGTACGCTCGCGTCACGGGCTTGCTTACTCTAATAAAACGTAGCAAGAATCTTACAGGGTAATTTCTTCACAACTTTTTTGAAGAAATTTCTCTTCGTTTCAGAAATTAGGCATGTTAATTACTCCATGCATTTTTTACCCCCCCCCCTGCCGTAATTCTCTTGTTTTATGATGAAAATATGATGGTGTGACGGAGCAGTGTGGGGCCACGTGGCAGCCTCCTCGACCGACACAGTCAACCACGCTTCCCCGACTTGGCCTTCCTCCCTGGTTACCTTCCCTGACGGGCTAAAAAAATTTTAAAAAAGGGAAAATGGTAGGGGGGAAAAAAGAAGATTCCCACTACGCCACCATTTCCAAGCTTTTTCGCCTCTGCTCTACTCGTCAGCTCCCCCAGATCTACCGCGCGCGCCAGGATCTAGTCCAACTCACGCAATCGAAGATCCGAAACCAGAAGCATTTCGCGCGGATGATGCTTAGGAATCACGGCGTGCTTACCTGCATCATCATGATGGTGTTGTGGGGCTCGACGCCCCAGCGGTCGTCGCCGGGGTAGGGGACGAGGTCCTCCTTGGGCATCAGCAGCGGCCGCTCCAGGAACCGCACGTCCTCCAGGCTGCAGTCCGCGGCGGCCTCCGCGAAGTAGACGCCGTCGGCGGTGCACCGGATGGCGGGGGCCCCGGTCTCCGGCTCCACGATGCGGCCCGCAAGCGGGTAGAAGAACACCAGCGCCTTGGCCAGCGCGTCGCGGATGACCCCGGGCGCCGCGTCCGCGCCCGACCGGAAGATGTGCATCGACTCCACCAGGCCCCGGTGGGTCGGGTACCGGTCCACCCACGCCAGCGGCAGCGTCTCGTCGGGTGTCGCCGACGTCGGCTTCACCGCGCCCTCCGAGATCCTCGTCACCTTGAAGCTCGCCGCCGCCGCCATGGCCGCCGCTCTCTGAGTCTGTGTGTGCCTATGGAGTCTCGGGAGTTTTGGAAGCCTCCGATGAGCTTGAGCTGGTCTTAAATGGAGTTAGGGAGCTTGGGACTTTGTGGTGTTCGCGGCTGGGTCGCTGGCGTTTGGGGGGCCGTGGGGTGGTGGGGGTGGGGCCCACGCGAGAGCGTAAAATTTTGCTTCGGCTCTCGGTGGCCGCAACGGCTGAGAGCAAGTAAGCAAGTACAGTAGTATAGCCAACTAGTGGCTATAATATTTATCCATTTCATCTATAGTCTTCAAAAAAATAGTTCATACAATAAGGTAGCTATTACAATAACTATTTGGCCCCACGTGTAAGAGAGTGAAATGCATATTTTTACGTGCTATAGCTAACTGTAATTTAGTAACCAGCTTCCTTCTCTCTTTTCATTTCTCTCTCTGCCACGTAAGATTTTGTTGATATTATATTTGCTATAGCCTGCTGACTAAGTCTTATTGTCAGTCTCAGTGGAGGTTTCATGGAGTTTCATAGGCATTAAATACGCTGACATGTCACTGTATTGATGAAGAGAGAGATGATAAAAATTTCATGAGAGTACAGAAAGTTTCATGGGGATGAAACTCTTCTGCACTGTTTCCAAAATATGGGTGTATTGGAAACTGGGACATGAAACCTCCACTGAGACTGGCCTAAGAGGCTGTTAGTAGGCTGTATGCTGAGGTGGAGGAGAGAGAAGAGAGGTGGGTTGTAAGTTTACAGCCAGTTAAAGCACAAGAACCAAGAAACTTTATGAGAGAAATGGGTGGGTCATACAGCCTTCAGCTGGCTGTAAACTACTATATGAATGGGCTGATAAGTGGGTTGTAAGTGTCCATACAGCCAGCTGAAGGCTGTATTATTAGCCTTGCTCTGAGATTGGCCGCCGGATGGATGTTTCCCATACGAACGTCGCTTGCCTGAGTTTCTTTTCCCGAACTGGCGGTTTTTTACGCAGGACTAGCAAAAATGGTATTCGTACGAATTTAAAAAAAATAGTGTCTATATCGTGTGGTAGCTACACGAGACAGATATTGTGTATTTGGTTCAGAGTCATGGTGGGACGGGACAGATCCAACCCATTTTTTAGGGATTGCAACAGCTCGTGGGGCCCACTCGTCCCACCTCATCCCTCACCATCCCCTCATTTCTAGGGGACAGGAGCATCCCCAATTTGAGAGTATATTCGCAGAATATTCCCTAGAGGGATATCCCCCATCCCACTCGACTCTGAACCAAACAGCTCTGGAACGAGGACCGCCCCATCTCATCCCCCATAGTCCCATGAACCAAACACATACATAGAGAAGCACGATGCCACACAGGGGCTGTGCGGATTACTCAAAACGGAACGACCACCATATGGTAGCTATATCCGTATGGTAGCTACACGAGACTGATAGAGAAGCACGATGCCACACAGGAGCTGTGCGGATTAGTTAAAACGGAACGGCCACCATAGTGGTGCACTGTATCATCCACCTTCGTACAGCTACTGCCACACAGGGGTTGTGCGGATTAGTCAAAACGAAACGGGCACCACAGTGGTGCGCTGTAGCACCCACCACCGTACAGCTACAGTGTGGACGTGTATTGAATCGGTACTGTAGCAATTTTTAGAAAAATATATTTATGTATATTTCTTGTAAGAATTTTTAAATATAGTAAATGAGCTCTAAAAATTATAATTTTTTTATGGAGCCTTCCAACGTAGTATACTTCAAGATGCCTACGGTGGAGCCCTACCAAGCGCGACACGACCCCTATGAGTTCCTACACGTCTACGAGATAGCCATAGAGGTAGCAGGGTGAGACGACTCGATGAAAGCGAAGGGGTTGCCGCTCACTCTTCGAGGGTTGTGCTCTCCTGGTTTTCACCATCCCCTCGGATCGGTGTATGCATGAGAGTAAATCCGAGATCTCATGCAAAATAATTTTTAAGGCAACTACGTAGAGCTAGTTGACGCTGACCAGCTGTTCGTGGTGAGACAAGCGCTAGGGGAGATATTGCGGCCCTACTTCAAACACTTTGTGAAGGTCCGTTTCCAGAAGAGCCCACTCGCATTGTATAACGGATGCAAGCTCATAAAAATGGTGGCCAAACTCTTCAACAAGATGGAGAAATATACCAGGGTAGAAGAGGACACGATGCGGAGGTTGCGCCATCTACCCCTGAGACCAAGCCCGTCCTGTCACCGCGAAGGAGGGCTCCAATCGCAAGCAACGAAGAGGGCCCCGACCCAGATACGTCCTTGACATTGAAGGAGCCGATGGGAGCATTACCCCTGGAGGTTGTGGTCGTGGCCAAAAAGGATGTGGGTGCGGAATGGAGTGTGGTCAGGAGGACTCCCGACAACAAGGATCATGGTACGAGGTGCATGGTCGGAGAGACCACCTCACCCATGATAGCCCCACTATTGTGGCACTCCGTGAAAGTGTAGCCAGGGAACACGCCCAAGACATGAGGGCGTTGGTAGTGGCGCACATACCGTAGCCCTTGGAAGTACTGCTTGTCTAACCCCCATCGACTGCCTTGCGAATCCAGGGCCCCAAGGTCAGCCCCCTAGGATGATTAACACCATCACAGGTCTATCGTCCCTAGAGTTCCCCTCTAAGAGACAGCGAAGGGCCTACATGTACCGGATCCACCTTGTCGCCATGTATCCAGCACACGTGGTCCTAAAATGGGCCAATGCCAACATTACCTTCAAGGTGGAGGACACGTCGGTGGTGGACTTCCCTCACCAAAATCCCCTAGTAATCGAGACAAACATCATGGGATGTGATGTGAGATAGGTCCTGGTGAATGGAGGTAGCTCCGCAGATCTCTTGTTCGTCGACACTTTCGACTAGATGAGCATCTCCCGAAGCAAGTTGGAGCCACCAGGTATACCCCTGCAAGGCTTTGATGGACAATTGGTCTACATGTTGGAGCAAATAGCGCTTGAGGTAGCCTTCGGGCAAGTAGTGCAAAGCAGATGGGAAGTCATCAACTTTAACATGGTGGATGTCCAGTATCCTTATAACGCCATTTTGGGGAGAGCTACCCTCAATGCCTTCGGCGCAATCTCGTATCATAATTATTTATGTATGAAGCTCCCAGGCCCCACAAGGTCATCATAGTGTTCGGCAACCAGGACCTCGCACACCAGGTGAAGCTATGTGGCTCAAGCGGGAGCACAGAAAAGACAATAATGATGGAGAGGTGAGTTGGTACATGTGGTGCGCCAAGTGACAAGTCCGATGCATGTAGAGACGGTTTGAAGGAGTCTGAATGTGTGAAGATGTGACGGCTACTCATTAGGTACTATGGGATACGTGTCAAAGCATGTGGAGATGGTTTGATGGGAAGTTGAAGATGGAGTCAAGAGAAGATGCCCGGAAGCTTCCTCGGGGGTGTTTTGGGAAAATGCCTAAAACTGGACTTGAGGCCTACACCAAAACTGCAGCGCGGGGAGGCGCAAAGGAGGTATTTTAGGGTTAGGAGATATAGTCGATTATGTAGTGGATCAAATACCAGTGTGTTAGTGGGTTGATCTTTGTAAGTGTTTTGAGAAGTGTGCGTGAGTGTGTAAAACTCGTGTTAGTGGGGTTGATCGTTTCCCTATAAGCTTAATAGGTTGGACCCATTAAGAGATGTGTTAGTTATTTAGAGAGGTGGAGAGGAGGTGGGAAGGTTAAGGATTCTAGGGTTTGGTTTTTAGTCTACTACCTTGTCTCCTTTCATGGTTGCGAGAGAGAGATATTGAGAGAGAAAATGGTGGTGCTTTGGTTGCACCTTGTAATCATCCATGAGTATGTAAACCTCATCCTCATCTAAAATAGATAAAAGATTTGTCTCAATCATGTTCTTGTTTGTGTTCTTACTTGGTCGTTCTTGTTCCTGAGCTTGACTAGTGATTTCGGATTCATGGGAGTTCTAGCCCAATATTTTACTTAAATTACATTGCTAGGATATGTGAGAATAAATCTGGAAGGCCCCATGTCTTATATCCTTACAAACAAGAAGCAATTTGATATTTAGGGTTTTTGGCGTTCTTGTGACCTAGATTTAATTATCTTTAATCTGGTGAACTCAAGCTCTGAACAAGTCTCGTGCAAAACTTAAAATTGTTTGGATATGATTTGAGCAAGTTCTTGGTATTTGAGCTTTTGTCATGAAAGGTTTTTAGGCCAGAGGATCGTCCGTACCGGCCCCGGACCAGCAGTCAGACCAACCTATCAGTGTGACCGTATTTAGGCCAGCAGTCAGACTTGCCCATCAACAGCGGTCTAATTGACCTTGTGTAGGAGGCAATTAATTTTGTTGGCTTTTGCTGCTAGCTTTGTTTTGCCTCGTTGTGTTGGTGTAACCTGAATTTGGTGATTATTATAATTACTTGAGTGAAGATTTTGAATAAGTTAGGAAAATAGTTTCTAGAATCGTTCACCCCCTTCGATTGTCGTTATCGGTAGCTACACATTCATCGCCGTATGAATTAAAGTTGATCTTCACTCATTCATTAAGTGTCTGTGGTGAGACGCGACCCACAACAAACATAGGGATGGAGGGAGACCGAAGAAGCCCTTTCAACATAGTACTCCACTAGTTTGTTAGTAGTACTACATAGTCTAGAAATATTAGCCACGGGTTAATGAAAATTATATAATGATATGATTATGGCATATGTCTGGAGCATAAGGATTTCACACGAAACAGATCAATTTTAATAAATATCTAAGAAAATTCTTGTGTTCCAAATGAGACCTTGGTCAGGTTCTTTGGGGCTTAAAGTTGGTTTATGCTTGTACTTTTTACAGTAACTAGTTTTTAAACTGTGCGTTTTTCAAGGCGGGGTCAATAGGAAAAATGTATTAAAAAGTATATTGAGTTCAGATGTACCGGTTAAAATCACATACAACTATTTTTCTCTGTGTACTTCTCTCACGAATATCCAAAATTTAAATATTTAAACCATAAATTATAAACTATCAGTCTAAAAGAACCTACCTCTTATCAGACATGCTGTAAATGCACCTCTAGTGACGGTGCTCCAACGATCCTCGCCGCACGATCATCCATTATGCATGCTCGCGAAAGTGGCCCCCAAGTTACCCGCGCGCCCAAACTTGTCGGTAGCTAGCTAGTAGAATGGCATCTGACGAGTGCGCCCGGGGTCCCTGCTACGCGAGCTCTTTGGTCTCCAGCATGTGGAGTTGGTGTAGTTTGGTACGTTAATTCCCATTTTAGTACGTACATTCTCTAACCAAACTCTAATATCACATGGTGTATGTTATGTGTCGGTTTCTCACTTCATAAAGTTCTAGCAACATGTACTTAATTCAGGTCGTTGATTGGTGGCAAACACATGCACGGTAGCTAGGGCTGTAGCTTGTTTGAGCAGCTAGCTTGTCGAGTTGGCATGCAGTTGGCTAATCTAATCCAATCAAACCCGTTTTCACCTTACATGCAACTTGGTCTTACTACGTACTGCTGGAAGTCAATTAAAGCGTCAGGCGATGCAACTTTGCAACACGCGCGCATTTTGTCATTACCCCATGCATGAATAGACACTATTTGTATTAGTTTCTAAAAACTATTTTTCTATAATAAATAATTTTTCTATAGTGTCTAACTTCAAACAAAGTGTATTTTTAAGACATGATCTACTAGTTGATTGTAATACACACTATATTGATTTTATTTATATCTATTAAAATTACACATAAATATATCTCTATAAACTTCTCCACACATTGTTACTATTTATAAGCCAAAACTAATATAAACGAACCACAGCAGCAGCTTCATTTGTTCGTCCTTTCTGAACCTTTTTCTCTTGTCTTGGAACTCTCTTCCTCCTCTGTTCGTCCGGCCGGCCTGGCTGTGCATGCAACAGCTTGATGTGCTGCAGCTTTCGTCTGGTTATTGTTATTGGCATTCATTAATTCGACAACACCGTAGAAGAGAGAGAGAGAGAGAGAGAGAGAGAGAGAGAGAGAGAGAGAGAGAGAGAGAGAGAGAGAGAGAGACCACGCGCTCTCCTTGCAAAGGAAAAGAAGAGACTTGTGGTTGTTTGCATGGAAAGGCCATGCATGCATGCATTGCGTGTGGAGTAGGTTGCTGCAGATGTAGAACGTGTTGGTTGGGTGGTCCTCATCTAAGCTGATTTAGGCCCACTTACTTAGGTTTAGCCTTCTGGCTTCTATTTTTTAAATAATTTCTAATTTTTTTGTTTATTTTTGACTTTTTTGGTTTATTTTGCGTTTTTGCCGGTTTTTTTCGCGTATTTGTTTGCATTATATGTGATGGGCTAACCCGTTTTTCTACTTTTTTATTTTTTAAAATTTAATTATGTTAAATAAGTCATCATCAGTTATAGTGTAATTTCAGCCGACTACAATAAAAATTCAACCATAAACTATCAAAATTCAGCTCAACGGAGCACCACCTTAGAAGCAAATAATAAAGCATGCGTGCGTGTCATGGAGAATCTAATGCATGTGAGCGTAAGATTGTGTTTCAGATGCCGAACGCGCGTTGCAAGGGATGTCAATAGCTAGCATGTCTGTTGCTAGTTAGGTTCTAAGTGCGGGTTTTGAACATATTTGCATGGGCTGTTCGCTTTGTGATTGTTTTTACTTAGGAATTCTTTATCATCTTGTGGATATCATGTACTTTAAGATTGTGTTTATTATTAACTAGTAAGGTGCTCATGTGTTACAATAGAGTACCAAATGAGGGTGATTCATATTATCAAACGATGATTTCAAACTAAATATTAAACATCAATTTTATCTTTAGAATAATATGTATCAAGCAAAGCACACATGTACAAACTCATAAATAAACTAAATTAAAATAGATGTTCATGTTTAGTAGCTGATATTGTTTCTTGTGCAACATGATCAAAAATAAAATACATAAGACATCTAGGACGTAAGTACATCTTTGTAGACAATATTTTTGGTAAATATACCAGCATAATTAAAACACCGACCGTCTTATTGTAACTGCGACCGTAGCTTCAACCACGCATCGATCATGCCTTCGATCGTGGCTTCGACCACGACATTGACCAGGCCTTCGACCACAACCAGTTCACACGTTTACTACAGTGACTGCCGACTGCTATAGTGACGGGCTGCACACGTCTGCTACAGCACACCTCTCCTTCGACCACGACTTCGACTGCGCATTGTCGACCACATCACCGATCAAGACTTGTCGACCATAGCAACTCGACTACATCTCCGACCACATAAGTCTTCCAGCATCGACTGTCGATTGTAGCTACTGCCATCGACCACTGTAGTTACGAGTACCGAACATCGACCATTGTAGCTACGACTATCGACCATCGACTACTGTAGTTATGACTATCGACCACTGCACAATTTGACTAACGACTACGACAATACTCCTCCGAGTATCGACCGAGTCACCGTGGCTTCGACCACTCCTTCAACCACGGCTTCAACTATGGCATCGACCACAGCTTGTCGACTATGCCTTCGACCATGGCATCGACCACAGCTTGTCGACCATACATTCGACTAGTTTGGAGTCTCCAACCACTCTCCAACTCCGGGCTTCAACTCCTACACATACTCAGACACACCGACTACGCAGTATTCGAACACACCGAGTATTCAACTACAACCACGTATTTTTCGAACACACGAAGCACTCGAGTCGCCGGAGATGAGGTAGGAGAAGCGCAGGGGTGACGCGGCACGCGGGGCGGGGCCTCTGGGAGAGCACGGACTCAACAAAGAGCAGGGGTAGGAGGACGCATGGGGAGGAGAAGGCATGGGAGGGGAAGAGGAAGAGCAAAGGGGAGGGGAATGGGAACGGGGTGGTGGTGAGGAGGAGGAGGAGCAGGGCGAAGAGGCCCTGGTGGTGACCGAGAGCAGCCAACATAGGTCGATGGCACTAGCGCGTAGGGAGGGGCCAATAGGCTCTATGGAGCTGAGTCAGGGGCGGGAGTGGTGGAGAGGAGAGGAGGCGGCCCGAACCCCCCTTGTCGCCCTGCTCCGACTCCCCCGCCGGCCCGCCTCGCGGCTCCAACCCCGGATGGTCGAATCTGGCGAACAACGTCTCCTCGGCTGGCTCATCGCCAGATCTGGCTCTGGCTCCAGTGGCACCCCCTTCTGCGCGCGTGGCGCGCCCTCGCCCAATCGCCACCAACCCCCTTTGGCCTCTGCGTTGTGGCGGCGTTGACGCTTCTCTTCTCTGGTTCTGCCACCAATATGGGAAGTGGAAGTGGGAACCAATTGCAATGGCTAGGTTTGTAAGTTGAAGTCAATGTTTTGGTGGGCCAATGAGATGAATTTGTTAAGCCTCTTTAAGGGTAGTGGGCTGCCACAGTGCTACTTGACTATGCTTTTTGTTTGTTTGTTGGGTTGGCGCTCAGCGGGGGGTTGGTTTTTTGTTGTTCGTCGTTTGGGCCTCTGTGACTGTATACGACTCGACGTCGCCAGCCACCGCGGGCGTTCATGGGGGGAGCGGGTTGCCGCCATCTGGGGAGGTGAAGCTCGAGCCTTACTAAGCCCCCGCTGGCTTCGCTCCTGTACCCAACATACTCCAGGTACCATGGATTTAATTGGACAGGACTTGAGAGCCCCTAGGCCTATGCTCGTGTGGTCGAATCTTTGTTTGGAGCTAGCTTGGAGGTCACTGCACCAAGGGTTCAATTATTAATTTCCTACTTTTTTTTTGAAACTATTAATTTCCTACTTGGTCTAGCTCTAGCATGCGATGGGAAGCCCCGACGGCTCCGGAAGAAAACGAGAAGGCAAAATAAATCCTTACCCTTGTCACCGTCCACCGCACGCCGCCTGATTTCCCTCGCCACCAGCTTGATCCACCGCGCTGCCAACTCCATCTGCCATGCCGCCACCCTATTCCGCCTGCTTGATCTGACTCACTGTCACTCGATTAGCATCGCCGCTCGCTCAATCTGCCAGAGAGGAAGAGGGAGCGGAAGATAAGGGGTGGAGTTGTTGGCGACCGCTATTGGAGGTGAAGAAATCAGGACCAAATTTAATTTGGGTTTGACGAGGAAGGAGGAGGGCAATATCACATATTTCATGTATTTTTGGGGTTTTGCTTCCATTGAAGCCTGTTTCTTTTAGAGCTTGATTTTAGAGCATAGAAATAAGAAGCCGAGCCCGGCCAAATAGACCCTAATTTAGTGGATTGGTATAAGGCAATGACAAAGCAAGTTTTAGGGCTTGTTCTTTAAGTCAAAAGTTGACGGCTTTTGGCTTTTGCTGTAGTACCTAACTTTCAAATGGAGTATTTTCTCAAGACGAGGTCTACAAGTTAAACGATCTACACGTTAAAAGCCCAACATCTGTACCAGCCAAAATCGCAAGTGAGTATCTGTCTCTCCGTAATCTGTACCGTAAACAACCAAAATTCAAAATTTTCAACCAAATACCATAAGCCGCAGCCGAAAAGAACATACCCTTATTTTGTACCTAGACATGTTATATATATATATATATATATATATATATATATATATATATATATATATATATATATATATATATATATATATATATATATATATATATATATATATATATATATATATTCAAACCACCAACCGGTGGCTAGTCCAACATGTATACGTAAACACGAGTGTTTTATGACTGACTGTGGCCCTTTGCAAAACCAAAAAAAAAAGAAAAGAAAAAACTCAAACCACGTAAAGGACTAGTATGTACATAGAAGTGGCAAATACCTGTGGCACTACACAAGTAAGGCATAACCGTCCGATTGGATGAACTAACGGTCCAGATCAACACACACAAGCAGCCATTACAGTTCAGTGCCTTTTTAGACGGAAAATAACTTCCATTATACAGATGACACGGCCAAATCACCGGTCACCAAGTTCATTACAAAGTCGGGAAATTGGTTCAGCCAAAACTTAGAACCCTCCTCGACCCAAAAACCGCTAAAGCACCTGCTACTCTATTACAAGTTCTCGGACACACCGAGATTTTAACATGAGAAGACTCTGAAATCATAATTCTTCTAATCTCCTTGACCAGAACCCCAATATCAGATAAGTCAAAATCATAGCCCTGAAATGCCTTAGGTGCCGCTCGGTTAGGTTGAAATAAGCTGGTTTATGACTGAAATTACACTGTTGCTGACTGAAATTACGGTGGCTTATTTTGGCGTAACTAAATTTAAAAAATTTAAAAATAAAAAATAGGTTAGCCCATTACGGATAATACAAACGAATACAGGAAAAAAACAGCAAAAAAGCTCAAAAAAAAGCTAAAAGCAAAAAAAAACAAAATTTAGAAATAATAAAAAATAAATCAAATGCTAAAAACATAAGGCAAAATAAGCGGGGCAATATCAGGCGTGCCAGTTTCCAATATCACTCTTTCCATGTCCTGATGCGCACATTTCATCGTTCTGCTTCGGCGTGCGGAGCATAATAAGCTCTCCTGCAGCTACGCTCTCTGAATAAAACCCGCTCCTGCAGTAATCAACTGGCCCCTGGCTGTCCTTTGACTACAAATCCCCAGCTGCCCGCTTCCTGTCCCGCTGAAAACCCCCATCGCAATTGATTTTCAGGTACGGCTCCGATGGCATCTGCCACTTATTCGGCTGGCTCCGTCCGATGACTTGTTCTGTCTTCTCTGCCAGTCTCTGAAACACCAGTAAACGGCTCTCGCTCAGTCGACAAACCTCCTCACTCCTCAGCACCGCGTCCTTCTTCTCCGGTATTTGCCTTGTTTCTTACTGACCACCAGTCCCAAAGAAACACCCAGGTTTTCAACTGTGTGTGTGGGGGGGGGGGGGGGGGGGGTGGCAATCTCCATATTTCTTCAAACATGTCCTTCACTGAACTACATTGTCTTCCATGCCCCAACGCCAACGTTGTCTTGTTTCTTCACGCTTCAGTTCAGTGCTGAGAGAATGTGAGCTTCTCGCTCCCCCGAGTTATCAACGAAACGAAACGAGCAGTCAGAATCCATCAAGGACGGTTGTTGACCAAAACTACGTACAACAGCTCGTGCGCGCGCAACCACGCAATAACGTGTTTTGCGACGAGACCGACGACCACTGCCATGTCAAAGCCTTCACTCGATGAAATACGAACGATGCAGAGATGTTTTTTTAAGGCTTATTACTTGAAGCTAGTAGATTCTTCAGTTCAGTTCTGCTACGGGAAGTGATAAGATCGATACAAACTCGGGAGTATGCCACACTCCGCCTGTAACTTTCCAATGTTGTTGTTGTTGTAGTAGTAGTAATTAAAAAAAATATAATAATAATAATGAAACAAAGAGATTCTTTAGCTAGATTCCAGTATCCAACCCACTAGACTAGACCACTGGCTTCGTGGCAGCCAAGTCCTTGGAACGGTCCGCTCGTCTTCGTAACTAGCTGCGTAAGCGCGGCGTGACGCCGCGCTAGCTACCGTGTGGACCGAAGTAAAAGGGACGATAATTCGTGGGCAGTTTCTTAAAAAAATCGAGGACGCATGTGTAATTTCGGAAAAACCAAAGGGCTTTTTCGCAAAAAAAATTTGAGGATCTGCAAGGACTTGTGCGTAACTAAACAAGGACCTATACATAATTTTAGAAACCACGGGGTGCTATCGGTGAAGTGGAGGGTGCTTTCCAAAAAAACCTGGCAGGGACCTGTTTGCGAGAACGGAGGACCTCTACGCGATTTCACAAAACGCAGGGGGTTTTCGCATAAATGCTAACGTGGCACACCTCCCCGGCCGGAGAGTCCCCCATCTTTAATATACGGAGTATTCAAAGGTCAAATATTTTGCTACTCAAGGCTCCAAGCCTCCAAAAGAAGAAAGGTCAAATATCTCTGTCCGTACATACACCGTCAGCCAAAATGGACGGCCCAGATTGCACAAATGCAAGTCTAAGGGAAGATCGCCACCGTTGATTTTAAAAGCTCGTAAGCTACCGTGGATTCCGCGCAACTCAAACATTGCCTTAAACTAGTTGAATGTTTGTGTGTTCAAACATTGCCTTAAACTAGTTGAATGTTTGTGTGTTCAAACATTGCCTTAAAACTAGTTAAATGTTTGTGTGTTGCAATGAATTAAAAAACATATTACTCTATTACATTGAGCCACCGTTGTTGGGCTCGACTTACACCGTACCATGCCATCAACATTGTCAAGGCGCTAGGCAGAGCTTCGCCCCACCTTGCAACACACCTCCATCGTCGTGCTCAGCCTACACTATGGTCTCAACTTCGTCGTCACACTTGGTAGAGCTTTGCTACAGGCCACATCATGCTCTACCACATGCTCAGTCGATGTCGTGCATTTGTCTCCACTGTCGAGCCCATCTGCTGCAGCCTGTGTCGCACCTACGATACCATTGTGCTCATCATGCGCTTTGCCATTGACCCTGCCACCATGCCCGACCGAGCTTCGCTACAACCCAATCGTGTCTTCTCTGCTGTGATCCATGAGCACCGCGCCTTTGGCTACACTGCTCTACCATATATCTGGCACGTCAAACACACAAACAAAAATATATTGTATGTTTTAGTTCATACTATTACTCGTTTCACATGAAAATATAAGCAAACTATTTAACTTAATAGCTTTGGTCAAAATATTTAACTTAACAGCTTTGATCAGGATCTCACAAACTACATTGAATCGACAATAAAATGCATGTGCTCAATCAAAACCCACCGGATTCCTATTACAATCAGCACAGTCCTAGTTAAAACTGGAAAGAAAACTCGAGTTTTTAGCTATACCAAATCGCTAGGCAGCTTATCGGTTTTGTCATTCTCCACAAACTTCACCCAACCACCTCCAGTTCAGTGAACCTACACCACAAACTTCACTCAATCACCTGCAGTTCACTGAATCTACACCCAAATTCATATCTTAGTTACTCGCTCTAGTCACAAATACATGTTGTTTTGGGATAGTTAAACTTTTAAAACTTTGGCCATGATAACTATATTACAATAGGAATTAGTTGTTGAAGTTGTGTTTTGGAGACCATATCATTATCTAAAATAACATGTATTTGTGACTGGAGCGAGTAACTCTTATAAATATAAAAAGCATGGTTCAATTATTGACGCAACTACAATTTAGAACTTACAGCCAAGCAATTGATTAGGGATTTTGCTAAAAAAAGATTGCAGAGAAACCAAGGTAGGTGAATTGGAACAACTAAAAAAGAAATCGAATTAGAGACTTAACATGACAATCAAAGATTAGGTTGCTAACCTGGAAGCCTAGGTGGGGGCGTTAGGCATTTTCTCGAGTAGTCGAAAGGAGTGTGTGTTCTTCCTCCCTTTGCTTTGGAAGAGGTGCTTCTTTACTGCATGCTGCACGAGGAAGAAGGGTGTAGGGAACGGCGACCATGAGAATGGCAACCACGAGAAGCCATGCCCTGCGCACATGCGACTGTTTGCCGACCTCAACTCCAGGCCCTCCAACTGTGACGATGACCTAGTGGATGTTGACATGAGAGGCCCACATGTCGGCCCTCTAATTTTCAGAAAAAGAGGGTGAAGAACGGATCACTCACTAACTTATTCTATTAAGTAGCAGATATAAGAGTTAATACCAGTTAGCTCACACAGCAAAGAGCACCTCTACTTTGTGAAGTGTACCACTTCTTCTGCCCAACCCAACGAACAAACAACGGACTAGAAAAGAAGTTTACACTGGCTGTCAAGCACGATATATCCAGCATTGTTTCGTTCCAATTATAAGAGTTGTATAAGTAGAGGTTGGAAGCCTGTTCTACCACTAACGAATTTCTATCTATATCATTGAGATAGTGCTTCAAATAGCTGTAGGTTTATGATTTTTTTTTGTTTTTTGGCACTGTAATGATTGTTATCTTTTTCTAAATACTTAAATTAAAAAATAAAATATATAAAAAGTCATATCATCACGAACAATATAAAGAAATAAGGGGAAAACAAAAACCCTAAAAATATCAAAAAAAGACAAAACTAAAAAATCGATGTACTCCAAAAGTAAAAGTCATTTAAATCGGGGCCTAAATTTCTAAAGGGACAATCTTAATTGATACCAAAAAGTAACTTTTTTAAAAAAGATGGAGTACTACTAGCTTTTAAGAAATTGTGCCACATCCTCACAGGAAAATACAACGCAAGAAAAGGAGGCAAACTTGCAAAAATCTGCCGAGTCACATTAAACAAAGATTAAGGGGGTGTTTGGGACTGCTTCACAAACTCTGCTTCACAAACTCTACCGTGGAGCAGCTCCACAAAAAATCTGGAGTTTGTGGAGCACCCCTTTAGGTGCTCTCACAACTCCACCTTTTTTTCCTCGAACAGAGTGCGTGGAGCTGAACCTGTTTGGCTAAAAAACGTGGAGCGGAGCTGAAAAACGTGGAGTGGAGCAGTCCCAAACACCCCCTAATTAAAACTAACGAACCCGTTTGCTACCGTACCAAAACAATACCGTGGGCTGGGGTTTTATATTTGCGGCCGAAACGCGCACTTCTCTCGATCCACACAGGAAAAGCCTCCCCACTCCACCCTTCTCGCCGAAGCGCGCACCTAAACCCTAGATCGCCACCTCGCATCTCGAGGCTTCCTCGTCTCGCCGGAGCCTGAGCGGGGGTCGGCGGCGATGGGTACCGGAGGCGACGGGGACAAGGCCCCGGCGCTGCCGCTGGAGGCGCTGCTGGCGCTTGGGCTCGACCAGCGCACAGCCGAGAACGCGCTCGTCAACAACAAGGTCACCGCCAACCTAGCCGCCGTCATAGCCGAGGTAACGCTTGCCATCGTTACTTCCGACGAGTGCTATTTTCTACGATTGCTATGGCGTTTAGGGTTTAATTTAGGTTTAGCTGGTTCCTAGCGTGGGATTTAGTGGCTTTGGTCTTAGAATGGTGACGACGAGATGCCTGGTTTCTGGACCTAATTTATCTGAAATCCGTACACCTGTTTGCTCAATTAGCTCGTTCCTGCCCTATTGTGGCATGTGGAGAGATTCTGATCTAGAGGTGTCCAAATCTGCTACTACTACACGTTTTGTTGCAGCTGGATTTAGTTTGCATTGACTCAATTTGACCAGTATCTTTTTTTAGACCGAACAGTCGGAAGTCCCCCGGTTCCAATTTCATTAACAATTTTTCTTACCATTATCATTTATGTGATCTCATTGACGCTTGGTGAAAATTTTGTCTAGGCTCACCGCACACTTCAATATTAATTGTTTTTTACTTCTGTAAACTTGTTCAGGTGATGTTGCACTATTTGCGGTCTTTTATGATGTGATGTTGTCAAATACTCCAATGGGATTCGTTTCTCTCTAAGGCATGCCTAATTAAAATTTCAGTATGACATGGCATGTTTTAGGATATACAAATTTTGACAGCATAACTACTCGTGTTAATTGTCAATAATGCTTATTGCTATCTCACTGTTTTATTTCTGTGACATTGTGATGCAAGTTGCGTTGGCTTATAGTGTCCAAATCAGTGCCATTTATCTCTTGAAAGCATACTGTGTTTGCCCTTTTAACTAAATAGACTTGCATATGAACAGGCTGGTATAAGTGGATGTGACAAGTCAGTTGGGAATCTTCTGTACACAGTAAGCACCTACATCAATGACTCATGACGAATCAATACATTTGGAATTTTTCATGTGGGGCTGACAAGTCTGCACTTGCTTATTGATGAAATAGGTTGCTACTAAATACCCAACTAATGCACTTGTCCATCGTCCTGTCCTCATAAACTATATTGTGTCCACAAAGGTATGCCCACTACCTTTTTCATTCTTTAATCCACTTTCATCAGTTAGTTCGCATTATCTATTCGTCTTCTTGAGAATGCAAATGAAGAATTAGCCTTTTCTCTTGAGAATGCAAATGAAGAATTAGCCTTTTCTCACTGCTCATTTTCTTGATATCGTGAACCTGAAGTATTTCTTGCTATGTCACTTTTCAGATAAAGAACCCTGCACAGCTAGATGCTGCTCTGTCACTTCTTACTAATATTGGTCCTGATTCTTTAGATATTGGGATGTTTGAAGAAGCCTGTGGCGTAGGTATGTTTTCATGATCAAATATATCAATATGCTTTTGTGAATTATATACCTTGTAGGCTTGTAATACCATAGTCACTGACAGCGTTCTGAAAATTTCCTTGTATGGTGCCTGGGTAATGTGGTTGTTTGGATGCTAAGAGAATATTGTCTTAGTTTATATTTTTGATGATTGGATATGACAGGGGCACCTTTCTTAGTTTATATTTTTGATGATTGGATATGACAGGGGCACCTTTTCTTGGAAGTAGCTCATTCTCAGTCCATGTTTTCTATTTACCACCCTTTTGATTGGACCTCAATGTTTTACCTGCAGGTGTGGTTGTTTCTATTGAAGAGATTCAATCAACTGTCACAGCGGTTCTAAAGGAAAATATGGAGGCTATATTGGAACAGCGATATCATATAAATAGTTTGGCTTCCAATTCACTTTTATATTACTCGATTATTCTGATTACATGACTTTAGGGAACTTATCCTTATTCCTGCCTTTCCTTTTCTCAGTTGGTAACCTATGCGGACAGGTTAGAAAGAGGCATCCCTGGGGTGATGCTAAGGCGACAAAGGTGCAAAACAATTCTATAAATGAAGCATTTGGATTAGTTTGCTTGTATTGCCTTTATTTTGAACCTCTTCATGTTCTGCTCATACAGGAAGAGATTGACAAGAGGCTTGCAGAGATACTAGGTCCAAAGACAGAAGCCGACAATGTAAAACCAGTGAAAAAGAAGAAGGAAAAACCAGCAAAAGTTGAGGTTGGTGGGCTGAAATACCCTTCAAATTTAAAACAGAAAATTAGCTTGGTACCATCAGAAAGATGTATAAATTGTGTGAGGCTGACAAGTGGGTCCTAGGACCACATGCCAGTGACACATCAATATTATTTTCCAACTCGAATGATCTTTGCGATGGTATGGAGCAATTCGTCCCAATTTAAAATAGGATGATTTAATTATTACATCATTTAGCTATGGTTTCTGTGCAGGAGAAAAAAGTTGCAGTAGCCACCGCTGCCCCGCCATCTGAGGAGGAATTGAATCCGTACACTATATTTCCTCAGCCAGAGGAAAACTTTAAGGTACCATAGGCTGTGTGAGTGAAATTGATTAAATGGTTGTTAGTGTTATGAGCCATATCTCAATTTTGCACTCTACTGTTCTCTGATATCCACAAGTTATGGTTATTACTCTTGTAAGCACCTTGATTGGCTCTTTGTTTGGTTGTCAACTGTAAGAAATTAACTTAAGTGGTCTTGATTTCCTTTTATGAGCTAGGTTCATACAGAAATATTCTTCAGTGATGGGAACATATGGAGGGCGCATAACACAAAGGAAATTTTAGAGAAACATCTTAAGGCAACTGGTGGGAAAGTGATGACCCGTTTCCCGCCAGAACCTAATGGATATCTTCATATTGGTCATGCCAAGGTTTTGATATTCTTCTCCATGAGATGCATTTCCATATATGTACCACTTGCATGAAATTTGAAGATTATGCTTGCATGCTTCATCTTATGCAGGCTATGTTTATTGATTTTGGACTGGCTAAAGAGAGAAATGGTCATTGTTACCTGAGGTAATAAGATTTTCATTTGGAACAGTTTCCTCCTGCTACCTTACCATTTTTATAAGATTTCCTGTCATGTCAATGCTGCTTTAAGAGCATTTTTGTATCAACTATGCATTGGAAAAGTTCCAATTCATCTAACTTGTTTTATCTACTCATTTCTGTACAGACCATAGACTAAATATTGTAGGCCCTAGGTTATACTGCATCCATTTATGCTACATTTCCCTTTTTAATTGAGATTTTTTATTAGTTTCGCTTGATCTATAAGTGGCTAAAGAACTTTAAGAATTTGTTGCTGCTTCAGTGCTTTTATATTCTCACTTATGATATGATGACAATATAGACTGATACATATCTGAACAACAGGTTTGATGACACAAATCCAGAAGCTGAAAAGAAAGAATATATAGACCACATTCAGGAAATTGTCCACTGGATGGGATGGGAGCCCTACAAGGTTACCTATACAAGCGATTATTTCCAAGCTTTATATGAGCATGCAGTTGAGTTAATACGGAAAGGGCTAGCCTATGTGGACCACCAGGTTTTTTCCTCTTCTTTTTATTACAAACTTATGTGTAGGCCTGTGTTACAAAGGGGAAGAACACTTATATGAAGTCCTTGATAAATAAAATGTGTACATTCTGACTGGTATATGCTTGCCAGACTGCAGAAGAAATCAAGGACTACAGGGAAAAGAAGATGAATAGTCCATGGAGGGATAGGCCCATTGAAGAGTCATTGAAATTATTTGAAGACATGCGACGTGGGTTGATTGCTGAGGGTGCAGCAACTCTCCGAATGAAACAGGACATGCAGAATGATAACAAAAACATGTCTGACTTAATAGCATATAGAATAAAAGTAAGTAACAAAACTCAATTGAATTGTCTATTTCTCATAAATGTGAAACTCAATCTTTGGTGCCCATACAGTTTACTCCTCATCCACATGCTGGTGACAATTGGTGTATCTATCCAAGCTATGACTACGCTCATTGTATGGTGGATTCTCTTGAAAACATTACACATTCGGTAATTTTCCTTTTTCCAAATAGTTATGATTTGATTGAACCATAACATGGCATGGACTAAGTGTGGTTACTTATTAGTTGTGCACGCTTGAGTTTGACATACGCCGCCCTTCATACTACTGGCTACTTGTTGCCTTGGGCCTATACCAGCCATATGTTTGGGAGTATTCAAGGCTAAACATATCAAATACTGTGATGTCTAAAAGAAAGGTATGCTATTGAAACTAATTAAGAAGATCAATGTTGAGCTGTTTGATCTATGGTTAAGAATATCCATTGTCTTTGTTCCGTTGCAGTTGAATCGACTTGTGACAGAGAAGTGGGTAGATGGATGGGATGACCCTCGATTATTGACACTGGCAGGACTGCGGCGACGAGGAGTGTCATCAAGTGCAATTAATTCTTTCATCCGTGGAATTGGGATAACAAGAAGGTAGAAATGCATGAATTAAATTGTTAAAAAATGGCTTGCATGAAACTGTGCTTCGATCTATGCACAATCATGAAATCTCTGTAGACATCAACCATTCTGCTACTGATTGCACTTTTTATATCTTTCCATGCAGTGACAATAGCTTAATTCGTGTTGACCGTCTTGAATATCATATCAGAGAAGAGCTTAATAAAACAGCTTCTCGAACCATGGTTGTTTTGCGTCCTCTAAAGGTTTGGTGTTCAGTTCCTGCTGCAAATTACTTCATCATTTTAAAGTTCATTATCACACGTGGTGCGTCCCTGTGCTAAATTTAGGTTGTAATAACTAACTTGGAAGACGGGAAAGTCATAGACCTTGAAGGAAAAATGTGGCCTGATGCTCCTGCAGATGACGCTTTGTCCTACTACAAGGTGCCTCCCATGTTCAGTATATATATGATAAAAGAAGAATAAATTTTGTTGCTATGGATCAACTTGCTTAAAATTCTTGTTTTAAGTTTGTCATAAGAACATAGTAAAAGGAAGCAGTTATTACATGTTCTCTTTCTACAGGTTCCTTTCTCAAGAACTGTCTACATTGAAAAAGCTGATTTTCGCCTTAAGGACTCGAAAGATTACTATGGGCTAGCTCCTGGTAAATCTGCCCTGCTAAGGTAATTGATTTAGAACTTGGTTTTCTCTGAGAAAGTTGATCTGTAATTACTTGACTACCAATAGTTCACCTACTCCATATTTACAGTAACATGATACTTGTCCATTTAATTACTAGATATGCGTTCCCGATAAAATGCACTGAGGTTGTTTATGGTGATAATCCGGATGAGATTGTTGAAATTCGTGCTGAATATGACCCTTCAAAGACTTATAAACCTAAGGTACCTAGTCACTGGAATCTTTCCAAATTCTGCTATTTGGATGTTTTCGCAATTAAGATAAATCTAGTTGGGACACTAAACAAAAGGAAATCTAGATGGCTGATGTGGCTTGTAATTTGTATAGGGTGTTCTACACTGGGTTGCTCAGCCAGCACCTGGAGTTGAGCCGCTTAAGGTCGAAGTAAGATTATTCGAGAAATTATTCCTCTCTGAGGTACTGTATTGCTTGCTGTTCTTGCTGTCATTATAAATGCGTGTTGCACTGGAAATTCATCTTACTGGCATCTTTCCTGTGAATGTCTTTTTTGCTCTCCATGTAGAATCCTGCTGAATTGGAGGATTGGCTCGGCGATCTTAACCCACACTCGAAAGAGGTGATAAAGGATGCCTATGCCGTGCCGTCACTCGCCACCGCAGTTCTGGGTGACAAGTTCCAGTTTGAGCGTCTTGGTAATCTCAAATCTCAGAACCTCTGCATACAGTTCGGCGTCCCTTTTGGTATTTCTTGATGCAACTGACCATCGTGCTTTGATGCAATTCCAGGCTACTTTTCTGTGGACACCGACTCGACACCTGAGAAGCTTGTGTTCAACAGGACGGTTACCCTGCGTGATTCTTATGGAAAGCCTCTACCCAAATGACTGCTAATTTAGTGAGAAAGCTTTGATTTTGCTTGGGTGCAGAGGCGCGCCTGAGCCACACACATAAGGGGGGAAACATGGTAATGTGATATATAACAATAGTCAAAGGCTTTTCTTTGTAAATTGGCCGTGTGATGACTATTATCGTATGCTGTTTCAATCAAAATTTGTATGATCAGACAAGTGCTTGGATTATTCAGATTTGGCGATCTGACGCTCAAATTTCCATGTTTGACTACCTGTTTTTTTTATTAACAAGTCTATTTGTCGCCCTTGAACACCAATCGTAGTCCAATTTTCACACTGAACTCGAAAATCGGTTGTTTTCACTCTCAATTTTTAAATCCAGACAAATAACCCTTCCATTCAATTTCACCTCGATTGGGGGTGAAAAACAATAGTTTTTGAGTTAAGGATAAGAATTGAACTACCGACCAGAGTTTAAGGGTCAAAAATAGACTTTTTTTCAATAAGTTAATTAAAGAATTAATTTGTTACTAGTATCAGTTTTTACCCATGTACCATCTGTATTGTTGATCTATTTCATTTTTTGTGCATTTCTCCACTTCAAGGTTTCACTTGCACCCAATTATTTATATTTCAATAATGTAAATGTAAATCCAATTAGAAGTGTCTATACGATGGATTAGTCATAGTGCTAAGATCAGTCTCAATCACCTTTAGATTTGCATCTTCCGAAATCCAAACTCTTTTTACCATTTCACTCACATCTCTATCACAATCACATAACCTGTCGCCACTACTCTCTAGTTGATAGTATCATTGTAGCTTCACTGTATAGCCATCAGCCATTGTTATCCTGAAAAAATATAGTGTTGCGACCGAGTGAAGCCTTGAAACAGAAAATGCAAAAAATTTAGAGTAGATAACAATCCAAAAGGTGTATAGATAAAAACAGGTACTATCTCCATTCTTTTTTATTTGATGTCCTAGAATCCAAAAGTTTGATCGCCAATAAGTTTAAAACTATCGAGATTGGTTGAACGAAAACTATATCATCAAATTTATCGTTAAAAACACTTTCATAATATTATAATTTTATTGATACATCTTAATACAATGTTATAAAAAGTAACGATCAAAGTTACATCTTGAAAACCACGTTGTAAAAAACGTAAGTAAAAAAGAATGAGTACCTGTAAGTAAATTAATTCTTTAATTAATTAATTTAACTCTGGTTGGAGTCTAATTTTTGCCCTAAGCCGAAAAAACTAGTTTTTCACCCCCATTGGGGTGGAATTAGCTAGGGGTTATTTGTCCGGATTTAAAAGTTGAGGGTGAAAAAACAACCAATTTTTGAGTTCAGTGTGAAACTCTCGACCAGAGTTCAAGAGGCAAAAATGATCTTGCTCCTTTTTTATATAAAAAAAGTCATGTTGCAAACGGAGATTGTCGTGTTCCAATTTCCAAATAATAGAAGGTATACTACAAGTAGAAGAATGAACTTGTTAAACATTATTTTTTACAATGTTCGAAATAGAGATTTACTATTTACTTTTACGCAGCAACTTAGCCGGTGTACATCACAACAAAAGATTTTGGCCGAGTTGTTTTCAGTTTATGGCTTCCTATAGATAAATGGGACGGTTTCTTCGTTGTTGTTTTAGAAAGGCTTACCAGGATAACCGTTTTAAAACGGTTTATTAGCATTCAATTTATTTATACAAATATTTATAATAAAACAAAAAAAATTAAAAACCATAGTGATAAGACGTACAAAAGGTACTACCCTTTACCTTAGTTGCGTCGTTTGCGACAACTGTTTGCCGATTAATGGTAAAGAGAGGCAAGTGGGCGGTTCATGCAGTAGTAATGTGTTAGCAAGTCGATCCCTGGATTGGACATCGATTTGGTCCTTACTGTCCAAACAGGAGACCGGAGACGTGAGGTGCCTTCCTTCCAGCTGCTGTTGGTAGTTCATACTTATGGCTGATGAATTATAGTTCTAATATAAATATTTATATAAATAAATTGAATATCGATAAGTCGATGAGTTACTTTAAAAAAATTATCCCGATAAATCACTTCGAAATAGCAATAATAAAACCATCCCATTTATTTATTTGAGAGACCCAAAAATCATAAGCTGAAAAGAAGTGAACCTTTTTTAGCGCCGAAGTGGGTGGCTTCTTTTTTTTTTCAGAATATAGATTATAGTTTATGGTTTCTTCTGAACAAATAAATAGGACGGTTTTTTTATCGTCTTTTCAAAGTGACTTATTGAGACAATATTTTTGAAACGGTTTATCGGTATTCGATTTATTCACATAATCATTCGTACTATGGTTAAAAACCATAAGTCATCAAATAGAGAAAAAAATCCCATCAGAGCGCCTGACCGAACTAACCTGCAATTCTCTTTGTTCCCCAAAGCGGCTGACCGTTCGTTGCAAGCCTTCCTGTACCAATTGAACAAAACAAATGTTAGACGAAAATGATCTATATGATCAACTCTACCACGCAACAATGAGGTCTTAATCGCTATTTCTAGCTAAAACTCCAGTAATGATACTTTCCATCGCTAAAACATCAGCTAGTTGGGCTCTCTTCATGCTACATATGAAGACTATGCATCGTAGTTCAGCTGCCCAACAATCTACTTTCCATTATTAAGCGGAATTTTCAGCAAGTGGAGTGCTGTAATAAGTTAAGGATCTTTCTTGATGTTGCCTACTAAATTATCTTGTGAATCATGGTAAAAAAAAACATGCCGTATGATACAACGTGAAGAGCTATCAAAATTCAATCCATAAAACATTAATTGTAACTTAAAAAAAGGCATTAATTGTACAGTATGCTTAGGTTCATACCAGGCGATTCGGCAGCCTTCCACCTCTTTGTTCTATGAATTGGACGAGATAGATCACACCAGCCAATGACATATTCTGTTGATAGAATATCGTTAGTCACCACAGAAGAATAAAGTTGTTTATTTTACTCATTTGAGATCATTAAAAGGGAAAAGATAATGCAATCCTACAGCAGAGCAAACAAGGGAAGATTGAAGTATATTGATGTCGTGGTCGGCATAAACTACAGCCGTCAGCCCAAGCCAGGCGGTGCAGAACCTCCTCCAGCTTCGGTTTCTTAGCCACCAAGCTTAGTATCTTCTATTTTTATGTTTAGATAAAATCCTTAAGGTCCCTTTATGATTAGATAAGATCCTTAGGATTCGTAAGTTTGGTTAGTTAGGATCCTTATGATCCTATTGATTTATTTACATATGATATCTGTAAAAACTCCTATATAGAGAGAGTATATGACACATGAATGAAACAGGCAAAAAATTATCAAACTCTTTTACCTATGGTCCTTCTTCCTCTCTGCTTCCCTTCTATCTCATGCGCAACGACAGAGTGGAAAGCATCGCCAATGGAGGACCCGACCGCGGTGGCCAACTGAAACATCGAGGCTCACACCGCTCAAGCAGTGGTCTCTGTCGGCATCGACACCATAGCCGTCACCGCGCAGGGATTGGGGGCCATCCTCCCTCCGACACCAGGCATGAGCAGAAGACCCCTTGAAGCGATCCTCGGAACGTTGCAGCGAGAGTTAGTGGACTTACAGAAAGCCATGTGTGATATGCAGGAGAGTCAGAGTCAGCCGACACCAGCTGCGATAGTGGTGGAGGCGATTGGAAAAGGGACGGAAATCCACGAGGCCAACATCGGAGCCCATAATGCCTCTGAGTGAATGAGCCCCCCTCTGCACATACTTGCAGATGAGTGCTTGATCAAAAGACTTCAATATACCTACAGTGGAGCCCTACAAAGCGTGACACAGACCCCTATGAGTTCCTACACGTCTATGAGATAGCCATAGAGGCAACAGGGGGAGACGACTCGACAAAAGTGAAGGGGTTGCCGCTCGCTCTTTGGGGGTTGTGCTCTCCTGGTTTTCACCATCCCCTCGGCTTGGTGTATGCATGAGAGTAAATCCGAGATCTCATGCACAATAATTTTTAGGGCAACTACGTAGAGCGAGTCAACGTCGACCAGCTCTTTGTGGTGAGACAAGCGCTAGGGGAGAAGTTGCGGCCCTACTTCAAACACTTCGTGAAGGTCCACTTCTAGAAGAGCCCACTCGTGTTGTATAATGCATGAAAGCTCATAAAAATGGTGGCCAAACTCTTCGACAAGACGGAGAAATATACTAGCGTAGAAGAGGACACGATGCAGAGGTTGCGCCACCTGCCCCTGAGACCAAGCCCGTCCTGCCACCGCAAAGGAGGGCTTCAACCGCAAGCAGCGAAGAATAGGATCATAGGTTACACACGGATATACAACTGAATAGTCTATCCTTCATGGGAGGGTCAACTTATAGTTGATAGCATAGGCTTGTTGCAAAAAATGAGATCATGACTATAGATAATACTCTGCATAGTCGAGCAAACATGAGATCTAAAATAAGTTCAACAAACGGACAATTGCAAATTTTCTTTGCTAAGATAATACTTCATTTAAATCTTACTTGTAGGTAACTGGGCAACAACAAGACTAACAATGATTGGTGACTTGCATGTCAAATATATTTATATATCTAAGCACAAACAGGCACTTGTATGATGAAACACAAACTTGTTTTCTGTTTCACAATAATTGCAAGCACAGGGCGTGGTACCATTATCTAGAAGCCTAGAGGATTAATTTTCCTTTATTCTAAAAAATAAAAGGAAATGACAACTGTAAAGGGTATAAGGGTCATTTCCCACCTTAGGGTTGTGTGTGTGGCTTGTATTCACTATATATCGCCTTTTAGGCTGTGCAATATAGATTTAACCTTCCTGCCATTTATCCATTTCAACTCTTGTAATATGGTATTAGAGCCCTAGAGCTCTCGATCCGCATTCCGCTGCTGCTGCCCCTGGGAGGAGCGATCTTTGCTCCCGGGGGCGGCCACTGCCTTGGATCCGGGCTGGATCCGACAACCCTCCCCATCCTCTCCCGGCCGCCCCACATCGGGCCGTCGCCTCCAGGCCTCCCATGACGCCGCATCCCGGCCTCCTCCCGCACTGCCTCAAATCAGACCGTCGCACCTCGGATTCAGCTATCTCCACCGCCGCCCTCGACGCGCCAGGCTGCGGCCGCCCGGATCCGGTCACCCCTACAGTCTCCAGGCTCCCCGCCGCTGGACACGGCCACCCCCAACGCCGCCCCAGCCTAGATACGATCTTGCCTCGTCACCCTGGCCAGATCTGGGTGCCACCGCTCTCCCAGCGAGTGTCGGCCCCCCACCTTCGACTGTTGCCGCGCGCTCACCACCGCCATCAGCTGGTCGCCACCGGATCCCGCCGCTGCTGCTCCCGTGGCCGCCACCCTGCCTCCTCCGGCCATGAAGCCCATCTCCCACTCCCTCCATGCCGCCGTTGACCGTCGGTGGCTGCCCCCTCGCCTTCGGCTCTGCCCTCTCACTCCTCCTCGTTCTCCTCACCACCACCCGAGAAAAGGAGCAAAGAAAGAGAGAGGGGCCCTCTGTGAGAGGAGAAGAGGGGACAGTGCGACCCGAGGGAAGATAAGGGGAGAGGAGATAGAGAAGGGGGAGATTCACGAAGTGAGTTTTGGTTTGAAGGCTACATTGATGCTGAGGATTATAGTTCTGCTACTAGTATCTTGAGTCAATTTCTTTGAGTCTTCCGTTGCGTCCATGCAAGTCCGTTACTCTCTCTTTCAGTTCGTCAAAGCCGTGCAAGTCCACAAAATCCTTATCGGCCAATTGCTTTGCTAGCTATGATCCATTCTCTTGGATGAGTGTGGTCCTCTCCTTCCTTTCGTATAGCCATAGTCGCCGCTCTTCTCTTTGAGTCATTGGAAATCGTACAAGTTGTTATGATGACGCCACTCTTCTCTTTGAGCTGCCACCCCGAGTTTCTACGGCTGCTGCGCTTCTCTTCCACGCCGCCGCCGTTTCGGGCTTCGATCTACGTCGCTATGCTTATCTCTCTCTTCGGCTTGATTTGACAACTTTCTCTATTTGTGTCGCCTTCCACATCCTCTTCACCGTGTTGCCGTGGTCGACTTTGCTCCCGCTTACCTCTAGTTTACCAGCCCCTGCACTTTGTGCTTACTCGGCTATTGCACGATTCCGGATGGGACGAGATTTTTTTGTACTCGACACAATTTTTCAAGAGGCGCATGCTATGACATCTTCAAGACTCGGACTTTGGATTTTCCCTATTTTAGTAACAATCATTCCAAATGCAATGCTATTTTATATACCTTGTATTTGACGGGGGTGTGTTAAGGGTATAAGAGTCATTTCCTATTTTAGGGTTGTGTGTGTGTCTCGTATTCACTATATATTACCCTTTGGACTGTGCAATATAGATTTAACCTTCAGGCCATTTATCCATTCCAACTCTTGTAATAGTAACTTTGTTCCAATCAAATATAACCGGGAAAACGATGTTATTCATACTTACAGCAAGAGAGCTTTGCACTTGTTCCTGATGCTTAGTCATACATGAAGTAGCGTTAGCCATATTTTGCTTGGTGACATACATTAGGCTAGAAAAGTAGATACCCTGAAAGGATGCAAGCACCAGTAAAAATATGGTAAATAAATCTGTGTAATATCGATTTGATCACAAATTTAAACTTGATCCAACCAAGCACTTCTATGCAAATAACTAGGACATCATAAAATCAAATAAATAACAAATGGCTAAAAAAATTCATAACATTTGTGAATAACATATGCATATGACGTCAACAATCTAGGTTTTAAAATCTTATGAGACTTAAGCGCTCAACAATAAAGAACTCCATGCAGGACTTCGAATCAGATCGCCATGGCCGAATATCAAGATAAGCATGAACAATGTGACAGAATTGCCACTTGGAAGGAAATTATAAAACTAGGACACCATGGTGCCATGATTTAAAATAGGTATTTTCCATATGTATCACGTGCGAAATTTTTTGAATTTTTTTGGATGTCAAGTTTAACTAGTTTACTAACTAGCTCAAACAAGATTGAACCAAATTCATACTAGATTCCCTCTTTTTATGATAGTTTGTTTGCAGGTATGTGCTGATATATATATAAATCAGCAAACCATGTGATAAAAAAATGTTGAAAATATTTGAATTTGAGTATATTTTTTCAAAGGTATGCATTTCATTTGAATTGTTACCCCCCCCCCCCCCAAAAAAACAATATTGAATTTTCTTAAACATATAGCAAATATCATTCAAGCTTGAGAACTAACATAAAGTAGATAACGTACTTTCCACCACATGTAAGCATAGTCCATAGCCCACTGCCCTGGCAGCTGCAGCAGGTGCTATCAAAGCTGATACAGCTGAAAAGAGATTAAAAAAGAAGGTTTGCAATCATGTAAATGCAGAATGAACGAAAGATAAGCCAGAATGTTTCCCACACAGATGTCAAGGAACAGATTTGTGTTACAAGCAGCCATGGAAAATAGCTATCCGAGACACTTTTCCACTGCAGCTTTTTTATAGCACTTGCTCACTATTTTTGTTCTTATTTCTGCAACTCTGCATTCCATATGCCGTGTTACTTGAACATGTTAGCACATATTTGGTACAATTAGGCAAGAGATCTAAGTCTGGAAAGTAGTGCAAACTCGTATGCACTTCACATGTTTTTATGGAAGACATTAGTTGTAAAGACAGTTTATGATAGCAGTAGTGGGAATAAAGAGATACCCCGTAGTTCATTACTCTGTTTGTTCATGCAATGGGTTAATGTTAAGACAGGATTGGATGGTCACAAAAAAGCAGAAAGAACAATTCAATCGAGGTAGCAAGAAGACCGACCTGACTTGCCAGAATCCACATGACGAACAGTTACATTGTTCGACAAAAGTTGTCGAACCTCCCTAGCCAGCTGCATCATCTTAAAAAAGATTGAACATAAGTTACTCGCCTCTAAACATACAGACATACACTATTTTTTTTAAAAAAAATGCAGGTAGTGAATGAACAATGTAACGAAGGCATGAAGCTCCCAACTAACGCATTAGTAAGCGCAGCATTACATGATGCGGTACAAATCATGGCACAATATGCTTCAACCACGTACAACATGACACTTGAAAGGCATGTATCGATTAAATCGCGCCAATCGACACGCCTGCCTTGATCACATCTTATCAAGCAATCGCCACAACGGCATAGAGATCACACACACCTGTATGGTGAGGGCGTCGCTGACGTTCTCGGCGCCGTTCCCATCCCCGCCGATCCCTTTCTCGCGCAGAATCTCCTGCGAAACCAACGCGACGAATCAGAACAGAAACATCGCGAACCGTCTCTCTCGCCACTGCGGGCCGGATCGATCGAAGCGGCGCAGTAAGTAATCGCACGCACGCACCTGGATCTCGCTGAGGAAGTCGGAGAGGCGGCCGCCGTTGCGGAGGGCGACGGAGCCAGTGAAACCTGCACAATCGATCACGAGAACACGTGAGCAAACGACGAGTGGGTGAGAAGCTCGGGATTATCGGATCAAAACAACACGGAACCGGGGTTTTCGGGGTTACGCACCGGCGCCGACGAGGAGGACGGCACGGCTGAGGCCCATGCCGACCTGCACCATCGCCATTGCTGCACGACGCGGGCGGCGACGGCGAAATCCTAGCTTGGGAGGGGGTTAGGAAGGCGGCGAGGCTCGGCTCCGGGGAGTTTGGGGACAGACGACACGAGCTGCCGAACGGTTCGGTTCGGTTCGGCGGTTCGCTTAGGTAGATCGCGGCGCGGGCGGCGCGACAGGGCCTATCATTTGGCGCGGGCCAGGGGTTCTCGTCCGGTCGCTTCGCCTTTTCCTGTGTAATCAATTCTGAAGGGGCTTTGATTAGATATCGTGCCTCACATAAACTCGTTTTAAGATTAGACTGGATTGTGTTTCAGTTTATGCTCTACACTGGTGTTTTTATTTAACAGAGCGAACTGTCAGCTGATACCGGATGGATGGGTTCATTTAGGCTTATTACTTTCTGTTATAGTAATTGTTTTTAAACAGTATATCTTTTTAAGATGGGATTTACAGATAAATTATAATACATACTATACTGAATTCAACTATACTAACTAAAATCGTATACAATTATTTTCTTTCACATAATGTCTCTTACAAATAGTTAAAATTTAAAAATTATAAACCGAAAGTTAACAGTCTAAAAGGGCGTACTCAATATAACCCATCGACCCAATGTGGCGCAACATAGACCTAACATTATAAGAGGCAATCATTTAATAGCTCTTGTGTGACAGGCATCACATCATGTGTATCGTGTAGTTCCGAGCGTGTTAATTCTCTTGTATTTTTCTACCTTTGATTTCCTTTTGAGATGGGCAACTCAGAAAATTCAATACAAAATCCAGACTCAGAAGTCCCTCGAGTGCAGTACCTGTTTTGATGGCGTTTAGGCTAAACGCCACACCAGCTTAGCATTCTGATCCCTCCTATCTTGAGATTTTCGTAGAGAACTAAGACTAACATAGATTAGGTCGAAACCCCATTATTCTCTGACATCCAAACAAAGCGTTAGGCACTCCCCCGCAGTAGGGGAATTTACACAAATTTTAGAGCACTAGAAACTCAAACCATTATGTCTTATTTTACAGAGGTTCACAAGCCCATACTCTCATTCAACGCTCGTACAATCTTGCATCTAATGCTTCTTAACAATGCTTTCGGAAAATTGTTAGCGTAGGTATACACAAATAGTAACAATTTATACTCGAGTGGTCTCAGACTCGCCTAACGGGAAGAACAACCGATGGCGTTGGTTACATACACCAATAGGATTCATCAAGTGCAAGGTTTAGAGCTGAGACGATGTCAGTGTCCAAACTGCACCAAGAGCAGAGAGATTCCCCCCTTGTGTCAAGTGCACAAGTGTGACTCTAGTCAGACTCATTGCCGGACCTGGAATCCACGTCCATTGGCGCTGCACCACGGTAGGCAGCAGATTCCTTTTCGTAGCGTTTTTTGTCGACTTGAGACTGTTGAATATAAGGCTGTTTCTCTTCGGCTGCTCATGACAAGGAGCAGGGTAATCATGAGCACAGAAAATTATTGCATTTGTAAAGGCAACAGAAAACATCGCAGAATATGTTACACGGATGAAATCAATGCTGCTATTATTACTTATAGGGTATATAATGGAGAATGATCTAGAATATTACTTGTCATCTTTTGCCACAACTCTCCAAGCTTCTTTGCTATCTCGGTTGTAGGCAAATCTGGATTGCTATTCTTCATATTCTGCATCAAGAAATAGCAACTAAGCTTCTGTTTAAGATCTCATCTCTAGAATCTATCTATTTAGAAAGAATTCAGTTATGGGTCAAGGAATAATGCTTAACCAAAAAAAGAGGAAGCGCTATAACAGCCTCACATCAGTGAGAAAAATCCAGTACAATATGAAACTCTTCATGTGCATAGTAAATTTGTAGTCTCGGAAGGTAGAATGTTTGTTCCCCTAGTATCATACATTCCTTATGAAAAAGGGAAGTAGTATTTAGTATGTACGTGGTACTGAAGGAAGAAACTCTTTTGTTCAATAGTTTAAAATTTCATAATTGATGCAATGCATTCCCATATTTAATAGCCTACTGTGCTTATATTCAGTATAATACTTACTAAATTTATGAGTTACTGGAGTATCCATTATATTGGGGATTGTCAAGAGTAACTTACTGCTCGCTCAGACATTGAGAAATACATGAATGGTGTCATTGCTCTTTTGGGGGCGTTAGGATCTTTTTTCTTCTTTGGCTTCCTTTTCTCTGAACCTTCCTCATCCCTGCCCTTAGGCTTCCTCTTCACAGGTGGCTTTGAACTACTAGCTTCCTTTTTGGATGATTTCTCCTGGGGTGGTGTGGTGGTGGTGAGGGGTGGGGGGACAAAGAGCAAGAGATCATAAGCATAGTGACTTCACACTTCAGGCTTGCTACAGCCAATAATAAATTTAACTACCTCTTTTTCACCCCCACTTTCACTAGCATCTGATTCATCCACATCAGAATCATCAGTAGGAGATCCACCATCATCCTTATCCGCAACAAAATCTTCATCCTAACATGAAGTGATAAAGAACACAGGTTACAAGTATATGGAGGAACTCAGTAACAATATTAGCAAGTCAGAATCAAGCAACAAGCCAATAAAATGCAACCGTACCTCTTCATCACTTTCCTCATCCCCAGCCTGATTTTTTATTCTTTCTAGATGTGGATCAACAGCATCATCGTCAGTGTCCCGTAGAACATCTGTAACCCCACCACTTGTACCTTGACCATCTCCAAGGTTCATTATTTTCAAGTGCTTTCCACTTAAAAGATTATCGGAGACAAGAAAAGCCACCCATAAGTCTTATGTATAAACATAGCAAGAAGGATGATGAAGCCAATAAAAGGCACATACCTGATGAAGTTGAAGAGGTTATGGTATTCATTCCTTTGAATATTTCTGAAGAGATGTTCTTGGTCATTTTTTAGCTTGACCAGGAGGTCGAAATAGTGAGATGACATACTGGCGCCCCCAGCACCATGACGTTCGAATTCAACAAACTCAATCTACATTCAGTATGTAGTGAATGGGCATGACTAACATTTGCCATGGTTGGACAATGATATGTCATATCAGAAATGCGTGAACGAATGAGAATCAATTTCTAGCAGAAGTGAAAAAATAATACCTCCTCATGTAGAATGAGCGTAGGAGGCTTTGGCAGAAAGAAGAAACCCTTTTCAAGTGGATACAGCAGTCCATCTTCAGCTTTGAGTGATGATTTAACTGCATATCCATCTTGGCAACTTCTGAAAGAACCTGGCCTTGTGACTTTAGCACCAGATAGACCACGGAGGACTTTGGTGAATACCTCATGTATTAGACCCTATGGATAAATTGAACACTGTGTAAGCAGTCAATTTACCATGACACATAATTACCAGTCCAAAAGAACTGTAAACAAAGGAGAATATGTTAAGTAGCAATGGCACACTAGTCCAAAAAGGTAAACACCAATCTATAACAGAACCTGTTATACAACAGAAAATTTGAGAGTAATGTAGTTCTAAGCCTTCCTTTGAGAACTAATGAACTATGCTATTGTGTCTCATAAATGCACATCTGTTGTGGATGCAATTGTTGGCAAAACATATCAGCAGCATCGGTGTTCTGGGAGCAGCACAACAGGGGAAAGTGGCATTGTTGGATCAGCAACAGGAGCTACAACAGATCAACCGAAGCTATCAGATCAGGAACAGAATCAGCCGAAGATACTCTCGGTTTGGAAGGAGATAAGCTTCATCATTAGTTTCCTTCTCTAGGATATTGTTGTTATTTCCTTTCCTAAATATGATATGTTTCCTTTCATAGATGTAGGCACCTAATATATAATGGTTGTCAATGTTCTTTTGCGAAAGCAATCAATAAATAACAAGTTCCTCAGCCGGACGGCTAAGGATCAGAACCTCCATTAGGAGGGCGATCCAGCTCCTTCCTCGCCTGCTATCTTCTACCATAACAACTTAGTATTAGAGACGAGGTTCCTGAGGACACCATGGATGACACCAAGTCCTTCATAGACATCAGCAAGCAATTGGCGCAAATTTTCCAGGTGGTGTGTGGCCACCAGGAGAAACTTGACGAGCTGGAGAAGCGCCTTGGACCTGGCCCTAGTTGCTAGCCGAGGAGGCTAGCAACTAGTGAAGAGGAGCACAAGGACAACGCCGACAAGGTGCATGGCAACGGCGATGGTGGAGTGATGCTTTCACAAGTTGGCCTTCCTGATGTTCGACGGCAAGAAGGATCTCCTACCATGGTTGAACCGTTGTGAGCAATTTTTGGGGGGGCAACATACAATGGAAGAGGAGAAAGCATGGCCGGTGCCCTATCACATGACCGGGGCGGCACAGCAGTGGTACTATCACTTGGAGTGGAGCAATGACGTCCCTACTTGGCTTCGCTTCATCAAGCATGTCGACCTTCACTTTGGGCCGCCTATTCGGAACAATCCGCTAGGTGAACTCTTTCAACTTCAATGCATAGGCTCGATTGAAGAGCTCTAGGATTAGTTCCTTGCCCTTCTATGCCGATGTGATGAGATGACCGAGAAGCAACAGGAGCAAATCTTCACAGCTGGCCTTCGCAACCCCCTACAAACCAATGTGGAATTGCAGCATCCCTCAAACCTTGAGGCCGCCATGAGCTTGGCATGCGCAAACATGAAGCACTTGACGGTTGACGACACAGAGGAGTGCAAGCCATTTTTTGAACCGGTTAGGACCTCTCGGCCGGCAGCCCCTGTCCGCAGTCCAGTGACGGCCGCGGCAACCACATCCAAGGGCAACCCAACATTTCTTGGTGGATTGCAATGCGTCAGGTGTGGGGTTCGGTGATGTTCTTCATCAAGGCACAGGCCCCACAGCCCCACTACGTTCTTCAGTCGAGCCGTGGCACCGGCCTTTCACCATCCGGACAGATCATTACAGCCTCAAGTATCCCTTAGATCAGCAACTTTCGACCATTCCTCGGCATACTTGGGTGAGTAAATTATTTGGCTATGAGATCGGGCCATTAGAATGCTGTCGTTGATGCTCTTTCTCGCCATGATGAGCATGGCCTGTCAGTATGCGCTATGTCTTGCCTCGACTTCACCTTCTTTACAGTCCTACGGCAGGAACTGCGCACATTGGCCGATTGGGTTGACAAGCATGATATTCCTTGTGGACACAGCCAGACCGGACTGGACTTTGGTGGATGGCTTTGTTATGCACAAAGGCCACATTTTGTTCCCAGTGGCTCAACAGCTTGGCCACAACTTCTGGCCGACGCGTATGGTTCTGGCCATGAAGGTTTCCAGAAAACTTTACATCGACTACATGCCTCTATTTACAATGCCCATGCCAATCGCCTCGTCCGCGAGTACATCCAAGGCTGTGCGGTCTGTCAGCGCAACAAGACAGAGTATCTTTATCTGGCCGGTTTGCTGCAGCCTCTTGCAATTCCACACACAGAGTCCGAGCTGGCATATCCATGGATTTCATGGAGGGATTTCTGAAGGTAGGCGGCAAATCTGTCATATTAACGGTCGTGGATCACTTCTCCAAATATGCTCGCTTTCTCGTCTTGGGTCATCCCTACACTGCGAATACTGCCGCCAGTGTTTTCTTCGATAACATTGTCCGCTTTCATGGATTGCCATGTTCCATTGTTATCGATCATGACCCAGTGTTCACTAGTAATTTTTGGACAGAGTTATTTCACTTGGCATGCGTGAAACCAAGGTTGTCACGGCGCTCCGGCAAGTCGCGGCGAGATAGGGGTGCTTGGACGCCTAATTGACTAGACGCCCAACGTGACAACAGTTAGACAGGTAATATCTTATATGACTAAAAATTAAACAACCATGCAACATAATAGCACAAATTATCCAAATAACAATGTCTCAAGAGGTCCAAATCAGAAGAAATCCATTGAGGGAGGGGTTTGACGTAATTTTCAAGAACTTCATGGACTAAATCACAAAAAAACAAAAGGAATTGCCCACTCCTTTTAACCTAGCCGCCAGCAATCCCAAGCCTGTAATAGCGCATTTGCTTCTCCCCCAACCCCAAATCCTCTCCACCATCGGCTAGCGGCGAGGCCAAGCCAGCTTGTTGGCGCGCCACCTCATCACCACCGGCCACGGCTTCTCCTCCCTCTGCTCTCCCTCCACACCAGCTTCCTCATCATCACCAACACATCTAGGCATGAGCAGAGGAGCTGGTCGCAGAAAAAAGTAGAGGAGAAAGATGGAGGGAGATCACCCGAGCTGGGCCACTAGAGAGGGAAGCTGACAGTGGGAGGAGGCAGAGGCTGCAGATCAGCGGCAGCGACAGCAGGCTGGACAGCTGGAGAGGGAAGCTGACGGCGGGAGGAGGTAAAGGTTGCAAATCAGCAGCGGGAGGAGGCTGCAGATCGGCGTCGGCGGCGAGAGGTTGCCCAGTGATCGTGAAAGGTGACCCCCATCCCCCCAGGCGGCGGCCACAAAGAGCTGGGCGTCGCCCAACACCGCCTAACTCATCACACGCTGGGCAATCGTCCATGGCATCCACCGCCCGCCACCAGGACGATTTGGCGTCGCCTTGACAACCATGCGTGAAACATCAATTGAGTTCGATGTTTCACCCCCAAACAAATGGTCAATCGGATGTGACCAACCGTATCATAACAATTTATCTTCGCTGCCTCGCAGGGAAGATGCCGAAACAATGGTTCCACTAGTTGCAGGGGCAGAGTTCTGTTACAACACATCTTATCAGGTAGCGTTGCACACGACTCCCTTCAAAGTGGTTTATGGCTGGGATCCACCGACGTTGCTCTCCTATCAGTCGGATATTGCACGAGTCGCAGCAATTGACAAGCAATTGATGGATCGAGATGCTTTTCTTTCGGATATAAGGGAACGCCTGCTTCAGGCCCAAGCCTATATGAAGCTTCAGTATGACCGCCAGCATTGTGTGCTTGAATTTGAGGTGGGTGATTGGGTCTGGCTATGCCTTTATCACTGGACCACGTCCTCCATCACCGATCGCGCTCATTCCAAGTTGGCACCCCACTTCTACAGACCATTGCGGGTGTTGGCCCATATTGGTGATGTGTCCTATAAGCTGCAATTGCCACCAAAGGCTCGCATTCACAACGTTTTCCATGTGGTATTTCTTAAGAAGTTCATCGGCACTCCTCTGAACAACATTCCTCCTCTACCGGTCATCACTCATGGTTGTGTTGTTCCTACTCCTGATGAGATTTTACGTGCCCAACTCAACCAGGGTATTTGGGAGTTATTGGTCCAATGGGTGGGCTCTTCTACTGCCGATGCTACTTGGACAAATTTGGACGAGTTCAAGCAAAACCATGACTATAGCACAATTAGAAAGATATGAGCATGATTTGTCTCAAAATCATGGGAGTGTTTTATATACAAGTTGTTCCTAAAATACATTTCTTTTGGATATAGAGGAAGAATCAAAGAATAGTTAAGTGCCTGCTTTGGCCTAACTTAAGCCTCAGCTTCAAATCCAATTTAAGTTTGAGAAAAGGTTGAGTGCGATTCTTAACAAAGAATCAATTTGCTAATGGAAATAAGTGACAGGTGGCTTAAAGCAGCTTTTCCTCTGGCAGCACACACAATGCTTTAGGTGTAGTTTTCAGTACTATCAAACTTTTTTTTGCCATGCATATTTTGTGATTTCATCTTATAAGCTAGATTTCCTATTCCAACTTGAACGAATCAACATAAGCAAAACATTATTGTTCCAAAGTAACAAATATTTCACCTTGTAAGATTCCTCCAGCCTGTCTTTGTATTTTTCAGCCAGAAGCTCTCTACTTAATGTCAGGTTTCTTTCAACTACTGCCTCTGTCTCGAACTGTTTAGAGAATACGGGAAACGAATTACTAAACTGTCTAAAAAAACACTGTAATTAAGTAGCCAAACCAACTATAACATCTTAACATGGTGAGCAAATTTCACAGCACAAAACCTGAATGACAATGTGAGGATACAGTGTTTGTCCTTTGCGGATTGGGGGATCAAGAGTGACAACCACAAATGTATGAGGATTGTTTGACTGCAAAGAACAATCATGTAATACAATCAGTTTCATGTATAGTGTCAACAGTATGCACAACATCTAAGGACAGGACACAGTTAAATACAAAACAAACTGAACCTTGGGCAAAAGAAAGAGGCGAACAATGCTGCTATATTGGATTTTAAAATCATTAGCTTGTCCTTGGAGTCGCAGAAATGAAAGATGAAGCTCAACACTATATCGTCCTCTGCATTGCCAAAGATCTGTATGTTTATTGGGGAAAACATAAAGCAGATAATCATGAACAAGTTATCTTGATTTTTTCATCAGATAAATGGTCCATATTTTCCACCTTGGTGTAAGAATAGCTATTCCTTCAAAAGTGACAACTGCCTCTTCAGAAGAACCAACGTCAGCAAATGCCAATATTGTCTCCCACAGAATCTAGAGGGAGTTTCAGTAGTTAGTATTTACAATGTCAATGTGCTTCATACTGCATGGTGCTGATTGACTGAAGTCACCTGGGCTGGAGGGTGATTCTCATCTCCACCAAATTGAGAATTTGAAGTAGGTACATGAAAACTTAAATCCATGAGCGAATCTTTCTACAATCAAGGAAGATTAAAATTTGAGCTCAAAATAGTCTTGGATGCCCATGTAGAAAACATGAGTAGATGCGCTACAAACCTCATTAGCCCCAGTAGTATCATCAACATGGAACTCTAAGAGAACATCTGTTTTGCCTTGCATCTGGGTTTGTGCGACGTCTGGTAGAGAAACTTCAAATGCTTGCTTTGAACCAACCATAAAGGTAAGCATGTTTCCTACAATGGAAAGTGTGACCCAAAAATAGAAATCAAAACTGAATAATGTTTACAAAAATAAAAGGCCATGCAGCTTACCATCTATATCAATCCCTCCCCAATTGTGGCCACTAACAGAAAGCTGCTTCTCATCTGGTGAGATGCCCATATTCTTTTGCATGAAGTTGGTCAGGCTGCTTACGTCCTATAAAAGTAAGTTCATGATGAAATATTTGTCAGATTGCAATAGGAGACAAATATTTTAACCTCACCAGTCATCATTGATGGCAAGTTAAAGCACACTCATAGAGCTGACTAACAATATTTTGAAACAATTTGGCTTATCTATGATAAATCTGATAGTTGAACTCTAATTTTTGGACACATCTGCAGGTAATTCCATCGTTGAATAACGATGCACTAATCTCATTCTCTTGAAAGAGCGATGGAAAATTCAAAGGCATCCGTCTTGAATGACATACACCTCACATCCAGATAGTTCTCGTGGTGATAACATGATTAATACATCATTTTGTATAGATTGCACAAGCGCTATTGCGTAAACTATTCCTTCAACATTTTTATTCGGTTCACATATACATAATATATTCTTCCTACAGAAGATAATGGATTCTACAAAACTAAAATAACTCAGGTATACCGTATGATACAAAAGGACATAAAAATCAGTTTGCCACTTCACCTGATTCAAATACAGACCATACAGTATAGAGGTCCTCCCCTCCCTGATCACCGGAGGTTCATAACAGATAAAGCTAGAATGGCTCAACCGCAGGTTTGATAAGCAATACATGATGAATTCATACCAAAATAAGATAACATATAATATAGCAAAATCAAAATTACTCAGGTCACATGCAAAATTAGTTTCAGATTAATTTAGGTATATGATATATTACAATAGCACGACAGCAACACAGCAAATTAAAAGGGAAAATCCAGATCTTCAGGGGGGTTGATTATGCTACAAATAGGAAATGCTAGTTCTACTTTTAATTTTGTATGTTCTGCAAACTAGTGAGCATCAGGATCAAGATTTTCTAATTATTCCCAAATATTGTGTCCAGATGGTGCGAAGTGCAAACATATCTCATGTTTCCATCATATTCTTCGTATCAGATCTAGAATATCATTACTAAATGACATAAAAGAAAAGAGTGATAAGGAAATAACGACCTGTTCGCGGAAGCCAATAAACCTGTAGAACAGGCCACCTTTGATCCTCACTCCAAGCTGATATGCCCTAGGGACTTTCATCCATGTCACAGAAGTTACATCAGCTTTATCAATCTCGATGGTCTTTCCTCCACCTTGTCTCTTCCATGCAAGCCCTCCAGAATGCACTTTAAACTGACCAGGATTCTGTATAGGAGCAAGAGTCATGGCAATATGACAAGATTCTCAACGTCCGCAAACAATAATAGATCAAATACTATTCAAGAAGAAACACAGGTGCATGCTTTAAAATAATAAAGGAAGGAAGACATAATTTGCAGTCTCGAAGTTATTTGGTACAACATGTTGGAATTATAGCACTTTGCTTCCAACACAAAAAGGTGGTAAGGTGTCACAGGAAGATGATTACTCAAATCATGCATTCATAAGTGATGATTGACGCAAGCATTACCAAGTCAAGGGTTAGGAAAAGTATAAGTATATAAATTCAGATAAGTATACAACAACTGAAAAACTATTTGCAGTCATCGCAAGCATCGACTCTGAAACATGAAAATAGATTGATAGACGCTTATATCGAATTTGCATGCCAAAATATTTGTAGATTAAAATTTAGAAGTACTAGCTCATAGCTAAATTGAGCAATTCACAACAAGTCTCCCGTTTCTGGTGCTAATCGTTACATGCTTCTGCTGATATTCTCTGTTATCTATAGAGAAATATGTTTATTTCCAGTAGCTCCTAAAGTCCCTATTCACTGCAGCAGCCGCACCTGGAAGGAACCCTAACCTCTAACATTTCGCCTAAGGACCTTCGACACAAACCGGGTATAGCCGCGCCACAATCACGAAATCGAACAAATCAGAGAAGAAGACATCTCCTACCAAGCACTCGGTTCAACCCAACAGAGCAGCGCAAGAAAAACGAGAGAAATAATGGCCTAATGCGCCGCCCAAACCCTAAAATCCGACCAATACGCACCCGCAACCAATCATCGCAACAAAACGAGCTAAATGGTGGAAGCCACACCCTACAGCTAATCAGAACGTCACCAACGGCGACGAGATCTTGCAAAACCTCGCGACGGAACCCTAAAAATCGAGCACAGATCAGGCTACGAGGAGGAGCTCACAGTGCCGCCGCGGCAGCCGAGGAGGATGTTGTTGAAGAGGTGGCCGTCCGTCATCTCGGCCGCTGCCGAGCCAGGAGCCGCCGCTCGCTACCCCGCGCCCGCTGCCGCCGCCCGGTTCTCCCCACTCTCCCGCTCCGCTTCTTCTCGGTGAGCCGAATTCGAGAGCCTCACCTGCTTCCTGCGGCTATGCGGAGGAGGCGATGGGGGCCCACGGCGCAGTAGCACTCTTTCTTTTGAGGCAAGTTTGCTTCTGACTGACTTGCGGGCCCCACCTGTCAGGGACGCATCGCCCCCCAAGTACTAGCATTCACTGAAAGTGGGATCCACCTGCCAGTCGAGCCCTTCCTCCTCGCCTCTTCCCTTCTTTCTCCTCTCGGTTAGATTCCCACCATTGCCATCTCTCTCTCTCTCTGTGCGCGTGGTGCGCGGCCATGGCGGACTACCACTTCGTGTACAAGGACGTGGAGGGGGCGAGCACGCAGTGGGACGACATCCAGCGCCGCCTCGGGAACCTGCCGCCGAAGCCGGAGCCCGTCAAGCCGCCGCCCTTCACCCCCAAGGTCGACGCCGACGAGCAGTCCAAGTCCAAGGAATGGCTCGACGCGCGCGAACCCGACGAGCTCGAGGAACTCGAGGACGACCTGGACGATGACCGCTTCCTCGAGCAGTACAGGTACCCCATCTCCCGACCACGATCTGGTCTCCGGCCTGGTTGGTGGTCAATGACGCTGTCCTTTTTTTCCCGTCAGCTCTTGGCTGCATCTTGGGATTTTCTAGTGCTTTAAGCGTTTGATTAGATCCGCCTTGCGTGGTCAAATGGGGGTAATTCGTGTGATTTTCTTAGTAATCTGATCTGTTTGTCATTGTTTGATCTGGATTCAGCGCAATACTGTCGGCCACAGGATAGTTCGATGCAATTTGCAACTGTTTTGGTAAAGCTGAGAATTTTTTTGGTGTTTTGATGTGATATGTTGCTTACAGGAAGATAAGGCTTGCAGAACTCAGGGAGGCAGCAAAAGCCGCGAGATTTGGCACTATAGTGCCGATCGCTGGCTCCGATTTTGTGCGTGAGGTGTCACAGGCTCCGTCGGATGTCTGGGTTGTGGTCTTCCTCTACAAGGATGGGTAAGGCATAATCTTTCTGTAATCAGTGTGTGTTGCTGTTCTTTACTTCTTACGTCAATGATTATGTAGAATGAAAAAAGAAAGGGAAAAACTCCTTATAGTTTATTTTGTATGAATTATGATTCAATCAAAATGAACATGAGCAGATAGAACTAAATTCTGATACTAACTGCACTGTATCTAGTTAAAATTACAAAATCAAATACGGCAGCTTGAAATATGAATATGGAGAGCTTTTATGTTCTTGGATTGTGTCTCATACCCAGATATTTGATTTTTACTGAAATAGGTTCCAGACTTCCAGCAGTATCTGACCTTCGATACATGAGACTTGTGAACATCACAAACAATATAAACAAAGATAGCTTAGCAATTATCCCTCAATTTGATATTTTAATTTACTGGACGCTTGATATGTTGATGTTGCCCACTCTAAGCTGTGACCTAGCTATTGATATAAACTATCTCTTTACTCGTATTTCTGCTAATTTTGACTGGAAACTGTAGGATTGTAGCTAATTAGAATTTAGCATAGGGTTGTCTTGCTGTATGGTGGAGCTTCCATAAAAACTTTGCAGTGCTTCTGTTTTAATATGTTGGTTGACTGTTTACAAAAGGTACTTACAAATTCTACTAAAAGGACATCTGAGCTCATTAAATGATTAGGATGAACCTCCATCGTGTTCTTTTAGAAATTGAGGTGTTCATTGTCTAAGACGTCTATGAATCTGATGGCAGAATACCAGAGTGCGGGTTGCTCCAGACTTGCCTGGCAGAATTGGCGACAAGATACCCAGCAACCAAGTTTGTTAAAATTATCTCCACGGACTGCATTCCCAGCTACCCAGATCGGAATGTTCCTACAATACTGGTGTACAACAACAGTGCTGTCAAAGGGACTTATGTCGGTCTGCAGAAGTTCGGTGGGAGGAGATGCACACCTGAATGTAAGTTAGACACAATCAATATCCAGTATCTGATTTGCCAAGAGTCGGTTCAAGTTACTCCAGTTCTATATTTTGTTGGTTGGACAAGTATTTTATGTTAGTGCACAGCAGTAAATGGCATATGCCTGTTTTAGTGTTGCCATCAGCCACACATATACCATTTACATTAGGCGTGAGCAAAATCTTTGACCGTAGGATGACAATTTTTTTCTTCTTTTTGAAACAAAAAGTAAGCAAATTCATTATGACAGGCATGTCTAGGGTGCATAACCCCATACACATCCAATCCTGATGTATGTTTACCTTGCATCATGTGGCAAACATTTAATTAATCTGTGCCTAGCATGGTAACGTAGTAGTTCACAGTTATACATTGCTGTTACTGTAGAATCCAGCCTTTCTTCCAATAATAAATGATCTGAATTTTTCTTGCTCCTTTAAATGGCACAGAATTTTTCTGAAGCTTTCTTTCAACAAACCATCAATCTCAGGATCATTTCAGTGTTATACATCGGCTTCCATCTCCTTCCCCTATGCTAAATTGTCATTCTGTTACGCCTTCTTTCAGCTGTTGCACTGGCCCTTTGCCAATCAGACCCAGTACTGAATGATGGGCAGGGTGGCAGCGATTCATCCCGGAACAACGTCATAGAAGGTGTTCGCAAGAAATTCATAGAGAAGGTTGTCGCCCAGCATGAAGAGCGGGAAGAAGATGATAGCGACTAAACTTTTACTCTTTTCTGCTAGCTTGTCTCAGTTCACTGATTTGGTATGTGGGTGTCTGTCCCGCTTTCCTGATCTTATTTGGTTTTCTGTTTGAAAAGCTGAGAGTTGTTTCTTACGAGGGGTGTAGAAACTTGCTTTTAGCAACCTGCTGTGTGTCACGTACTTCTGCCTACACTAGGCTGTTATGGACTGTATTGTGGGCTATCGTTGATGATGGACCGAGGCCGACTCATGCCAAGGGTTGTAAGTCTATTAAGAATACAAATACTTACCTGGGGTCAAGAAGATGGGCATCGAATCAAAACAGAACAAAGGGCAAAGGGCCCTATTTCTTCTGGGCCTTTCGGCTGTGATCAATGGATTATAACTGTAGTTAGTAGTTTTGGTCTTAGCATAAGCGTTTGCACAAACAAATCGAATGTTAATAAGTTGTTTTAAAAAGATTTATTTATTTGGGAGAATGAAAAAAACATGGTGAATAGCCTCCTCTCAGTATGCTCCTCCCCGGAACTCTATTTTTCTTCCCAGTCTCAAATCTCTAGCCCCGTAGCAAGTAGTTTTGGCTTCTAGATTTGGACTTCCAAAAGTCAAAAACCACTTGGAACGTATCAGTTTCTTAATTTTGGTTTTTTGGTTTGTTCGGGTTTTTTTGCTTTTGCTCTTTTTTTTCTTTGTATTGTCTGTGGAGATATAATAGTGTTTTTTTATTTTTCTTTATTTCTCTTTAATTAAATAACTCAGAAAAAAAACAACATACAGTATAATTTTAACTAATAACCAGAAGTCATAACCATAAGCTGGATGGAGCGGCCCTAAGTCTTCCCTTCCCGGTCTTGAATTCTCTATTTCCCAGTCTCCAAGGTAGTGTTTGGTTTAGGGGATATCCCGGGATGGGAGAGGGCCAACCCTTTTTTTGTAGTGTTTGGTTGTAGGATTTGGTGGGGTGGGTTGGACCCAAAAGATAATATTCCCCTGAAAAGTGGGTTGAGACGATCCGCTGAAATCGAGCGAACCGCGCCAACCCACTTTTCCTTCGCGCGCGCGTACGCCCTTCCCCATCTCCCCCGCCGCCCGCGCCGCTCTGCCCTTCCCTCATCTCCCCCCGCCGGCCGCGCCGCCCTGCCCTTCCCCCATCTCCCCCCGCCGCCCGCGCCGCCTTGCCCTTCCCCCCATCTCCCCGCGCCGCTCTGCCCTTCTGCCTCCACGCGCGGGCGCCGCCCTGGCCGGGTGTGTGTGCGCCTCCCTGCCGCTCCTCACGCCGTGCTCCGGTCGTCCTCGTCGCCGTCCTTGTCGCCGTGCTTGGGTCGTCCTCTCCGGCCTCCTCTCCGCCCCGGCGTGTCCTCCCCGCCGTCCTCTCCACTGCCGGCCGGATCTCCGCCCCACGTCCGCCGAGTGCTCCAGCGCGTCCTCCTCTCCGCTGCCGTCGGCCTCCTCTCCACTGCCGGCCTCCTCTCCGCCCCACGTCCGCCGAGTGCTCCAGCGCCGGCGCGTCCTCCCCGCAACTATCCCACTCCATTCCTCCATCCAAACAAGAGGTGGGATCACTAGATCTCATTCTATCCCTCCATCCAAACAAAAAACAGGGACTAATCCATCCTTACAACCAAACAAAAAGTGGGATTATCCCATCCCACATACCTGGGATGGAGCTATCCTATCCCACCAAGTCCCCAAACCAAACACATCCCAAATTCTCCAAGACACTTGTATCACTTGTATCCTGAACTTGGTACGTAACACTGTGATACGCACGATGGTAATGTATTGTAGTGCTCTTGTATGGGAGATTGTTGTGGTACTTGCACATTTACATGAAAAAGTAAGAAGTCATCCGTCGAAAAAGGAAGGAGCTATTATTCGCGTTAATGCAGACTGCAGAGCATTTCCACTTTCATGATCAGCTGGTATTCGGAGAACAATTCCATGGAACCATACATGATACAACACATTCTGGATTCTTGCCTTCCTGGCAGAGAGAAGAGAGGAAAACGAAAGGGGAGGAGCTTCTGGATACGGAGGAGAGCGATGATGAGTAGCTCGGCCTTGGTCGCGTCCTGATGCGAGCGAAGATGATGACCGCGCTGGCCCGACGGCCGCAACGGCTCCGGGATCCATTCGACGCTATCGTCACCATCACCGCCGGCACCAGCAGGCCGGCGATGATCACCGACACGGGCTTCGTCCACGACTCATAAGCAAGATAAGTAAAGGCATAAATACATCTTGCGATACCCATGTACGGCGAGGTGTGAAAACGCAAAAAAGAAAAGCGACTACTACCTTGGGCTCGCCGTCGAGGGCGATGACGGTGCCGTCGCGGAAGAGCACGGCGGACTGGCCTCCTGCCGTGCCGGGCCGGATCAGGAGGCCGCGCCGGGAGCCCTCGGGCTTGAAGGCGAAGAGCGCCCGGAGCCCGTGCTCGGCCTGGATGCCGCGCACGTCGAGGCGGTCGCGGCGAGGGCCTACCAGCCCCGACCGGAAGACAGCGATCGGGCCGGCGCCGGTTCTAGTCGCTTCATAATCACCCTGCTGCTAAATCGAACCAAATCAAATAGCCTCAGGAGAGCGTACTACAACAAATACTACTACTGCAAGGAAAGCAATCACACACAGAATTAGTTTCAACAATTCATCCTTGATCAGAGATCGTTCCTCTGTGCTTCACATGCTCTGGTTGAAAACAGCCAGCCTCCACCACTTCCAAACCACTGAGGAACTCCCCGACAGACAAAAAAAACTAAACTTTATGTGGTTTATAACTGAACACGTGATATATCAGTGATATGAAACCAATTTTTCCAAACAGGCAAACAACAGGGAACTGACACACTAGGTTGGTTACCACTTGGTCATATCAAGTCTAGTTAGTTGCTAGAATCTTTACATATTTACGATCATCATAGCTAAATATATAGAGTGGTTAAATACGTACAAGACTACCTGGTAATTGAACACTACGAAGATTTGAACTGAGTAAATACTGGAGTTCGTCGAAACAGCTAATTTGATTGAAGATGTCTGCATTTCATATCAAAATCAATGCGATACAACTCGTGCAAAATGTTTGTGTCCCAGATCCAGCACATGGTGTAAGTCGAGAGATTACAGTCTCCAACGGTCCAGCCAAACAACGCGATGCATCAGGTTTCTATTTCAGATGAAGGTGCACGCCAGCTGACACGACACAGCCCAAGTAGCAGTTGAGTTCAACTATTTTAATTACAAACATTTTGGTTTGCAAAGCACACGAGGGCGCCCTACGGTGAACGCAGCGCATCAGTCTGCCGTCCAGCTCTGCTCTACAATCTCCCGAACTTTCCTGCTGTACTCTCGCTTGTTCTCGCTGAACAGGCGGGCAGCTTCAGAGTTAGCAGGCGAGTTCGGGTTTGGATCACACAGCAACGACTGCAAATGGCACACATCCCAGGTAAGTTGCATGCTATTACCGTCAAGATTGTGAGTTTGAAAACAGCGGAAAATCAACACAAACAGAGCCAACATCCTTGCCTACAACACAGACATGCAGGCTCGTCTTGATAAGAAACGACAACATGAATGGAAACCTCTTTCAATGTTGTTATACCTCATGCGTTAAGAGATGCATTTGCTGCAGCTGATATTCTTGTTTCCTTTTTTTCCAAGACTAAATTTAGTCATGATTTCTGTGAGCAAGCTTGGTACAGAATTAAGGAAGTTTCAGACATTTCATATTGTGAATAGCACATCCCAAGTTGTTTCCAGAACTAGAAGAGGCCAGGCCATTCAGTAGGCATTTTGAGGAATGCAATTGAAAGTTTTGTCCTGTGAAGCTTTAGGCTGGCTGTCCACAGTACAATGTTCCATTTTAGGCACTCTCGGTCGCACGCACAGTGGAGATCTTAGGCAAAGCTCAAGATCCATATACCAGTAATAAAATGACTTGATTAATTCAACGTACACTGACTAATTCAACTTCCAAAAAAAATGAATATCGATCAATTGAATTGACATGTCCAGACAATTGGTTCTTGGTTTCCTACCACTCATAGCTTGCCAGAACATTTCAGATGTATTGGACTACTTACGCTCAATCACAACAAACATTTGGTAATTACCATCTGGATGTGTTCAGTAAATGGATGAAAATATACCTAGCGTTGAAGGGCTACCGAAATATGTCCCAAATCAAAAAATGAAAGCATGCTATGGATTCCAAAATATATGTTGTTGTAACAAGGTAACAAGCAGACATTATAAAATGTTGGTGACCAAATAGCCTGAGCTGCTAAGACATAAAAGATTTATTCTACCTGGATGGATGTAAGTATAGCAGCTACAGCATATATTGGGCTCCACTGATTCTGTAGGATATCTAAGCATATGCTTCCATCAGCATAAACTGCACACCATAGGAAAAAAATGTCAGGATGACAAATATTAATATCCTGTGGTTTAGAACAGAGAGATATCAGCTGAGGAGAAAGTAAGCTAAAGTTTCCTCGGTTCAAAATCGTAAGCAATGCATGCACTCAAAATATGCTGCAAAGGGTGCAGCATGCTTTCTTAATGCAAGCAAGCTTTAGGTATTCACAGCACAAAATAAAAAAATTTCAAGCCTTCACAGCACAACTGCAGAAGTGTACATCTATCAAGCAGGTAACAGAAAACAAAGAACATTTGTTAATATATTTGAGTCTCTGTGTCAGGAGGAACAAGAGAACCCCAGGTGGCGAATACCAGTATGCTTTAAAAGTTATAAAAGTGCATGCTGAAATACATAAAGTAACATGTGACGGATCAATCTAATTGTAATCTAATTATTTCATATTCCCTGTGCACTCAGGAATTTAATGATGAGGAAAAACAACTTACTGTTAGGATGAAACATCCGAGAAATAAATCGAACAGTTGGTGGCTTGTTAGGATATTCGTCAGTAAACTGGAGAGTCAGCTTGAACATACCTGACAAAATCAAACACGATTCAGCATAGCAGGGAAAGGACAGAAAACAAAGTTCAGAAGACAAATCTAGAGGGCAAATCCTAACATACAACTGATTCGTGCTGTTCTCGCTCGCGAGCGATCTTGGCTCCGATCTTCATTCATTTGTTGCAAACGACTCGTGCTCCCGCACACCAAGAGTAGGCGAATTTAGCAAAACAACAACTATCGCATCGAAATATTTAACCTAAAATCCCCGAACCAAATCAAACCGTGGGAGCAAAGCTAGGGTTGGAGCGATCTGAGAGGGGTCAGGAGGCGGTTTGTCACCCGAGATGCAGAGAAGTCGAGACGAAGGCTCGCCCGCGCTCCTCCGTTTCTTTACTCTGCATGCGTATACTCTTAAGGTCTCGTTTGACACAGCTCAACTTCACTAGTTTTTTTGATTTCAGCTTCACAAGCAACTTCACCGGTGAAGCTAAAACTGTTTTGAAAAACTGTTTGGCAAAACAGCTTCACCAACAGCTTCATACATGGCTGAAAGAGGGCAATTGTCCAAGATACCCCTGTCTACCTGACTTGTTCTAACATTTGGAGTTGTATATTTGTATATGGTCATATGAATTAAAAATAATATATTTGAATGAGTATGAATTAAAAAATTAAAATAAAAATTTAAAATCATTAGAGAAGTGCAAACGGTAGAGAAGTGCGAACGGGAGGAGATGAAACAAGCGTGGGGACTCAGTGGCAAAGTGTTGTAATTTCTGTCAACTACAAGGGCAGTGGGTTCCTAGAACTGCGAGCTTGAGGGAGAGAGCTGTGAAAAGCTACTATTTTCAGTTTCACCACACCCCATTCCCTTGTGAGAGCATGATTTAAGGAGCTTCATCCATGAAGCTGTTTGCAAAAAGAGTGTTTGGCAAAAAACAGCTCACAACAGCTCATGAAGCTGTTGATGAAGCTGTGCCAAACAGAGCCTAAGTCTATTAAGAAAATCTTCAAATCCAAACAAATATATAAGATCCATATTAATGTTAGAAATTGACTCATTTAATTATGGCATATTTCCTTAATTTCAAAGCATATATGGTTTAGTACCATATTGTTAAGGCAGGGTGAGGAAGACCGATTTATAAGGTGGAGTCCTCTCCACTCCTTGAATATGGAAAAAGATGGTATGAGTATGGTTCTGTCTAGTCACACGCACGCGCGCACGCGCCCGCGCGTATTCGCGTATTTTCGCGTGACTTGTGCCGTGACGTGACGCGCCACCTGGCAGACCAAGTTCATCTTTATTTTTGCTGAACCCTGCACCGCACTCTCTCTGTTTGAATGAGATTCAAACGTTTGAATTTGAGGCTTTACTGGGGTTTTGATGATAGATAGTTACTAGTGGATAAATGGCTAGTTGAATGTGTTAGTTACCAGTGGGTAAATGGCTGTTTTAATCATATCAGTTATCAGTCTGTCTATATATACCTGGAGACGTCCAGAGTGTAAAATAGAGAGAATCTCACTGCCTCCATTTTCAACTTTCCTAAGATTTTGTGCTCAAGTACCGTGTTGTCTGAACCTCGTCGACCTTTTCTTCCCGGCGTGCACCTGGAAGGAGGGAGGGCGGTTATCTCCGAACCGTTGCCGCAGAGAGTACCTGCACGGGGCGGCAATAAGGTTTCTGGGCAGCGCATCTGCGCGACCGCTCACTGCACTGTGACACCTACGTTCTGCACTGCGTCAAACTTGTGCGACTTCCTGTTCTTCATCAGGCTAACAAGTAAGTCGTTCGTGCACACGTTCGACTTTGTTACTATATTGTTTTTCTTGTGTATGTTCTGAAGTATGATGAGTAGCTTGCTGTTAGTTGTGAGTTTTGCATCATTAGTTTATTATTTCTGTCTCCTAATAAAACTTGGAATTAAAATAATACCCACATTTATAACAAGTAAAACATCGACACATTGCATACATTGTGATCTCTTCTAATTACTCTTTGACCTTAGGTAATTTATAAAATACTCTCTGTTACTGTTAGAACTAAAGGTTGGCTGTTTCCTTTGCTGCTGAGAATTCTTAAATTCATGAGCCGTACTCTATGTTTTCCTCTCTAATAAGAGTAGCACTAATCTCTTAATCATCTAAATTACAGAGTTTGATTATGATTTGCAAATTTAGAAGAAAAAACTGAGATTGCAGTAGTTGGAATTGAAATGTACAGTATTATGTAAAACAGTGGTATGCAATTGTTTTGTTTAGAAGTGAGATGATGACAGGTGGTCCAGTGGCGGACCCAGGATTTGAATCCAAGGTATGCCTAACTAAAAAATTATTATCCAGCAAACTCAACCACTTCACTACGCAATTTTGCAAACAAGCACGAATTTGCACACCTGCAACAACAGCAGCAACAACAATCCTAGGCTTAAACCAACTCCAACCACTACCTTGTATCCCCAATCTGCCATCGGACTTGTTCAACCAACCCCACACACGAACAGCATCGAAACGCCCAATCCCATCACATCAATATGCCTGGTTCGAGAGCCTGGGGGTCTTGTGCTGCTTCGAACTGGGGCTCGTTCGCGTCTTCGAACTCTACTCGGGAGATCGAACCGGAAAAACAACACAAAAGAACAAAAGCAAATAAATACCAAATAAAAATAAACAAAATTCAAATTAACTCAAAACTGAATCAAAACAGAACCATTAGATAGATCTTGATTTTAGATAAATTTAGAAATTGGTTTCATTAAATTTGGAGTTATGGTTTGAAAGTTATAGTATTTCAAAGTTTTATTATCCTGAAAATCCAGAAAATAAAAGGGGAGAGAGAGCGCATGCGCGGCTGGCAGGTGGGCCCGAAGGGAATTAAATGATGCCGGTAATTACTGCAGCAGACAGCTGGGCCCTCATTAGCATCATTAACTTTAATCGATCGGATTAAGACAGTGATTTAGCAGTGGCGTTAAAGCACTGGGTGTCCTCTGTTCGGGCTCATCCCGGCCGCAAGGGAGGCGGAGCCGGCCGGCGGCGGTGGGGGCACGGAGGCGCGGCGGCGCCGGCCAAAACGGGCTGCTCGACCCGGCGCGCACCCTGGGGAGGAGTGAATCGGCCGGAGTTGGCCGGATTTGGCCGGGCGGCGAGCGGAGCGGGCAGGGCGGCGCCCGAAACAGGGGAGCTTGTGCGCCGGCGGCTCAGGCCATGGGAATCCGATTGCTCGGTGAGGGAGCATCCATGGGAGGTCCTGAGCTCACCTGAGGTTCAAGCAGCGGCCGAGGTGAAGCTGGGAGGGCTGGCGGCGAGAGCGGGTCCGGCGGCGAGGAGGGCGACGGTGGCAGCTCGTTGGGGAGGGGGGCGGGGCCCGACGACTTGATGAACTTGTTCCCGGGGTCCGAGCGACGCTCCACGTGCGGGGAATCGACCCGGGGCGCTGCCGTTCTCTGGGGAGACCCGGCGCCGGAGGTGATGAAGGAAGATGTCGCCGGCGGCCTGCGGGGAAAGGGGGAACAATTAGTTCGGCCAGGAGGGGAAGAAGGTAAAGGCGAACTCGATGGCGGGTTAGGAGGGTCCTGATTTCCACCGAATTGAGCTGGCGGTGAAGTTTGCCGGCGGCGCACCAAAGGCGAGGCGAGGCGGACTGGCGGAGGTGGATGGGCGGATGGGCACCGGCGGAGCGGGTAGTCCTGGGCCCAGTGGCGAATCTACCGTGGGTGCTTGTGGGTGCTCGAGCACCCCCTCCTCCCACCGTGGGTGAAGAAGACCCGGCCGGCCGGGCGGCCCGGAGGATGAAGAACCAGAGGCGGGAGGTCGAAGAAGAGCCGGACTGTCGGAGTGAGTCAGCACTGAGGCCCAGTCGGTGGCGGAGTCTCACCTCTCACGGCGACGGCGTCACGAGTCGCGGAGTCGGCAGCCCGCAACTCGACGTGGTGGAGGGGGAGCTAGGAAGGTGGAGGCGGTTGCCGGTCGGCGCCTCGGCGCGGAGCTGCGGAGGGGGAGGCCGGGGGCGGCCAGCGCCTCGGCGGTCCGGCACGGAGGGCGGTTCGACGCGGAGGCGGAGGGCAGAGTGGAGGGGCCGAGGGGGAGGCGGTCAGCCACTCGGTGGCGGCCAGGCGCGGCCACGGCGCGCAGGTGAGACCGAGCAAGAGCGGCGGAGCGGAGCAGCGGTCGGAGATGAGGCGATGACGCGAGGCCGAGCGGGAGCGGCGGAGCGAAGCGGAGCGGCGGTCGGCGGACGAGATGAGACGACGAAGCTCATCTCCATTCGCCTGGGCACCCGCTATTCCCCATTCGCGGATTCACCGTTTGCAGAAATGCCGAATGAAGGTAGCAGGGAAGCAGCTCATGAGCTGTGTGTCAACTGTCAAGTGAGGGCGTGACGCGTGAGGCGCTGAGCGGGCCCGTCGACTGCCTGTCGTCAGGTCGTCTGCCCGAGCTGAGTGCGGAGTGCCCGACTGCCTGCCCGTGATTCCCATTTCCGTTTCTCCATGAGACCGTGAGGCGTGTCGTCGTGTTGGGTGGTCGGGCCTGTCGGCAGTCGGTGTGAGTGCGTGACTGCACTAAGGTCTGAGGAGTGAGTACTAGTGTAAATACTGAGGTCTGAATAAGTACTGAGACACCAAGTTATTATTTAACTGATGTAAATTATTATTTAATTGATACTTAACAGTAGTCATTAGGCATTAGCCGATTAGCCAATTTATTTAATCAGTTGACTGGTTGTTGTTTAATTATTCTTAGATTTACAAAAATGAAAAAAATGAACTTTGCACAAAAATTTCTCAAACAATGTAACTAGCAGTAACCCTCTAACCATATAAAGCAGAACTGAAGTAAAAAAAGGTTTGGCATGAATTTAATCTAGATGATATTACTGATGATCCAACATGTCGCAAATCAATTGAAGATTATCCTAATGAGATTTCTTATCTGCAGATCGGTACTCACATATTTATGAACATTTGGAGCACATTATCCATTAGCAAGGTACTAAATTTATTGTATTCTACATTTTCAATTTGTTCTCTTCCTATTTATGTATGAATTTGATATTTCAATGGTAAAAAACTAGTAGATGTAGCTTTAGTATATTTATATTGTACTATAGCCTCAACAGTAGAGCTCCCCCTCTATTTTCATCCTGGATTCGCCACTGCCTGGGCCTATATAGACTACCCGCTGGGCCCGCCCCTGAGGTGGTCGAACAAAGATATGATATTTCTATCATTCTGAGTGATTTGCAGACCATAGTGTGTAGCTTGGCGGTCTTGTGGTAAGAAGCAGGTACTACGTGTTTGCACCCTTTCTTTTGATACTAATGTATTCTCATTATCTTGCGTGATGCAGGGAAAGTTACAAACGCCTTGTCGCAAAGATAGATGTGGCTTTAGCAACACGGATTGAACAGGCCATGAAGAAAAATGAGAGCTTAGAAGCACCCACGACTAGCAATGTCAGAAGGGTGGCTACCAACCCACATCATGTGAGTACCAAAGGAAGGACTCAAAGGTTGGTTAAGAGTTCAAGTGCTCCTGAGGTTGCTAATCTGAAGGGTAAAAGGGGAATCGCACTGTAAAGTAAGTCATCAAGGATTCCCAAGCTCAGTGTGGTTGGATTCAGAGGGCGCAGCTCAGGAAAAATCAGCGCAAGCTTCACAGTAATCGCTCTGAGATTTTGGATAGTGCAACCTGTAAATGTCAGACTTAGTTTCTGCCATTTTCCGTTGCCGGCTTACAATTGAGATCTTGCCGCGACATCTATAATAAATTTTTTTTTGGCTGTTGAAACCATGTGTTTATTATCCACGAATAGTGTGACGTTCTGTTGATAATTGATATGACAATATTTTCTTGCTAAACATCATTGTTATGCCCAATACTCAAGGGAAATTTGCTCCGTAACATTGAAAAGAATGTATAAATAGGAAAATAACGAGTGGAGCCTAGGGCATGTTAATGTTTTATTAGAGTGTCTAGGCATCATCCGGATATTTTCTTTTTAACTATCATTCAAATTTATAACTCTTGGATTAGAGTTTAAGGGGCCTTTATTTTTTAAGAAGGGAGATTTTTTTCAAATGGGAGGGGTAGAATTCAAAGGAGATGGAGGAGAATTTATGGCCATTGGATTTCTAATCTAACAGTTTTAAATTTGGATGATAATTAGGAAGAAAACATCCAGATAATATTTAACAAAACCCCCCCTTTTTTTTAACTCAGTGTGATTTTGATAGTGTCAACTCAATAGATCTGAGTAAGGTTTTTTAGTCAAGACAATGAACGGCTCTTAGATCGACGATTACTCATTCCTAGTAAGACGTTGGTACAGTCGTTGGCAGTTTACACTGGAGCCCTCTGCCTGCGCTGAAGCCGCAATGTAGTGCTGTACAGCAGCAGTACAGGTCTCTGCGAATAGAATCCGTAGTATGATGATCCCAAGGAAGAGGAACGTGTTCTTTTTTATAGCTGCGACTTATAATTTTTAGCTAAAATTTTTAAATTTTAACTGTTTACGATAAATATTACGGAGAGAGATACTCGCTTGTAATTTTGGTTAATATAGATGTTAATCTTTTAATATGTACTATAATTAACTTGTAGATCATGTCTTGAAAAAATATATAGTAAAAATTGCAAACTATTTTTAGAAATTGTTATAGAATAGACCTGTAGAAGACTGGCGAAGCTTCTGGACCGGAGGACAGAAATTCTTCCAAAAAGGAAAAAGAGAGAGATAAAGGCGCAAGCTCCAAGTACCCCTGCTCCCATCCGCCCCCGAAGCGAGACACTTGTCACACCAAGGACATGTGGGTCCACGAAGCCAGCCGTACAACGCTTCACTCTATAGAAAAAGACCAGTTCCAACGGAAGAAGAATGTCTAGATCTTTCTCCACCATCGCGTGGCATTCGCGGCCGCGCGCATTCCAGAACCTTCCATCACATTCCAGACTCCCCACCTCGTATCACCTATATAAACACGCACAACACCCTTCAGTCCCATCTCATCACTCCAAGGATCACACACGCAAACCCCAAAGCAATCCACGGATCAAGCAGAACCCAACCGCGAAATCCAATCCGAGATCAAGAGATGGAGAGCAGGATGTTCGGGCTGGAGACGCCGCTGATGACGGCGCTGCAGCACCTGCTGGACATCCCGGACGGCGAGTCCGGGGTCGGCGCCGGCGGCGACAAGGCGGCGGGCGGGCCCACGCGCGCCTACGTCCGCGACGCGCGCGCCATGGCCGCCACCCCGGCCGACGTCAAGGAGCTGCCGGGGGCGTACGCGTTCGTGGTGGACATGCCGGGGCTCGGGTCCGGGGACATCAAGGTGCAGGTGGAGGACGAGCGGGTGCTGGTGATCAGCGGCGAGCGGCGGATGGAGGAGAAGGAGGACGCCAAGTACCTGCGCATGGAGCGCCGGATGGGCAAGTTCATGCGCAAGTTTGTGCTGCCGGACAACGCCGACATGGACAAGATCTCCGCCGTGTGTGAAAAGCCCCAAAATTTCAAACCAAAATTTTCCTTGATTTTTGCTGCATTTTTGAGTGTTTTTCTGGAAACTTTCCTTTTCGGGAAAGTCTTCCCTCTCCCCGCTTTCCTTTCTGGGCGTTGCCGCCTTCTCCTTTGGCTTGGCGCCACGCCCCTTTTTCCGCCTTCGCCTTTCCCCAGCGCCTCCCGCTTCTCTCCTCCCGTGGGCGCCGTTCCTTCTCCGTCTCTCCCCGCGCCCCAGCGCCTGCGCCCCTCCCCTCCCCGCTGGCGCCTCCCTCCCTCTCCGCCTTCCCCTTGCGCTGTGCGCTGTGCGCCGCGCCGCCTGCGCCCGCGCTCGCCCCGCGCCTTGGATTCGCCTCGCGCCCGCGCCGTCCCGACAGCCCGGTCGGGGGGGCAGAGCCTTCGCGCCACGCGTCGCCGCTCTCCTGCGCCCAGCCCCACTCGTCAGCCCCCGCACCTCCCCTCCCCGCGCGTGGACGCGCCTCCGCCATTGCCGCAGCTCCACCTGCCCCCGTCACCTCGCCATTACTCGCCTGGCAGCGCCCCCGTCACCCCACTGCGCGGAGGAGACTCTCCACCAGCTCCCCGTCCACTCCTGTTGACTCTGCGCCACCGCCCGTTCCTTCTCCCCGAAGCTCCCCTCTCCCTCGCTCAGGCATAAAAGCCCCATCTCGGCTCCCTCCTCCTCCTTTGCTCTCCCAGTGCTCCCACTGCCTCCTTTCCCTTCCTGCCACCCCAGAGGACCTCCCTGAGCCGCCGATTGAACCCCCGTCGTCCCTAACGCCGTCGAGGCTCTTCCCTGCGCCGGCGACCCCGTGAAGTCGATCTCCCTCCTCCTTCCTCCATTTTCCAATTGCATTCGCCAAAAGCATCCTCATCCTCCCCTAATCATTCTACCGTCCTCCTCTGGCCAGGTAAAGCCCCGTGGAGCGCCGCCGTCGAGACTCCCTCTCCGGCCATCGCACCTCACCGTGGCCAGCCCTCCCAGAGACTTCTCCGTCGACTCCACCACTGCCATTGTAATCCCCTAGCTCCCCTCACCGTAAAACCTCCCCCGATTCGGCCCTTAACGGCTCCGGTGACCCCTTCCCCGCCGGAGAACCGACGCCTTCCCCCTCTGTCCCCTACTTTCCCCTTGGGTCTCCATGCCCTCCAACACCCCAAAACGAACTCCCCGTGGCGAGTTCTCCCCGCTGGCACCCTCCCTTTTCCCCGGCGAGCCTCCTGGTGCCCGGGCCGCCACCGCCACCGTCGCACCGCCCCGGGAACACTGTAGCAGCGAGAGGAGGAAGACGACTCCCCTCGCCGCGACGTGGCCCCTCTCCCACCGTCCGATCTTCATAAAACCCCCGCCCCGCAGTCGTCCGATCCTCATACCGCTTCGCCCGCCTCCCTTCTAATCTCAGCCGTCCGATCCTTTTGAACTCGTTCCATCTCGGCCGCCCGATCCCGCTCCCCGCCTCCACCGCTTCTCTGCCGTCCGATCGCCACCCGCACAGATCTTGCCCGTCTGTTTCCCCGTCATCCCGCCCGCTCGCCCTTGCCGCGTGTCGGCCATCCGCCAAGGAGGAGCGCGCGCGCGTTGGGCTCAGCGGCGTCGGCCGTCTCGCGCGTGGGCCGCTCGGCCGCGCGGGCCACTCTCCCGCTCGGGCTGCACTGTAGCAAGCGGCCGGGCCAATCACTGTTCATTTGATTTTCTCGAGTTTCTCAATTTCTAAAATCCCAGAAAATCCAAATAAATCCTAGAAAATCACAGAAAATCCCAAAAATTCCCAAATTTCACCACTTTGCTCCAAATATTATTCTGGACCCATTTGTGACCTCCATTCCTCCAGATTCATCCCAGATAAATTCCTAAAATTCCATTTGAAGGATTTATGCATTTTACTCCTTTTTAAATAGATTATTTTTCCTCGCTTGATTAGGCTCAAGCCGGATTTATGTTATTTTGTGTGTTTGCGCTAGTGTCGAAGATCCCGGAAGTTCAAGTGCAAGCTGAGGATCCAGGTGTTTCTTCGTTCGAGCTAGCTGAGATCATTCAAATCAACGGCAAGTCCCAAATCCTTTGATCATATTGAAACCCATGCTGTTTATATATGTTAATATGCTATTTGCATTGAGCTAGTTGTGAAATGTTAGTTTGAAATAAAATAAAATGTTTAGAATGACTTGTTATGTAGTTAATCCTACCACCGTTAAATGCCATGTTAAATTTGTTGCCATGCCTTTGTAACCCTAGAAATAATTATCTGTTAATCTAGATAACTGTAGATCATTATTATCACTCAAAGTCTTTACACTAATAAGGTCGTGGCAGCGAGCCATCAGAATTTATAAAACCCGACTCTAAGGTAGGGTGGTATGGGACACCGTATCTTAGAGCGGAGAGTGCCGGCGTGCATAAGGTAGGGTAAGGGGGCTGTGGTGCATCGCAAGATAATTATGATTTTTCACCCGTCTCTTACCCTAGGATTGAAGGAAGGGGGGTTGTGGTGCATCGCCAGATGATTATTCACCCAACTCTTACCCTAGGATGGGTCGCGGGCCTGGTAAGGTTGCGGGCCATGTGAAAATATAAGGACTGAAACCCTTACGCTGAGCAAATGTCATAGCAACCGCTCAACCACAGGTGTTGATTTGTCAACCCTGGTTTAGTACCTGCTCAACTTAAGTGAAGCCCCGCATTGGGAGTCAGTGCAAGACAACGATAGGTCCTCACAACTCGGGACCGGCGTTCCGCGAGGGCCAACGAACGCCCGAGGATGTGCGGGATTATTATCTATCGGGTGGAGCGTATACCAAGGGTTGAGCAGCGAAAAGACCCGGTTCCTTAACTCAGTCATGAGGGTTAAGGGTGCGTGTGGGTAAAGCTGAGCAAACTCTGCAGAGTCAAATAAATGGTATTCGAATACGCCGTGCTCCCGGTTATTGGAGCTGTGTCACTTGGGTGATTCCAGCAGCGAAGCTTAAGTAGTTTTGTACATATTTGAACTTGACTAGTTGGTTAAAGAATTCTTTGTGAAAACCCCTGAGATCTTAAGAAGTAGTTTTGAGTCCATTTTATAAAATGCTTGCAAATAAAACTGCATCCACTCAAAGTTAATAAACCAAATATATTCCCCCTCCTTTGATGTTCCGTGCATGTAATAAGTTAGGATCCCTTTGGGATTTGCTGAGCCGGTTGATTGGCTCACGGCTTGCTTTTGCCCTTTTTTAGAGGATCAAGATGAAGGTGAAGGTCTCCCCGTCGAGGACGTCCCTGAGGGTCTCTCCTTCGACGAGGACCCGTGGCTTTAGGTCTTGGCCGCGCTCAAGCGGATCTTGGAGTTTTTGTAATGTAAGTATACTTTGGGCTTGCACGCCCCGCTGTCGAAAATGGATGTTAATCCTTATGTAAAATATATGCTGGACTTTTGTTGTAAGCATGCAATGGTATACTCTTGCGCGACGCTTCATAACTGTTCATGCGTGAATAGTTGCGAGGTGCCGTGTCCGTACGCGCCCCTGGAAACGGGGGCGTTACAAGAAGTGGTATCAGAGCCGGCTCTTGACCGTAGGTTGAGACCTAAGGCAAACTAGGAAGCGATTTTATCGCAAAACTTAATTTAAGCCATAAAAAGGGTTTACGAAAAACATAAGTATTACTGCTGTCTTTTTCCTCCCTTGTTGCTACCTTATCTATCTTAGTTTTCTTCTGCTTAAGTTTTGCTTTTGCAAAATGTTTATTGCCCCTCTTGTCTAGCTTCAAAATTTCGCTTCTCGGCAGCTGGAGGAGTAGCCGTCGTTCGCTAGACTAGACTGACCCTGAGTTGTAGTAGTGCTTTTGTAATGTAAAGCAGGTGTAATCATGAACCCTAAGTGGCTTGTGTACCACTTGCATATTGTAAATCTATATTTATTATCCTTGTATGTTGTTTGCTTAATTATCAGTAATCCCTCTGTGTTCAAAGCTTTCTCCTGTCCCCTTTCGCTCTCGTTCTTACCTTTTTCATCCTATACTTACCTTGAAAATTCGATGTCTTACTTATCCCCTCTTGATTGCCAAAGCCGCTGCAAAGCTGATCTCAAGTCCCCAATTGGCAGATGGATCCGGCAGAGCAGAGTGGACAGACCAACAGGCAGGGTGCACCTGCCACAGATCAAGCAACACTCGCCAGTGTGATAGCAATGTTGGAGCAGAATCGTTACCAGGGAGAACAGAACATCTTACAAGCATTAGACCAGCATGCCAGACTTCTTGAACAGATAGCAGCCAAATCTCCGGGAATTCAAGATGGAAGCAATGTTCCTCGGGATGGTGCACCAATTTCCACCCGATGGGCAGACTTTATGAAAACGCGTCCACCAGTCTTTTTCACCTCAGCTGACCCCATAGTAGCTGAGGATTGGCTCGTGGACGTGGAAAGGAAACTTGACACTGTTCGATGTGATGATAAAGAAAAGGTGTTGTATGCATCCCATCAGTTGCAGGGCGCTGCAGCAACATGGTGGATCAACTATCAACACACACTACAGAACAGAGAGATTAGTTGGGAAGAGTTTTCCAATGCCTTTCGCAAGGCTCATATACCGGATGGCATCATGGAGGCTAAGCGCCGGGAATTCCTAGCGCTTAAACAAGGTGGACGCACAGTCATAGAATACTTACATCAATTTAACCACCTATCCAGATTTGCTCCGGAGGATGTTGACAGCGAGGATAAGAAAATGAGCAAGTTTCGAGCAGGACTCCAACAGTCATTGAAGTTCCATATCTCATCCATGAAGTTCAAAGACCTGCACGATATGGTGAACAACCTGATTACTTCAGAAGAGGCTAGAGGTGAAATGGAAGATTACAGGAAGCGCAAGGCAGTGCACAAATCTCAGTCTTCTTCGCATAGTGCCCAGCGAAGCAAAACCTCGGGATCATTCTCATTCCAATCCCAACCCTCACGTCAGTTTGTGAAGCTACCGAAGAACCAGTCTGGACAATCTCAACAGTACAGTTCTCCTTTACCCTTTGCCACCAAGTGCCCCACCTGCAATGGCAAGCATCCTGCTAGCAGCTGTCCACGAAGGACAGATGCATGCTTTCATTGTGGAGAGACTGGACACTATAAGCATCAGTGTCCCAGGAGGAGTTTGAAATCAGATGCAGCTAAACTCCAATTCCAAAACCAGCAGCAGCAGGAAGCAAAGTCACAGTCAGGCTCTAGCACCCCCGAAGGAGGCTCTCTGCAGATCAAAGCAGATGGACCTCAATCACCGGCAGGCACCGCGAACTTTACATCCGCAGGCAGTAGCAGAGGTCGTACCAGACCCACGTTTTATGCAAGAGTAAATCATGTGTCCGCAGAAGATGCAGCTGAAGCTAGTGACATCATTGCCGGTATGTTCCCAATCAACACCATACCTGCATTGATTTTATTTGACCCTGATGCAACACATTCGTTTATTTCGAAGAGTTTTGCTTCAATAAATCAGTTGCCTTCTGTTTCATTGCCAAGACCCTATGTGGTTGAAACCCCTGGGATTAGAATGGAGTCCCACAGTGGGTGTAGTGGACTCAATAAAAAAAATCCAAGGGGTAGACTTCAGAGCAGAATTGTTGCAGTTAGACATATCAGGATTAGATGCTATTCTAGGTATGAATTGGTTAGCCAAAAACAAAGGCAAGGTAAACTGTGAAATCAAGACCGTATCCTTGGTAAATCCGGACGGTCAGAGAGTGATAGTGAAAACAGACCGAGAAGTTTTGAAGGATGCAAAAAGGCGCATGATCAACATGCTAGCAGTTACACCTGATCAAGTGCCAGTAGTACAAGAGTATCCTGATGTATTTCCAGAAGAACTACCAGGCAAAACCCCGGATAGACAAATAGAAATTGCCATAGAGTTGGTTCCAGGCACAAAACCAATTGCCAAGCATCAAAACAGAATGTCAGCCAGTGACTGAAGTGAGGAGCTTCCTTGGATTGGCAGGTTATTATCGCCGATTCATAGAAGGATTCTCCAAGATTTATCGTCCACTCACTCAACTGCTGAAGAAAGACAGGCTATTCACACGGACAGATGTTTGTGAAGAGAGTTTTCAGATGTTAAAGACCAAGTTGACAACCACGCCAGTGTTGATTTTGCCCAATCCAGAGAAGGAATTTCAAATCTACTGCGACGCCTCAAAGCAAGGCTTGGGTTGTGTACTCATGCAGGACGGAAAGGTTGTTGCCTATGCGTCCAGACAGTGAAGCCACATGAAGAGAATTACCCCACACACGATTTAGAACTAGCAGCTGTGGTGCATGCACTCAAAATTTGGCGGCACTACCTGCTAGGTAATCGTTGTGAGATATACTCAGATCACAAGAGCTTGAAGTATCTATTCACACAGCCAGAGTTGAACATGAGACAATGAAGGTGGCTGGAATTAATTAAAGATTATGATATTGAGCTTCAATATCACCCGGGCAAGGCGAATGTAGTTGCCGACGCCCTTAGCCGTAAGGCTCACCCAAGCAAAGCCAGCATGACAGAGTACCCACCAGAGTTGCAAAATGATATACTACAACTGAATTTGGTGATCACAGAGCAAGGTGAAGAAGCAGCATTAGAGATTCAACCGCTACTGACAAATCAGATTAAAGCAGCACAGGATGAGGAAGAAGAAGATTCATCAGAGTATGCGATAGACGAACATGGAATCCTCACCTTCCGTGGTCGCTATTGCATACCCAACAAGAAGGAATTAAGAGAATTGATCCTATCCGAAGCTCATTCTTCACAATTCTAAATCCATCCAGGAAGCACTAAAATGTACCAAGACTTGAAGAAACAGTATTGATGGAATCTGATGAAGAAAGAAGTGGCAGAGTACGTAGCGAAATGTGATGTTTGCCAACAAATCAAGATTGACCACCAGAAACCATCGGGATTGTTGCAGCCTTTACCAATTCCCGAATGGAAATGGGATAGCATTGGAATGGAATTCATTACTGGACTTCCCAAGACTCGTGAGGGATATGACGCTATCTGGGTCATTGTCGTTAGATTGACCAAGGTGGCTCATTTTCCCCCATCAAACAAACTTATGGGAAGGACAAGCTTGCTGAATTATATTTGACCAGAATAGTAACACTGCATGGAGTCCCCAAGAAAATTGTGTAAGATAGAGGAGCGCAGTTTACATCCAAGTTCTGGGAGAAATTACATGAGGCTATGGGCACTGATTTAAACTTCAGCTCAGCATACCACCCGCAGACAGGTGGACAGACAGAGAGAACAAATCAGATTTTAAAAGACATGTTGAGAGCATGTGCAATTGTGTATGGTGCAGCCTAGAATACTTACTTACCGTTTGCCCAGTTCTCATATAACAATAGTTACCAAGCTAGCATCCAAATGGCCCCATTTGAAGCACTATATGGCCGGAAATGCAGAACCCCACTAAACTGGTCAGAGACAGGTGAACGATAGCTGATTGGTCCTCAGATTGCTCAAGACGCAGAGAAACATGTTCAGATTATCACAGAAAAACTCAAGATTGCACAAGATCGACAGAAGAGCTATGCCGACAACCGTAGAAAAGATTTGAGCTTTGAAGTTGGAGATTTTGTCTACATTAAAGTTACCCCATTCAAGATAGGCAAGAGGTTTCAAGTGAAAGGCAAATTAGCACCAAGACATGAGGGACCTTTTCAAATTATCGGAAGAGTTGGCGAAGTTGCTTGCCAAATGCAGCTCCCACCCAACCTATCAAGAGTACACAATGTGTTCCACGTATCTCAGCTTCGAAAGTGTCTACGACAACCGATAGATGAAGTGCCCTTGTCAGATATTGAATTGCAGGATGATTGCACATATACTGAAGAACCACTACAAATGCTTGAAACGTCAGAGAATCAGCTCAGAAACAAGAATGTCAGATTATGCAGAGTGCAGTGGAAGAATCACATAGCGGATGAGGCCCCCTGGGAACGAGAGTCAGACTTGCAGCGTGATTTCCCCAACTTACTCCCTGGACCAAGTTAATCTCGGGGTCGAGATTCTTTTAAGGGGGGTAGGTTGAAAAGCCCCAAAATTTCAAACCAAAATTTTCCTTGATTTTTGCTGCATTTTTGAGTGTTTTTCTGGAAACTTTCCTTTTCGGGAAAGTCTTCCCTCTCCCCGCTTTCCTTTCTGGGCGTTGCCGCCTTCTCCTTTGGCTTGGCGCCACGCCCCTTTTTCCGCCTTCGCCTTTCCCCAGCGCCTCCCGCTTCTCTCCTCCCGTGGGCGCCGTTCCTTCTCCGTCTCTCCCCGCGCCCCAGCGCCTGCGCCCCTCCCCTCCCCGCTGGCGCCTCCCTCCCTCTCCGCCTTCCCCTTGCGCTGTGCGCTGTGCGCCGCGCCGCCTGCGCCCGCGCTCGCCCCGCGCCTTGGATTCGCCTCGCGCCCGCGCCGTCCCGACAGCCCGGTCGGGGGGGCAGAGCCTTCGCGCCACGCGTCGCCGCTCTCCTGCGCCCAGCCCCACTCGTCAGCCCCCGCACCTCCCCTCCCCGCGCGTGGACGCGCCTCCGCCATTGCCGCAGCTCCACCTGCCCCCGTCACCTCGCCATTACTCGCCTGGCAGCGCCCCCGTCACCCCACTGCGCGGAGGAGACTCTCCACCAGCTCCCCGTCCACTCCTGTTGACTCTGCGCCACCGCCCGTTCCTTCTCCCCGAAGCTCCCCTCTCCCTCGCTCAGGCATAAAAGCCCCATCTCGGCTCCCTCCTCCTCCTTTGCTCTCCCAGTGCTCCCACTGCCTCCTTTCCCTTCCTGCCACCCCAGAGGACCTCCCTGAGCCGCCGATTGAACCCCCGTCGTCCCTAACGCCGTCGAGGCTCTTCCCTGCGCCGGCGACCCCGTGAAGTCGATCTCCCTCCTCCTTCCTCCATTTTCCAATTGCATTCGCCAAAAGCATCCTCATCCTCCCCTAATCATTCTACCGTCCTCCTCTGGCCAGGTAAAGCCCCGTGGAGCGCCGCCGTCGAGACTCCCTCTCCGGCCATCGCACCTCACCGTGGCCAGCCCTCCCAGAGACTTCTCCGTCGACTCCACCACTGCCATTGTAATCCCCTAGCTCCCCTCACCGTAAAACCTCCCCCGATTCGGCCCTTAACGGCTCCGGTGACCCCTTCCCCGCCGGAGAACCGACGCCTTCCCCCTCTGTCCCCTACTTTCCCCTTGGGTCTCCATGCCCTCCAACACCCCAAAACGAACTCCCCGTGGCGAGTTCTCCCCGCTGGCACCCTCCCTTTTCCCCGGCGAGCCTCCTGGTGCCCGGGCCGCCACCGCCACCGTCGCACCGCCCCGGGAACACTGTAGCAGCGAGAGGAGGAAGACGACTCCCCTCGCCGCGACGTGGCCCCTCTCCCACCGTCCGATCTTCATAAAACCCCCGCCCCGCAGTCGTCCGATCCTCATACCGCTTCGCCCGCCTCCCTTCTAATCTCAGCCGTCCGATCCTTTTGAACTCGTTCCATCTCGGCCGCCCGATCCCGCTCCCCGCCTCCACCGCTTCTCTGCCGTCCGATCGCCACCCGCACAGATCTTGCCCGTCTGTTTCCCCGTCATCCCGCCCGCTCGCCCTTGCCGCGTGTCGGCCATCCGCCAAGGAGGAGCGCGCGCGCGTTGGGCTCAGCGGCGTCGGCCGTCTCGCGCGTGGGCCGCTCGGCCGCGCGGGCCACTCTCCCGCTCGGGCTGCACTGTAGCAAGCGGCCGGGCCAATCACTGTTCATTTGATTTTCTCGAGTTTCTCAATTTCTAAAATCCCAGAAAATCCAAATAAATCCTAGAAAATCACAGAAAATCCCAAAAATTCCCAAATTTCACCACTTTGCTCCAAATATTATTCTGGACCCATTTGTGACCTCCATTCCTCCAGATTCATCCCAGATAAATTCCTAAAATTCCATTTGAAGGATTTATGCATTTTACTCCTTTTTAAATAGATTATTTTTCCTCGCTTGATTAGGCTCAAGCCGGATTTATGTTATTTTGTGTGTTTGCGCTAGTGTCGAAGATCCCGGAAGTTCAAGTGCAAGCTGAGGATCCAGGTGTTTCTTCGTTCGAGCTAGCTGAGATCATTCAAATCAACGGCAAGTCCCAAATCCTTTGATCATATTGAAACCCATGCTGTTTATATATGTTAATATGCTATTTGCATTGAGCTAGTTGTGAAATGTTAGTTTGAAATAAAATAAAATGTTTAGAATGACTTGTTATGTAGTTAATCCTACCACCGTTAAATGCCATGTTAAATTTGTTGCCATGCCTTTGTAACCCTAGAAATAATTATCTGTTAATCTAGATAACTGTAGATCATTATTATCACTCAAAGTCTTTACACTAATAAGGTCGTGGCAGCGAGCCATCAGAATTTATAAAACCCGACTCTAAGGTAGGGTGGTATGGGACACCGTATCTTAGAGCGGAGAGTGCCGGCGTGCATAAGGTAGGGTAAGGGGGCTGTGGTGCATCGCAAGATAATTATGATTTTTCACCCGTCTCTTACCCTAGGATTGAAGGAAGGGGGGTTGTGGTGCATCGCCAGATGATTATTCACCCAACTCTTACCCTAGGATGGGTCGCGGGCCTGGTAAGGTTGCGGGCCATGTGAAAATATAAGGACTGAAACCCTTACGCTGAGCAAATGTCATAGCAACCGCTCAACCACAGGTGTTGATTTGTCAACCCTGGTTTAGTACCTGCTCAACTTAAGTGAAGCCCCGCATTGGGAGTCAGTGCAAGACAACGATAGGTCCTCACAACTCGGGACCGGCGTTCCGCGAGGGCCAACGAACGCCCGAGGATGTGCGGGATTATTATCTATCGGGTGGAGCGTATACCAAGGGTTGAGCAGCGAAAAGACCCGGTTCCTTAACTCAGTCATGAGGGTTAAGGGTGCGTGTGGGTAAAGCTGAGCAAACTCTGCAGAGTCAAATAAATGGTATTCGAATACGCCGTGCTCCCGGTTATTGGAGCTGTGTCACTTGGGTGATTCCAGCAGCGAAGCTTAAGTAGTTTTGTACATATTTGAACTTGACTAGTTGGTTAAAGAATTCTTTGTGAAAACCCCTGAGATCTTAAGAAGTAGTTTTGAGTCCATTTTATAAAATGCTTGCAAATAAAACTGCATCCACTCAAAGTTAATAAACCAAATATATTCCCCCTCCTTTGATGTTCCGTGCATGTAATAAGTTAGGATCCCTTTGGGATTTGCTGAGCCGGTTGATTGGCTCACGGCTTGCTTTTGCCCTTTTTTAGAGGATCAAGATGAAGGTGAAGGTCTCCCCGTCGAGGACGTCCCTGAGGGTCTCTCCTTCGACGAGGACCCGTGGCTTTAGGTCTTGGCCGCGCTCAAGCGGATCTTGGAGTTTTTGTAATGTAAGTATACTTTGGGCTTGCACGCCCCGCTGTCGAAAATGGATGTTAATCCTTATGTAAAATATATGCTGGACTTTTGTTGTAAGCATGCAATGGTATACTCTTGCGCGACGCTTCATAACTGTTCATGCGTGAATAGTTGCGAGGTGCCGTGTCCGTACGCGCCCCTGGAAACGGGGGCGTTACAGTGTGCCGGGACGGCGTGCTGACGGTGACCATCGACAAGCTGCCGCCGCCCGAGCCCAAGAAGCCCAAGACCATCCAGGTCAGTGTCGCCTGAGATGAACGAGATCTCCTCACATGGATGCCGGATCGAAACTGAGTGGGCAGTGAGTCGTGAACTCGTGACGAGTAATCTCTACTTTTGAGTGGTGTTACTACTGCAGTAGTGCTGTGCGTACGAGTGTTCGTCTCGTCGTTTGCTCTGCTAGGGTATCTTTTTTTGGCTTGTATGCAGTGTGATGGTTTGATGTTTCGTAATGGAAAAGCGGACGTTCTGCTGCTTGTCTGAATAAATCTCTCTCTCAAAACTTATCAAAAAAAAATCTCTCTCTCAATCTTATGAGCTTAGAAAAGTTTTGGGATTGAGCAAAGCAAACTAAGCATAACTTACAATCAAAATCTGGATTTCCCCCATGTCCAATGAATTGCGCGTAGATATCTCAGTGAGTGAAGCGAAGAGATTAACTTAACATGGTACAGATTACAAATCGGCATCTACTGGCCAGTTCTATTCTGGGAAGAAATTGGACAAGACGTTGTGTGTAGTGAGATCCTCCCCCAGATGCTCGAGAGTCGAGACACGTTACAGGACGCATTGGTGTTGCCTACTGAGATTTCTGAGGAAGTCTCATTCCATTCATAAACTGAACCATAACTGACAAAATTGCAAGTTGATATCTATGCGGCACCGCTGAATTCTATATATTGTTTATTTGTTTATGCGTACACGTAAAGCTAATGCTTACTTCTTTCTGGATTAGCCAATATTTGATTGAACTACTTTAAACATGCAAGGGATTGAACGTGTGTGAGAGTACCAAGCCCAACACACCAAGGGATTGAACGGGCTACCTCAGATGTGTCACAACTAATTGCCAAGCCAGCTATGGTAGCGTTCAGACTAATGCCATATCTCACTACTAGGTACCCGAACAGAGTTTTCGAATAATAAGAATGAATGGAATTTCTCTGTAGCTCTTCAGTACTTAACAAAACCTAGAAATGCAATCACAATTCACAAAATACTCTTACAATTCCCACCTTAATTTATCATCACAGCAAAATAATAGAGGGACTAGATTCAACAATCTTCACTTTTTAGTAATTCATGGCAATCTTAACAAACAATGAGATAAAAATATTGAATTGCGAGTATACAATATGTACACAACAAATGTATATTCTAAGATAAGCTTTTTAAGCAAAGCTTATTTATCCGGTTGTCATTAAGTATTCAACTATTACACATAATGGAGAGGTTAAATGATAACTCGATTGCACACGAGTATATATAAACTACACAAGCCATATATACTCAAGAATGCATTTTGAAGTAAAGATCCTAAATATGTGTATTAAAAGGAATATGAATCAATATTTATGAAATCTCAAAACATAGAGTAAACTCTCTCTCTCTCTAAATGTATAGTGAAGGCATATGCGCATATTCATCTTGGACTATTTGTGGAGTTCAATCTATATTTTGAATCCAAGCAAGCATTAATATATGATAATGTGATTTCGAATGCGTGCATCTTTGATTTCACATTTTCATCTAAATGAGACTAAGTAATAATATACTTACACAACCATGGTAGTCTCATATATAGATTTGTCATTTAATCATATATTTGGATGTGAGAAATGCAACAAGATTATAAGAAAGATATCGAATGCAAACTTCAATGGTTTCACCTTTTCATCCATATGAGACTAAATACTATCATAATCCATCAACAAAGTTAGTCTCACAATTACATTTGTCATTATCACCAAAATTCCATAATAGTATTTGTCAGTATCACAAAAACCAACTTAAAATAGAGTTTGATCTTTCAGCATGTCCAGTAGCAAGCTCTTGTCCTGGTTTGCCTATTGTTGTGCCACTGCAACCGCCTTGCCATCCATGGTCAGGCCAGTTGTGAAGTTCCTCGCACACGCGGTGTGGTGTGCGTTAGCTCCTTACTCATATTGTTTTTTGCTTCCAGCTCCTGTTTAGAAAAGCCAAAACTCAATATAAACATCCGGTTTTTAAAAGCGACTTCTTCGCTCCTCTCGCTATCGTCTTGCTCCAGGGATAAAGCAGAGTCACAGGTGCATCACACACCACACTCCTCTCACTCTCGTCACGCGTACACATCTCTTTCTCGCTTTTTGCACCACTCACCTCATTTTTCTAAAAGTCACTTTTTCAGTTATTACTATTCATTTTTAGCCAAAACCATAAGCTACAGCAAAAAAACAAAAATCAATATGAACGCCCTCTAAATCTGCGATCACAGAGCCTACCATATTTATAGCTAGACAAGTTCGAGGAACTAGTCACTAGGTGCCAGTGTCCTCTAGACTGAGGAGACAAAACCAACTGTTTGTTTGGTTAGACCCTGCTTCAAACGGTTTCGGTTTCTGGCTTTCAGAAGTCACTTGGAACATGTTAGCTTCTTAATTTTGATCCTTTTTTTTGGCTTTTTTGGTTTCTTGTTCCTCAAAGTGTCAAGCCACCATGTCACGCTCTAGCGCAAAGGTTGAGTGCAGAGTTGTTACACATGCTATCGCCAAGTACTGCTGGCTTCACCAACTCCTCTATGAGCTTCACCATCTCATACCGCTCTCTACTGTCATCTATTGTGATAATGTCAATGCTTTCTATATGTCCACCAACTCGGTCCAACACTATCGCACCAAGCACATTGAGATCGATATCCACTTCTTTCGAGAGGTCACCCTTGGCCAAGTCCACGTACTGTATGTTCCATCTAGTTTACAATTCGCCGACATGATATGTGGATATGGATCGGCATTGTATAGATAGGATCGGTACATATGGATAGAATCTCATTTTGGTGTAGATCTTTCCAAACTGCTTACGAGCATATCTCTTGATTGTATCCTGTTGTTCGGATGTTGTTCTTGCCTTGTAAATTACTCCTGTATATTATATAATCAGATGAACTCATGCGCCCCTTGTGTAGCGATTCTCCCATCTCTCTTGCGTTTCACACGGGCAAACGGAGAGGTTACACGACACTCGCACGGAAGGTGCAGAGAAGCAGCGCGGTGGCGTCCTCACGCTCACAGTTCAGCTGTTCAGGGCAAATGTAACAAGCGCGTCATACGTTTCCCCGCGTCCCACTCCCTGCTACATGGTCATCTACTTCTGACCGGGTGATAAACAATTCTGAATAACTCAGATTAGTTTGAAAGCACACTTCAATTGCATATACACGATACAAGCAACTGCGAGTTGTTCGAAGTTCAGACATCTGAGTTTGCCACAAAAGTACCATGAACGCGTCCACTAGATAGAAAATTTCAGGGATATAGCAATTTACTGCTATTGCATGGGGGTTTTAGGGTAAAGGGCCGGACGACTTTCACCTATTTATTTATTTCAGCGAAGGGATGAACCATAGGTACCGTCGTTCTTCCGGCTGTCGCCAGTGCGCACCTGGCTGACGCTGGGCATGGGCAGTTTCAAGGGCTTCCACAAGTTCCTTGGTCCCGTGCTCGAGGTTGAACGCGCAGAGATTGCTGTACATGTCGATGAAGTAGACGTAGTTTGCTTTCAGGTTTGGATGGTCCTTGGCAGGAAAACAGACCGAGCTGTAGTGGCTGACAAACAGCGTGAATTCTCCAATGTTATCAATCTGCTCCCAGGAAAAGGTCCCCTTGTCCAAGATCCAAACAGCAAATTTGTTCTGAGATTGGCGCTTCACCCTCATCAGATCACCGGCTGGGGTCTCCAACAGACAGTTGAACTTCCGCTGATGAGGATAGTGATCGAGGTTATGGTGTAGATGATTCACCTGCGGGGCATCCTCATCCGGCCATGCACGGGGTGGCTCTGCCCACACCTCAACCGTACCATATATATCAATGGTGTACAGCTGCCTTCTGTGCTTGAAGACATCCACCAAATAGTGTTTCGATTCCACCGATGACCAGCTGTTGCTTCCTTTACGCGTTACCTTATATCCTTTCTGGTCGCCATAGATGACAGCAACGGTGAAGTTCCTCTTATTCATGTCAAGCAACCTGGCCTTGGAGAAGGGCCTGCTCCCGATTGGGGGGAGTTGGATCTGTGAGCCGCTGATGGGATTAACCAGCTGCATGATTCCCTGAGACAGGCTGAAGTAGATAAGCCAACCATGGGAAGAACCAACCGGAGCCCAAATGGAGCCAAAGATTGTGGCGGTGCTCGGGATATGGATGATTTGATTTTTTCTTTCAGGTATACTGAAAAATTTAGCACCATCGAGCAGAGTTGGGGGGAGCATCAGCCATGGGTCTACCCTTGGACAGTTCGATACATCACTGCAGACACGGTTCCATGAGGTGCATACAGCACGGAATCTGAGATAGTCAGGGATGGCAAGCTTCTTTATAATTATACCAACAATATCAGTCTGAAGACTAGCCCAATCTGCCATCCGAATGGAATTTACTTCTAGGAGCCTGAAAAAAACTCCTGTGTATCAGTGGACATCATGCATCGCTGAGACAATGGTAAAGACATCAACTTCTAGCAGCAACCAATGCATTCAGACCAAGTGGAATTTGCATAACATGTTTCCAATAGATAGGTACAGCTAGAAAAGCAGTATGTGAGGTCATCTAGTGGAAATCATATGAGATACCGCACTCATTTGATGCTGGGTTGTGATTGAAGGAACAGAAAGTTAGAAAGACAAACAGGTTCAATAATGAAAAGCCTTAATCCTTATAGTCGAACTGGTGAAACAAGTTAGATGATGCACTGCAAGCTTTCAATAGAACAGCTAGCTGTCCAGGGCACACAAAAGTAGAGTCTGAATGAAAGCATGAATATCCCATAATCATGTCGGATGACTACAAATCTTGATACTTAATTTAACTAAGTGAATATACTCGTCGAGAGTGGTAATAGGACCTTGGCGCCTTTGCAGACATGCCACTTATTAGTTATTACCAATTCAGCTGCTGCAGAAATCCGAACTTGACTATAGTGGCATCACAATATTTCGAAACCTCGGCAGATTAAAGAGGAAAGAACATTTCCTGTCACCTTGTAGCATAAGTGAAGACAACAAAATGATTAAACAGGAAGAGTAATTCTATAACTGCAAGGCTCGTCATAAATTTAGGCTGCACTCTATTAGTAGCAAAAACTAAGATCACAAACATATATGGCCCACATGCATTATATCTCCTGCAAATTACACTCGAAGTGAATGCACACACACATATGTAAATGCAACCGTGCAACATTAACTAGTGTTACAAATAATTATCAAATCATCTACCTCGTTTTTAACAGTTTAAATGCTGGAGTGTACAAGGTCAAAATGATAGTACATGCATAAACTAAATTATCAAGGAGGTGTCAGTCTTACAGGTGAGAAGTACCGCTTCAATTACTAGGATTAAGAGTGCACCATAGGAAGATCGAACAAGTTGGCAAAGATTAAATATTTCCAATAAAGATGATAGGCAGCTGCTTCTATGTTTAGGCAGAAAATAATGAATTTTTATGAACATTCTGACAAGAATCATGAAAACATGAATCCAATTCCAATCCTTTGGAACGACCACAGGGTGGCCAATTACACACATCACTACGAACTGCCATGCTTGTTACATCCTGTGCTTCTCTTATAGCTAAGAAAAGATTCATTTTTTAAAGCGTCGCAACAACAATAATCACAAACAAATACATCTAAACTTTGGAACGTCCACAAGATCACATCACAGCAAGATCAAGAAAGTCAAAAATCACCAGCCCAAACCCTACCAAAACCCCCCAATCGAACACTCCAACACCACGCCCCAGCCACCTAAATCGCCGATCAGCAGCGCACGACGTCAGATCGAGGCGTTTGATCACCAAGAAACCCTAACCCCCAAACCGAATCAAGAACTCCCCAAAAGAACTCGACATCAACCGTTCAAACCGTAAGCACAGCACGCGTAACCAAGACATCGGAGGAGGGCATGGAACGTCACCTCTTCGCCGTGATCAATCGGAAATTTCGCTCGGATTTGGGAGAGATGGGGACGAAGAGGTGGAGATTTCTGGGGGAATTGTGTGTGGGTGGGCGGGTGGGGGGCGGCACGGAGAAAGGCTGGGATTGGACATTGGATGCTGGTCTCTACCGAAGCGGCCGAGGGACTTCGACAAGTACTATGTATAGTAGATTTGACTGCTTGCGTGTCCGATGGTTTTATATTGCTGTCAATTGTCAAACACTCAAACATGTTCCAAGCAGTATTTACAAAATAGAGAGGGAATTTCCCTGCATATCAGTAAGAATTAAACCAATTCCGAACTTGCCATTATAAAAATATAGTTCTTCTATATCACTAAAAAAACTTTGCATAATCATTCTATGTCATTGACGTTAGCTCCATTAGGGCAGTGGATTATTATCACCTAAAAAATTTACCAATCTTTTCAAGAAATATCTATCTTGTCTCTTCTTCTTTGCTCTTTTTGTTTCCATCTTAAAAAAAACAAGGCTAAGCTATAGAGGTCTACTAGAGGCGCTATCGGTGGAGAGCCAAGGGCAGTGTTAGGCGCTGGCTGGAGATGACCGGGGAATGGAGTTATGGAGGATGTCAGCGGCGAAAGGAGTATAGGAAGACACGACATGCTTAGATTCGGCCAAATCTGAGCTCAGCAATGGCAGGAGGTACGGCGCTGCTCAACAGCCTTGGTGGTGGTAATAATGACATAGCTGTGTGGAGGTAATCAATATGGGTGGAGGTCTTGCCTCTGGCTGCCAGTGGCGAGAGGTGCAGCGACTCGGGGTGGTGGCACTTGGCAACGACGAGATGAGGTGTTGTGGCTTCGAGTCTTGGCACTGATTGGAGTAGAGGATGGATACTATGGCGGGTGGCAGTGAGCTTCCGTCGACCATCATCGTCGTAGATTTGCTCAGCTGTCGCAGATCTAACACTCTTCTTCGTCCTTGAGTTTGACATACTTGACACCATCTTCATCCTCAAGTCCATTAAGAGGAGGGTAGGAGGAGGGCGACGAGAGGAGGGGAGGCGGGCAGGGCAATCCACTGAGAGGGACAGGTGAGGGCGGTGGCAGTGGTGATAAGGAGCCAAGAGAGAGGAGAGGAGGGATGAGGAGGGAGAAGAAGAAAGAAAGAAGACAATGATATATTTATTATTTCGTAGCCCACTTAACAACACATTGATAGAAGAGAGACAGAAGTGGCGTGAAAGTGAACAAGATAGAAAATTGGTGGCATGGAAAGAACCTCATTTTTTCTAGTGAAAAATATAAGATTGAGTTAACTCTTAGTGACATACCAAGAATTTGCTCTTGAAAACTGTATTTTTAAGCATCTATCATGTTGTTAGGACTCACATCACACATATATACATTTATGCGTCTACAAAAAATTTGCAGACAACAATACTATATGCACAAACTTTTTTAGTACATACATACTACATTTGGTTAAATGGTACAGAACAGAAGTAGTTGGTCTAGGTCACGAGGCCCTGATCAACTCGGCTTCGGCTTTTTGCTTATTTTTCACTATTCATAAGTTTCGTCTTTTTCTGAACTTTTGGCTTTTTGTTGAGCTTTTTTGCCGGTTCTTTTTTTCCCCGTATTTGTTTGTATTATACGTAATGGGCTAACATATTTTTTATTTTTAATTTTTTTAAATTTAATTATGCTAAATAAGCCTCTGTCAGCTACAGTGCTTTTTTCAGCCAGCTACAGTGTTTTCATCCATAAGCCACGATCTTTTCAGCCGAACCGATCACCAGACTGAGCGGGAGCCACCAAATACTAAGATCAGTTTATAGTACGCATGAAGACAAAAACTGTTGTGTACTCAGGCCTCCGGTGCAAGTCCACGCTAATTGTGTGATAGGGGGGAACGACTCGATTCGGACGCCCAAAGTGAGCAGTATACATTTGCGTCAAGCACCTAATGACCGAATAGAGCTTCCATGTCCCCGCGCGCGGTGTTTTTCTCTGTATTCCCTCATCTGGACCGCTCGATATTGATCCAATATTTTTTCTGTATTTTTTTAATTATTTATGATGTATTAACCTATTTTTATTTTTAAATTTCAAGTGAAAATAGGCAAATGGTGAAAATATAAAAACTTCTGATGTGGACCGTTGGATCATTAGCAAGCGGTCCAAATCGAGGGAATACGGAGAGGAACACCGCACACCGGGATAGGAAAGCCGTTTTCCTGCTGACCTTCCATCTCCCTGGTGGGTGCACTGTGCACTGCAGTTTTTGTCACGCATGAATTACGAAAAACTTTCGAAGTGTATTGCTGAGGCTCTAGATTCATATAGAGCGGGAGCATAGGCACACACGTCTGTATATACTTTGACCAAACAAGATATACCATGTTGAGCCTATGAATCTAAACCATAATAATAAAAAAAAGATCGCTGAGCCATGCATTTTTAGACCCGACAGGTGCAGATCCAATGGTATAATGAATGGTACAATGCATATGCCACCGTAATATTGCTATAGTAAAATGTGCTACAGTGCTATGTACATCTGACCGCTTGATCTCTCATCCTGTGGTGCTAGTGCAACTGTTTTAAGTTGCAACTCCACTGCAACCGTACATGAGTCCTGTCCCTGATCCAAATGGTGGAAACGAAAACCCTTCTCTTGAAATGACACTACAACGACACGACAGATTACCCACCAAAGGGCATTAATTTGCCAAGAGAAGCCGTTTGTTTTCAGTTGGTGTTCTTACTAGCTTTTAGTTAAAATTATTGTTAGTTTTTTTCTGAAAATTATAAAAATTAAGAAAAATAGGAAAACCTGTTATATCATCACGGACAATACAAAGAGATAAGGAAAAAAACCCAAAAAACTAAAAAAAATCAAAATAAACCAAAATTAGAAGCCGACACATTCTAAATAGCTACTGCCTTAAATAAGCCGAAAGTCAGAAGCTGAAGCCAACCACTATACTTTTGTTAAAATAAATTGTTATCTCTACTATTATATAAAGAAGAGTTGGTGGTCGTCGGTGCGTTCTCCTCTCCCCTCTCTACAACCATTCGATTTGATCTGGACTATTCGTCTCTTTCCTCCTCTCTCTCCTAGGATACAATCGTCCACCCCCTCCACTTTCCCTATTTACTCGCGCATTCTGACCACCCTTCTCTCTGTCACTTGCTCTCTAATGTTTGATGTGTGAAATTGGCACTTGCTCTCCAATGTTTGATGTGTAAAGTTGACCAGGCAATAAGTTCCGTCTTATTATTTTTATGATTCTGTTGCAATGCACAAATCTCTAGTTGATGGAATAATAATGAGTTGGGATAATCTGAGCCGGAATGAACTTCTCTGGGGTTTGTCCCCTTTTCCTCTCAATGGGGACTGCCTCAGATGTCTTCCACGTGTGCACGCACAGATCTCCGTGCATGGCTCCCTCCCTCCCCTTTTCCCCAAAACGAGCCAGCTGCGCCCAAACCAACTGAGAAAATGGCGAAAAGGAGAGGCCGGCCGAGCCATGGCGAGCTCGCGGCCGGCCGACGGCGGCTCCGGGAAAGGCCAAGGGCGCAGAGAAGGCCAATAGGCTATGGGCTTCCAGGTCGCGGTCGTGGCGCCATGGCGGTGTGCGCCCTCCTCCGCCTCGTCGTCGCCCTCGACGTCCTCGCGGCCCGCGTTCCTCGGCGGCGGCTGCGCCGGGCTCGCGAGTTCCCGGGCACCTGGGGCGTCGGTCTTGTGACGTGCCGGCACGGGGCGGGGCGGCCCACAAGGTGCACGCGGAGTGCTAGTTTAGATGGTATGGAAGGCGGGGACTCGGAGTTCTTGAGGAGGATCGAGGAGCTCGCGGCGGCGGCGGGGTGCGGGTGGCCGGCCACCGTGGAGCGAAGCGCGAGCAGGTCAGGATGTCGCTCTCGCTGCGGAAGAAGCAGCAGGTGGTGCGGCAGTCGCGGTGGGACGAGCGGCTGCTGGGCTCTGCGCGGGGAGTCGGTGGGGCGCGCCTTCTCGCGGTGGGATGAGCACCATCGACGAACCGGTGCCCGGGAACTCGCGAGCCTGGCGCAGCCGCCACCGAGGAACGCGGGCCGCGAAGACGTCGAGGGCGACGACGAGGCGGAGGAGGGCGCGCACCGCCATGGCGCCACGGCCGCGACCTGGAAGCCCATGGCCTATTGGCCTTCTCTGCGCCCCTGGCCTTTCCCGGAGCAGCCGCCGGCCGGGCGCGAGCTCGTCATGGCTCGGCCGGCCTCTCCTTTTCGCCATTTTCTCAGTTGGTTTGGGCACAGCTGGCTCGTTTTGGGGAAAAGGGGAGGGAGGGAGCCCTGCACGGGGATCTGTGCGTGCACATGTAAAAGACATATGAGGCAGTCTCCATTGAGAGAAAAAGGGGACAGATCCCAGAGAAGTTCCTTCCATCTGAGCCAACAAGACGGCCGAGGCAGTAAGCAGTCTTTCAGCCCAGTTGAAAAGAATCAAAGGCGCCACGATTTGGAAACGGAACAGAAATTTTCCCGCAGCCCGCGCGCTCGTCGCGCGGCGAGAGCGAAGCACGCCACGCCCTACCCCGATTCGAAAATTCAAACCAAAAAACGAAACAGTTCGTATGCCACGTTCCATTCCATTCCATTCCGCTTCCCACACCACCGAGCCAAAAACTCCTCGAAATCTTCCGCGCTCTCCCTCCAGCCCCGAAAATTCTCCGTCTCAGCGCCATCTTTAAACCCTTCTTCCCTCCCATCCGCTCCCAAATCGCGCCCCCGCGAACCTCCTCTCGCCAAATCTCCTCCAATCTTGTGTTCGCGCGTCTCGCCGTCCCGCCCATGGAGATCGCCGAGAACGCTGTTGCGAGCGGTGGCTGTACCATCCGGGATTTGCCGCCTTCCAAGCGGTTCAAGTATGTGAGCTCCTCCCACCTTGGATCGACTCCGTGCCTGCCGCTGCCGGCCAAGAAGCGCGTGTTCCCGCCGCTGCCAGAGACGGCGGCTGTCTCCGTTTGCCTCCCGGCGAAGAAGCGCGCCTATGCGCTGCCGGCGGCGGCGGAGGGCACCGTCCCGGTGTGCCTCCCGCCCAAGAAGCGCGCGTATTCGCCATCATTGGATGCCATCGTGCCGGCGTGTCTTCCGGCCAAGAAGCGCATGTGCGGGCCTCCGCCGCCGCCGCCGCCGCCGGACACGGATGCCTCTGCCTGCGTCCAGGCTAAGAAGCGTGTCCACGCCCTTGCGCCACCGCCGGAAGACGCCGCCTCTTCTCACTGCATCCCGGCCAAGAAGCGCGCCCAGGCGCCGCCGGCCCCGGAGGACGGTGCCGCTTCGGTCCCGGTTTGCCTACCGGCCAATAAGCGCGTGATGCCGCCGTTTATCCCGCCCTCGTCATCTCCATCAGTTGAGTCAGATGGGGCTCGAATCCCCGCCATCAAAGAAGTCTGGCCTCAAAGATCCAATAAGCGTGGCGGCGCCACCAGTCCTAGAGTGGTAAATGATGTAGGAGATTACGCCAGAGCTGAAGCGTCCAAGATGCCCGACAAGCCTAAAGAAGTCAAGGAGCAAGTGCCCATGAAATCCCGCGGAGCAAACGCTGTAAAACGGGCCAAAGATCTAGAGTGCAATAAATCCTGCAACGTCGTCAATGGCAAACAACCTGAAGTTCAAGTTGAAGTGTTCAAGAAAGCCGAAAAAGCGATTGATCCTAAAAAACTAGCTTGTGGAGAAGAGTCTAGGAGGGAAGCTGAAGAAGTGGCGCGAGAGCGAAAGCAAGAAGCCGTGGAAGATGAGGACGACGGCGTGCACTGCGCGGTGTGCGGGAGCACCGACGGCGACCCGTCGGACCCCATCGTGTTCTGCGACGGGTGCGACCTCATGGTGCACGCCTCCTGCTATGGCAACCCGCTGGACCAGTCCATCCCCGACGGCGACTGGTTCTGTTCGCTCTGCTCCGCCAAGGCCAAGAAGGGCAAGCCGGCCCGCCCAGGCTGCTGCCTCTGCCCGGCGAAAGGCGGCGCGATGAAACGCACCACGGATGGGCGGTGGGCGCACATCGCTTGCGCGCTGCTCGTGCCGGAGGTGTTCTTCCGGGACCCCGACGGCCGCGACGGCATCGACTGCTCCCGCGTGCCCGGCCACCGGTTCACCAAAGAATGCTACATCTGCGAGAGCAGCAGGGGGTGCGCGCTGGAGTGCTCCCAGCCCAAGTGCTGCCTCGGGTTCCACGTCTCCTGCGGCCTCAACGGCGATCTGTGCATTGAGTACCGCGAAGAGAAGGGTGGCGCCGTCGTCGCCGGCTTCTGCCGGGAGCACACCAAGCTCTGGGAGAAGGTAAAATCTTGCGTTCTAACTATCCGGCAGTAGTGCATTAGTTGTTTTGTAGAAACTAAATTTAGTAATGTGATTTGATGAAACTTTTGCTTGGATTTGTGCATTTGTTGGTGCAGCAACAACTGACTGGCAAGTACAAGATCGTGTCAAGAGGGCAGGAATGATAGGGAAGGGAAGCAAGGAATCAATTGCTTTGGAGTGGTGAAAATTTGTATCTTGTCATTAGTTTTTTTATTCTTGGTCTAGTATTTTGCCTTGTGCAAAGTTCAATTACTGAAGATTAGAAGTGTCTCATGATAGGTGCATGAAGTAGTTATTTTAGAGTTGTAATGGATCGGCTCTGATCAACTCGGCTTCGGCTTCTGGCTTATTTTTCACTATTCATAAGTTTCGTTTTTTTCTGAACTTTTGGCTTTTTGTTGAGCTTTTTTGCCGGTACTTTTTTTCCTGTATTTGTTTGTACTATACGTAATGGGCTAACATATTTTTTAATTTTTAAAATTTAATTATGCTAAATAAGCCTCTGTCAGCTACAGTGCTTTTTTCAGCCAGCTACAGTGTTTTCAGCCATAAGCCACGAGCTTTTTAGCCGAACCGATCACCACCATAATTTTATGGTTTGGAGGTTTAATTTGACTTGCTTGTTTAATTTGGAATGAAGTTCTGTGATTTCTCGCTCTTTTAAGGTTAAGGAAAAATAGAGTTGTTTTTAGGTAGCAGAGTTTGAGGGGTAGGTTAAATAACAAACTCTGGTTTCTAGATTTTTCATATTGTTCATCATTCTCGTGATTTATTCAAAAGTGCTGTGTTTTTAGTTTTTATCTGATTACAAGAGATTAAGGGATGCTTGCGCTCAGAATTTACTTTGTTAAAAGTGGTTTCTATAATGGCTCATATAAAGAGTTTAGAGAAATCATGTTAAGAAGTTTCTTTGTTTAAAAGTTGGCTTTTAAAAGTTAAAAAATATTTGAGTGTATTTTTTTAGGCTGATAGCTTATGTCTTATGTTTTAAATATTTAAATTATATCTATTCACAAGAGATAGTACATACAGAAAAATAGTTACATGCGATTTTAGTCGGTACAACTAAACTCAGTACATTTTTATTACAATTTTTTATTGACTTTGTCTTGAAAAAATATACTGTTTAAAAGCTAGTTACTATAGATAATATGAGTATAAGCCATGTATAAATAAAAAAACCCATTTAAAATTGTTTGGAATAGGGCGCTAAGCGCAATGTTGAAATGATACTGTTTGCTTCAGTGTTTAGAAGTTGGTAACGAAAGTCACAATACCGAGCTTTATCTCCATGTGCAGTCGTGTAGACAGTGAGCATCTTCGCCAGGCAGCAGGAGATCAAATACTCAAAATAACTAGCTGCATATAAACACGGCGCACGCCGTGCTAGCTACCGTATGGATTAAAATAAAAGAGACGATAATTTGCAGGGAGTTTCATAAAAAAAAAATCAAGGACAAATACGTAATTTCGGGAAACTCAAAGGGTTTTTTTGAAAAAAATCGAGGACTTGTAAGGACCTGTACATAAGTAAATAAGGACCTATACGTAATTTCGGAAACCCGCCGGGTGCAATCCAAATTTTTTTTGCAAAGAAAAAACTTGCAGGGACCTTTTCGCGAGAAAAAAAGACCTATACGTAATTTTCGCAAAACCGAAGGAAAGTGCCTCGGCCGGCCGTACGCGAATTCGCTGGCCACGCGCCGGCCGGCCGAGCGCTGGGGGCGACGTGGCCTCGCTCGCTGGGCAGGAAACCTTCCGGGTTTGTATTGGTTATTATGCATCTAAGCGTCGGTCGATTGGTTTAAAATTACACGATAGTTAGTTGAAATTATATTGTAGTTGATAGTGGTTTATTTGACGTAACTAAATTTAATAAATTTAAAAATAGAAAAAATATGTTAGTCTATCATAGATAATGCAAACGAATACGAGAAAAAATAATTAGCATAAAAGCTCAAAAAAGTAGAAAAAAACGAAATTTATGAATAGTAAAAAAATTAGAAATTAAAAACTTAAGCCGAAATGAGCAGAATCTGAAGATCACCGACAATCTCAACTTTCCGCGTTCAACAAGGTCTTCAGTCCAAGAGCTTGTTTAGGATATAAGCTGTCTTTTTAGGTTTTTTTTTTGTTTTTAGCTTTAGTATTATTGAAAGTCGAAATAAATAGAACAACTTTTTAAAACGGTTGTTCAAAGTTAATTTTTTAAATGGTTTTCTAAGTTCATACTGTCTATCACCATTTTGACAAACACAGCTAAAAGTTATTGGCTGTAGCCAAAAAACTGAGCTATAAAATTTTGCAAGAAACGTATAAGTATATTAGAATTTGTGTGGAATTACCAAATTACATACGGGAACGGGACGGTCCTTGATGCAAGAGTTGAAATAACTCGCCAGTGGGCGTTTTGCTAATGGTTGAAACAATAGCCTTGTAAAGCAAACATCACAGCCCATAAGATAAACGAAGGAGCCCAACATCGCGTCCCTCAGCCCATGTAGCCGCAAAGACTAAACAATGAAATTGCTCTTCTTTTTCGTCAAGAACACGAAGGTGATCTGCATATCATTCCGCATTCAAATGCTCTTGAAATGAAGACTAAAACATGATCGGAAAAGATATCAATATCTGAAGAAGTCAAGTGACCCACATGATCTAATGGGCCTGTTCTTTTTGACTGAGATTTATGGCTTTTAACTGCGGCTTGTGTCTTTTAGGCTGTTCGTGCGAGAGATTACAGAATAACAGAAACTCACGTACGGTTTTTGCCGATATAAATTAAGTCGTATAGTATATAGTACAATTAACTAGTAGATTCTATCTTAAAAATATACTCCGTTTAAAAGTTAGTTACTATAAAAAGTTAAAAGTAGAATCCAAAAGCTAAAAAAGAACATGATAATAAGGCCCTGCTCAGTTGGCCTGAAAATAGTGGTTTATGGCTGAAATTGCACTGTAGCTGATTGAAATTACATTGCAGCTGAAGGTGGCTTATTTGGCGTAATTAAATTTAAAAAAATTAAAAATAGAAAAAATATGTTAGCTCATCACGGACAACACAAATGAATACAGGAAAAAAAAGAACCGGCAGAAAAGCTAAAAAAAAATCAAAAGTTCAAAAGAAGAAATTTATAAATATTGAAAAATAAGATAAAAACAAGAAGATTAAGCCGAAATGAGCGGGACCTTAACATGTCTTAGCAATGAGATACATGCATCTACCATAGACTAGTTGCGGACAAGCGTAAACATGTCTTGTTTTCTTCCTTTGTTGTGACCTAATAACCTGGCCTTCGTCGCTCTCAACGGGCAACTTTACGACGACCAATAACGTGCTCTTCTGCGCACCATGTTCCAATACATGTTATGATTCAAGTAGAGACACGATAAAACATTCAACTTAACCGCATAAACCCCTATTTCTGCGCCTGAATCGAACTCATTTATGCATCAGAATTTGGCATGACAAAGGTAAACACAGAACTGTAAGAAAAAGAAGAAAGTAGAGAGAAACAACCGGATGGTTCCTGTACAATGTACGGACAAGATCGAGCATGCCCAAATCACACGGTAGACAGCGAAAAGAAAAGGGAAAGGCGAGAGGTATTCTTGAAAAGAAAAAGGGAAAAAAGGGAAATAAACAAAAGAGAAGGAAATCGGCGAAGCCTCCCTTCGAAGGGGAGGCAACAAGCAAGCAAGTAAAAAAATTGCGGAGGAGAGGAGAGGAGGCGAGCAGCCCCCATCCATCCACCCACTGAATTGTCCCAAATTTGAAGTCTTTTCCTTCTTCACAGTCTGGAACTGTCTGATCTCGACTCCACGGGAGGGGAGGGGAGCCGGGGAGGGGACAAAAAGCCATCGCGCTCTCTCCAGTTCCTTCCACTCAATCAAACCCCAGCACAAGGAGAGGCTGGGCGTCCAAGAAATCTTTTTTTTTCTTTGCTTCAATCGGCGGCGGCGTATGCTTCAGATTCTTGTTCTGGTAAGTTCGTAGTTTCGTTCCTCTCCAGTACATGGCAATTTTGTTGCTTGTCTGGATCTTGGTTTGGGGGCAGTAAGCGTCCTCGGATCGTCCTGGTTCTTGATTGATCTCTTGTGCGGAGCTTGGTTAGATTGGGGATGTGGGTTTGGAGTTAGTGATCTTGGTGTGGTGGGTCGAATAATCGAATCTGGAGGGCTTCCTTTTGCTGGTAGGTGGGTTTTAGGTCGAATGTGCAGTTCTTTGTTCTTACCCGCAATGCGATGGAGCTGAGTAGTACGTAGTAAGGATGATGAGCATGGGTTCATTGTGTTCGATATGAAATTACTGACACGAGTTATCTGAAGAAGTACAGCGAGGATCAGAATTTGCTGCTTAAAGGCTCCAGATTAGGTTGTTCTTGGCCTAGTGTTTCTGCAACCTGAGGACAGGACAGGGGAGTGATCGTGTCACTGTGTCTTGCTTCTTAAATACGAAGTATGGGTAGAGATTTTTTTTCCTGTTCGGCTTCTGTATTTGGATCAAGATATTCAAGCTCAGGGGGCGAATTTGGCATGTCTTGCATGGAGAACATGGTGGATTTGTAGCTTAACTGTTTATCCTGATGAAGACTAGCACATGAGGCATCATGTATTTCTTCCTCTTATAATACTTAGCACCTGAATTTAGTCTGACATTTATTCGTCATCTTGGCCAAAACTACTGGTTCCAGTGTAATTAGTGGAAAGGCTGCCTGATTGTGTTCTGGCCATGCAATGGTACAGGACTTGAATCCGAAGTTCCGAACTGGCCTATCTTATGAAGGCAGGGAAAACATATGTTTCTATGAGGTGTTCACATGATATGTTGTATTTTGGACTACCGATTCTCATGCTATATGATAGTGGGTGACTCCACTGACTCTAGATAGTCTTGTAGATTTTGTTGTTCATAACCTATTAATCTTTTGTATGCTAATGTTTGGAAATTTAAGCATGGCACCTGCTGATTACTATTCTGTCTGTTCTGATGGAATTCTTGCTATTGCTTACGGCATTTCTTCCTATTAACTAGACTCGTGTCTGAACAGAAAATCTTATATATATGTTTGCTGTTGGATGCAGCAACTTGACCATTCTGGCAAACTTGCATGATTGATATGCCGAGCTGCTTTCTGTTATGACTAATTCTTGGGATCAAACTTGTTGATTTAATTACGGCAAGGAGGAATATTCAAGGCAGTTATTGGTGTTAAGGTTACTGGCTACTTCTTTCTCAAACAGCTCTCGAATAAATGGGAAAAGGTAACTGCTTTTCCAACTTTATGTCTTATCTTTTGAGTTAAACTTAACTTTCCTTTGCCACTAGATCTCTTAACATATGTAGAAAAAAAATTACAACTACAACACCTGTTGTGTCATGGGCCAAAACAGTGGGTATTTGTTACCCTTCATTTATAGGAGACATAGGAACTGGGAGATTAGGAGACAACCAACTTATGTGAGAGAGACCTAGTGAGGGAAAAAAATATGAGTGTCCCCTTGCCTTGCCCTCTTGGGGCTCTTTATATACATATGTGGGGGTGATAAATACTTATCCTGCCCCTCAATAGTTACAATAGGAGAGGATATGTAGGTACATTCTATTATACGTACAACGGTGCTCCTATGGGCTTACTCTAAGGCTCACTAGGCCATTTTGACAGCCCAAGGGGTTGGGCACCCCCACAACAACGCCAAACACAGAGTCCTTAGTCTGCCATTGTGAAAATCTGTTTCCCAGTAACATTTGATTACAGGATGCTGGCATACGTGTAGTGTAGAAACATCAGCATGATAAAAACTAACTATAATTCCAAGTTATTGTTTACCTCTAATTAGGGTTTTAGCATGAGTGCAGTGTCCATTGTATTAGTTTTCTAAAGAAATTACTTCTATCAGCTTAATCTAATTCATACTTACCATTGCACAGCAAGCTCGGACCAATTTTGCCATTGTCAGGGGTGCCTTGGCAAGTACACACTACTCAGAGATGAAGAAAACCCACGATTGGCAATGTTTGAGAGACGGCTTCCTTGCTTTGGTTGTGGAATAGGATGGTCCTCGTAAGAATCCTTTACCGCCCACATCAACATCAGCTCAAATTTTAAAATTCTGCATCTGGCAGTATCAAACATGTTTCTGTTGCAGTTTTCTTTTAGGTTTCCTGTGTCCATTGATTTGGTACTATGCAGCGACTCTTTACTGCTGCAAGTACTACAGTAGGGATCCTCGAGAGCGACCGGGTCTTGCTGCCTCTGCTGTTGCGGTTAGTCTTCCTTTCACAATAAACCCTGGACATGTTACCATAGTTACTTCAGCTTGAAAATAATTAGTAGACACACACTAGTATAATAGATAAGCCATATCTAGCCACAGGAATCAAAAAGTGTTTTCCTGTAGAAACTAGAAAGTCAATTGTTCATGTCTAAAACATCACACCCCCTGATAGCAGATCTAGTGATTTCAAATTTTGTGTTCAGGGGTGTTTGATGGTTTTGTGATGTATTGAACCCCAAAAGCGCAAGTTATTTGGTTTTGTAGTGAAGCTGGGTCTCAAGCCCGTTTGCTCTCTCCTATTTTATCTGAAGGCCCACATATGTCCTAAAGGAGCCACATTTGTAGGTTGTGTTTGGCTGTTTCTGTTTCGTTGTTTAGATTATGCAAGGAAGTTCCAAAGCTAGATTACTAATCATTGTACGTGCCAGCAACTCCACGCAGTTATGCACATTTTTTCCTGATTAACTTGCTCGAATAGGTTGGTTACAGTGAGTTCTCTTCCTAATGATTCAATTTGATTGGTACGTGCAGGCAGTCATCTTCACAATCGTGACTATTATTACCCTCTCCGTGATGCTGATAATTTGTGCATACAAGTGATTTCTGAAAGCAGGGAAAACAGGGCTGGAGGATCCTTCATTGGTAGAATGAGGCATTCATAAGGAACTTGTAATGTCGGTGATAGCAGATCTTTGTAATTCATCATGTATCACTGTTGTGGTTATGGATCAAACAGTAGATAATGGAAGCTACAAAGAGGCCTCAAAGGGCTGCTCGGAACCTAAACTCACAGTAGGGAGTGGATGTAGAAGATGCGTATACTATGCCTTTGTTACTGTATAGCCTTTTCTCTAAAAAATGAATCCTCTCCCTTCATGGCGCTCTAAAGAGCATATTTATAGACACAAAGAGGTTGTTTATGTAAATGTCTCTATTGGGGTATGCAATAATGTGGGCAAACATGTTTTGTCCCTGTCACAGCCCTTTTAAGCTAGTCACACGATTATATACTAAACATGTCTTTTGGCGTAGTTGGCCGATTGGGTTAAGGTGGGGTCACTCTCCTAACAATAGTCACTCATGATAAAAGACTTCGTTACCGATGAGTTGAAACCATGTTGCTTGCCCATTGGTCTCATCTATCCCTTCACTAGATGCTTGCCCTTTCGATTTTCCTGCCTCTTTTCGATTGATGCCTTGGGCATGCGTGAGATTCGTGAGTAGGGTACACGTGATGAGTGTATTGTTATTGCTCATGCAACGTGGGTCAATATGCTGTTTACGGAGGTGTGCATCAGCGCATGTCCCCTAAAAAGGTACTCCTGTGCTGCTGCTATTAATTGAGGCTGTCACATTGGTGGTGCTTGGGATTTGTCCATTTGCCTCTTCTTTCACCACTTTTAGCTTCTTTGCTTGCCGCCGCCCCTTTCATCATCGTGCTTTCGCCATTTAGGATGGGGTGTGGAAGTGATCGCGATGACCGTGGTGGCACGTCGGCTGCCTCCAGTAGACGCGGTGGTGAAGATGAGCGGTCCGAGCCCACCGTCAGTAAGCGATGGAAGGTGTCGGAAAAGGTTTCTGGCATGTGCGTGAACACTCTCAGCCAATCGATCGCAACAGACAAGCTTCTTGATGCCCTCATGCACGATGGTAAGGTATCTGATCGCGAGCTTGCTTGCCTCCCTGCGGATGATGAGGTCGTCCCTTGGCCATGGGAGAACGAGAATTTGATCATTGCGGCCTATTTCGATGCTAGGCTTCGCATCCTTACCACACGATTTGTGGGTGATCTTCGCTTGTACGAACTGAAACTTGTGCAGCTCACGCTGAACGACATCAACCGTCTAACGGTCTTCTTCTGGGCGGCCCATTCAAAGGGCGTCATTCCCATCGCGCCGATCTTCGCCTCTCTGCACGATGCACGGTGCTAGCCGATGCAATTGGGTAAGCGGTAGTACTCAAACCTGTGCAGCGTTAACTTTCAGCTTTGGGGTGACTACTTGAAGGACTTTCCTTTGAACTCGATGCACATGAAGTGGGAGTCTCACTGGCTCCAAAGGTGATTTCATCACAAGATTGAATACGGGAGCAGCCTTTGCTGGACCAGACGCATTATGACTTTGTTTCGTCGCCGCGCATGAAGCTCTACAGGGACGACGAGCCATGCGCTAGGAGGCTTCACGCAGTCGTGTTTTGCTTGAACATGTGTGACCTTGCGGAAGAGTTCTGCATGATTCTTGTGAAGTTTATAGAAGTGACTTGTGAGGGGTTTGGGTTTAGGTGGTGTCATTTGGTGCATGGCAAGGCACCTGATATGGCAAGAGGAGACGAGTTATCTTTTCTTCTACCCCAAAGACCATACTGAATTCACCATCAACATAGATCTGCATATATGTGAGTTGTTGCCACAGACGTACACGTAGATATTGCAATTATTTTTTAAAAAAATGTGTTACCTTTTAGTTTAATTGTTTGATTTCATCAAATAGATGAAGTATATAGCATGTTCTAGTTGTGGACATATAGAGTTGCCAATGAACCCAACATTATTAGTTACTGTTCAGATAGAGGTTTAGAAAAGGGACCCTTTGGATGATACCATCCCGTATTGTTAGTAGTATGAAATAGTGGGTGGTTGCAAAATCAGATCCTTTATGTGCTTTCAGAAATTGTACGTTCTTTTCACTTTTGCAGAGACTATAGGCATCAATGCACTTCGCGATACTTAAACAGATAATATTTTCAGTGAATAAATTATATATAGAGACATGTTTCTAGCACGATCATTAGAATCTTAGAAAGATCGCATTCTGATATATTTTTGGATGTCGTGCACAATCATGTTAGAACACACGAATTCCCCGTGATTTATGCTGAACACATTTAGGTGAAAAGGGCGCTGTAAGCTATAATAAGCGAAAGGAGAAAAATATTTAATTCAAGAGCATAGTAAAGTGTACAAAATATATTGGTCAGAAAAGAAGTAATGCAGAGAGATACAATTCTTTGATCAAAACAGCAATGCGGGGCAGACCACAAATGCTGCCATTTTTGCTAATCGTTCTAATTTATCCATTTATCCAATCAACAGTACCCCTCTAGTGTAATAAGTAAAAAATGCACATATATATCCCCATGTATATATGATACAATAGGCCTAGCTGGTACACCAAATGAAGGTTCTTGTGATGAAGAAAGGCTGCATAATGGCCTCAAAGATGTATTATTACTTAAGTTGTATATGTCACCAAGGTCTACCTTTGAAGTCTTTCAGTAAAGATAGATAAAGTACTTTTGGACAAGTTGTAAAACACCAAAATTATACAATGATGCACTAGTTCTGATTTTTTTGATGGATCATTTGAAATGGAAATATACTATGGGTAAATATAGACAAAAGAACCTCAGTCAGTCAGGTCATTTCACCAGAAAAGTACAATATGTCTTTCCCCAACCACTCTATATGATGACCACATGATCTTTAACTTTGGGCTGTGCCGCACCAGTACATTTTGCTAGATGATACTAAGGGCACAAGAAAAACATGTGGGGCTGGGGCTTGTTCTTTACCTCACAAGCCGGCGGCTTTTGGCTTTTGCTACAGTACCTAACTTTCAAACGGAGTATTTTCTCAAGATGAGGTCTACAAGTTAAACGATCTACACGTTAAAAGCCCAACATCTGTACCAGCCAAAATCGCAAGTGAGTATCTGTCTCTCCGTAATCTGTACCGTAAACAGCCAAAATTCAAAAATTTCAGCCAAAAGCCATAAGCCGCAGCCGAAAAGAGCAGGCAGATTATTTGGGCTTCAGCTTCTGGCTTATTTTTTACTATTTATAAATTTCGTCCTTTTCTGAACTTTTGGCTTTTTGTTGAGCTTTTTTGCCGGTTCTTTTTTTCCCGTATGTGTTTGTATTATACGTAATGGGCTAACATATTTTTTTTATATTTTTTAATTTTTTAAATTTAATTATGCTAAATAAGACTCTGTCAGCTATAATATTTTTTCAGCCAGCTACAGTGTTTTTCAGTCATAAGCCACAAAAAAAGTCCAACTGATCACCACCCGCCTCTGAATCTGGTATTCATGACCCGGTCATGAAAACGAAATGAGCTTTATCAGATTCTCATATAACTGAACCAATTCAACAGGTTCAGGTAAAATCCGTCACACGCTGACGTATTCACCGAAAAAAAAAACCCAAACGTTAACATTCTTACTCAACATTACAAGGATAAATCTCTACTGAACAAATCACAACATACATATTGGTAGGTAGATACACATACGATACATTGTTCTTTACAAATACATGAATCAACTTAAAGACCGTCACACATTCACACCAATCACCACAATGTTTTGTTCCTATCACACGGTCACAATTTTAGCACTATTCCAAACAGATGGTTTGCGCCTTAAATTATTCCATCTCATGGATTCTGATCTAGTTTCATGCACATATATATAAATAACCCAATAAAGTATAAGAACAACTAACAGATACTATAGTAAACATCAAGCTGCCTCCCTTCTCTTGAGCCTAACCATCATCCCGTTCTGCATGTGGAGTATGACCGAGCTCTGCGGCATCACAGCATGGCCTTCGACCAGCTCGACCTTGAAGTTGTATATGATGGACGCGGCGGCGATCTTCATGTTGCTGAGTCCAAGGTCCTTCCCCAGGCAGCTCCTGGGCCCGGTGTTGAAGGCCAGGAACTTGTAGCTCGGCTCGTGCCGGAGTCGCCCGCTCTTCGACACCCACCGCTCCGGCCTGAACTCCATGCAGTCTTTGCCCCATATCCCTTCTATCCTCCCCATGGCGTAGAGCGAGAAGATGATCCTTCTTCCCTTGGTCACCTTGGTACCGTTTGGCAGGACATCGTCGACGAGTGCCTCCTTCTCCTCAAACGGCGTCGCCGGGAAGAGCCTGAAAAACGAGCGGTGCATAGCTTAGCCAGATGGTTGAGGGGAGACTGGATTGTTACTCAGATGTCTCACCTGAGTGTCTCGAGGAGTGCAGCTTGGAGGTAAATGGCAGGGCGGAGCATGTCGCACCCGAAGACGGAGAGGTTCCCTGGCCAGGTAGTGCTCTGCAGGCCCTTTAGCTCCTCGAGGATCCTTGCCTCGACGTGCGGGTGCTTGCACATCATGTAGAAGAACCACGTGAGTGTGACAGCAATCAGGTCCTTCCCGGCGAAGATGAACCCCACTGCCGTGTCTCGCAGGAACTGGGTCTTCTGCTGCTCGCTCATGCCGGGATCCCCGGGCCATTTCATGTACATGGACAGCACGTCTCCCTCGCTTCCGTTGCTCGCCTGTCCCTTCCGTTTGGCGATCTCCTCGTAGATGAACTGATCGATCACCACCTTTGCATTGGCAAGCTTCCTCTCGCTCCCGACATTGAGCCACCTCAAGAGCTTCCACAAGCTCGGCGGCACGACATGCCTGAACAGCATCGCCTCCTCAGCTTCCTTTGTGGCTCGGCCAAATACAGGGATCGGAGAAGACACCGACAAGCAGTCAAGGTCTGCTGCAAACACTGTAGAGTATGAGACATCAAGCGAGAACCTCATGAAGACGCCCTCCAGCTCAACCTCCGAGCCATGCGTGGCCATGTGGTCAAGGTAGGGTAACAAGACCTTCCCGGCCTTCCTCGAGATGGTGGACATCGCAAAGGATCGAAAGGCACGGGCAGCAAAGATCTGCATTGCCACACGGCGCTGATACTCCCAGGATTCGGAGTCCGCCACAAGGAGCCCATCACCTAGAATATCAAACATCTCAGCAAACTCACTGCCTTTTGGGTAGTTCTTGAAGTTGGCGTTGAAGCAGTGGTTGACAGTGGCCGGGTCGCAGGTCATCAAGAAGTTCATGTTGAGGAACCATGGGCCACTGATCATGAAGGTGCACCCCACCTCGCGGAGCACATTTGTGACCTTGTCATGAATGTGGCGCAGGTTCCCCACGAGGAAGGGAAGCATCCCAACAACAGGCCAGTTCACCGGGAGGATGCTATTCTGGCGCTGTCGGATGAGACGGAAGAGGTAGAGCCAGAAGAAGCAGATGATGGCTAGGAAGACCTCAGGAAAGGACAGAATGAAGCTCCAGAAGGAGCCCATGGCTGCACAAAGTTATGAGCTGCAGAAGGAAGAAATCCACCAATAGGCCCGGGCTTCACCTATGGCTTGCCAATTTCAAATGCATTGTTTTGGAGTATTGATATAAAGAAACTTATGTGCATCGGTTCCCCTGTGGGATTGGTAATCATTGTCCGAAAGTTCAGGACTCACAACATTAATATGTCCTAATATAAATGCTAAAAATCTGGAGGTCATATTGTTAGTCTTTTATTTCACAAGTAGCGCTGTTCAGCATCTGATTTCAGATGAATTACACCATGCACACCTGTTTATATGCAGCTAATGTAACCCGTCAGATAAACAGTGTGTTGACATTTCTGAATTTATGCATTGCATAGTCAATTTTGAACCGATTGGACCATGTGGACAGGTCGGGAATATAGTGGTGATGAATAATTGATATTTGGATGGTATTGAAATTTACGTTTGTGAAAGTTTCGATCGATGCACTATGGTAAATCTGGAATTGATGGAATACCCAGATTAAGTGATCTGGCCATCTTGTATTGGGTGGTCTGACTGGCAGGTCCGATCGGCAGATCAACCACGATAAGTCAACCATAGCAAGTCGAGTACGGCAGAACGACCATGACTGAATGACCACGGCAGAACGAACATGGCATGACGACTGGGATAGTCAGAGCTACAATGAATCGGTCAGAGTTACAGTGAACCGGTCGTTGGTCGTAGCTACAGTACCTGGTCGGTGGTCATTGCTACAGTGACCGATTGATAGCCGATAACTACAGTAATCGGTTGGAGGTCGAAGCTATAGTACCTGTTCAGTACTGGGTGATCGGTAGTCGGTGCTACAATACTTGGTTGATACTCAGTAGTCGGTGCTACAGTACCTGTTCGGTGCTCGGAAGTCGGTGGTCGGTAGCTACAATATCCTGGTCGGTGGTCGGTAGCTACAGTATCCTGGTCAGTTGTCGTAGGCTTTGGGTGCTACAATTGTTGTGATCTTCGAGTACCCCAAATACTCGTAGTCTTTGAATATCCGTGTTGACCTAGTGGTATGACCGGTGTGAGCTCAGCGATCAGACCGGTCTTTCAGAGTGGTCCGAGGTTGATTTTTGGATAGCGTGAAAATTGAGATCGTGGATGATATGGTTCATTTTTATTGATGGTTAAGGGTGTGTTATGCGTGTGTGGACTGATGTCGGTCAAGTTGGAGAGAACTTGTGTCGGAGAAAAAGTTCTTTGGTCTTTGCATGTGCAGGTTAGGCATGGAGACGATCATGATCAGTGACGAAGAGGACCAGGACTAGGAGGGCGAAATCTGAGGTCTAGGCGATCGAGGATGTCACAAGTTAGTCGAGCTCACGCTGGAGCATGTGAAGATCAAAGGTGGATGATGCATGAACTTATGAGATGTGCGGTACTGGAGATTTCAACACGTGATGAGTTGGAAGTAGTTATGAAAGGTGTCTATAACTGGAAGGTTTAGAGATTTTGAAAAAAAAACTGTATTGGAAAAGGTTTCGGGTACCTTGATTTTTGAAATCGGTTAGGATTTCGTGTCTGTATTGATAAGAATACGGTTTGGGGCTCTAACATATAAAAGTAATAAGAGGTTAAGGGTTAACCTACGACTTTTGGTGGCTTTGGCGACTTTTGACGAGATGTGCCGTGACAGCACTTTGTAGTCACTAATCATGATTCAGAAATAAAGATCAGATCTATTTCAGAAAAGTTAGTCGGCGTCGACGACGTGTCTTCTGGGTGTCGTCTTTGACTCGTTCTCGTTACGAGTACCTAGTGCGTGGCGTTCCTCCGTCGACTTCACTTTCCTCGATCGCGCGCTGAGTCTTCCACTCGATCGCCGCCAACAGCATCGACAGGGAGAGCAGACCAGAGCACGTCAACTCGAAGACGCTGGTTTCTCGAAGACACAAGTGATCGATAGGTTCTGCTCCCGGTGTTGACATTTCAAGTACATGCAAACCGGTTGAAGATCAAACGGTTGTAGTTTACAACTGGTAAGGAGCTTTCGAAAGCTGAACGATCGAACGAGCGGTCGAACGCTGATCGGTCGAAATCTTCATCAAGCACCGAGAGATTCCAAAAAACAGAGGCAATCATTCACTCCCCTCTGATTGCAGTATTTGATCCTATAGAACCATTAGTCATATGTGCTTACACATAAATAGCCATTCAAATATCCTGTTTCTGATTCTAACCCTGTTTAGACTTTAGACCAATGACCAGGACTGGGAGCAGAACATTTCTTAAAGTCTAAAAACAGAAGCTTAGCCTGTTTCCCATGCAAACATCCAAAAAGTGTGGGATTCCACTCATGCAATTTTTGTGATGCCAGTATGTCCCATGGCAAGAAGGAAGGAAGCTGGTTGCTTGCTTGGATGACACCGGCACGGCATGGCAAGAAGGAAGCAAGCTGCTTGCTTGCTTGGATGACACGGCCACGGCTCAGCTTTCCTAACCAAGTGAAACATGTTGGAGCGTTGGTTACTTGGCTGTGACAGTATGCATCACAAAATAACTGCTGAATCACTACATACAGAACAAAAATTTACATGTTTGCAGAAGAATAAATATAGGCAGAAATCAATGTGTCATCATTTCTTGTGCAATCTCTCTGGTTTGCAAGTCTGTAACAAAGGGGTGAATCCTAGTGAACCACCGAAGAATTAAGGTGTATAACAGTCTTACTGATTTCCTATGAAAAGACCTTGTTAGTAGCGATCTTACTCTTAGCATCATATGTCCATATCCTTTCCTACGAAATTACTGCGGGAATCATGTGTTCCAAACGGGCCCTAAAAACTGATGAGCAAACTCATCTATACACGCAAAAAAGGAAAGAAAAGAGCCAAATTCCGACTAACTTCGCATCACAGCAGCCTAAATTAATGTATGAGTTCATATCAGATCACTGCAAGCAATGAGAAACGAGTTAGACTACATAAAAGTGCATACTTTGATTGATAAAATTCATAGCTTCATCACATCCCAGGTAGCAATTTTATCTAAACATTTAGAGCACCAGTTCATAAACACCCACCGAGGCACCTCTAAGAGCATCTCCAATGGTTCTAGCTAGCAACTAACTAGAAAACTTCCATATCATTTATATAGTACATACTAAAAGCTAGCATTCTAAAGAACTATCTATAAAGATAGCTATTTGATGCTTATATGCACACACAGAAAAGGACTATCATTTATAGAGGCTACCTCGTTTTGCGTTATAGACTAGTACTTAAGGAAGAGCTGGCTCGGTTTTTTTTGCATACTCTCTTTCCTCCATATAGGATATATGCTGATGTGTACATACATACAGACCATTGGAGATTCCCTAAGAGCAAGTTTAATAGTATAGATAGCTGCTACCTCCAATACCTTTCTATGTCATCAAAAGGTAAGATGCAGCCAACTCATACAATAAGCTGGCTATAAGTTGTCTCTACAAGAGCTCTCAATCATTTAATACATACATGGGTATTGGTCATTTAATACATGCATGGGTATAGCAGTTAGTTCTATTGGTACATGCATGGATAACACCTCTTTTCCTGTGCTATAGCCTGACTCTTGCATGGGAGCCGGCTTGGCTCTCTCTCTCCTTTTCTCTTCCCTCCACATAGGACTATGCTGACATGGATTCCCTTATAGCTAGCATAGTCAGCCTTATTAAACTTGCTCTAAGTGACCTTATTGAAGAAGGCGTTAATGCGGCGGGTCCCACGCGGCAGCGGCTTCGCCTCTCCGCCGCCACCATCCACACCGGCGGCCGAGCGGGCGCGCGGAGCTTCCTCGGCGGCGGGAAGGCAGTCGAGGAGGAAGTCGGCGGTGGGGCGGTGTGCGCCGGGCGGCGGCCCGGACGTGCGCGGCGCGCACAGCCCGCCGGCCGCGCCGAGCGGCCGCCGTGTGGGCCCCGGCGACGAGGGAGCCGAGGAAGAACTCGGTGGCCGTGGCGATGAGCAGTGCCGCCTCGCCGGTCACCTTCCTGATGTCCCGGTCCACCCGGATGATCCTCTTCACCTTCCCCACCGGCAGCGCTGGCTTCAGCGACTCCTCCGGCTCCGCCGCCTCCTCCGCGTGGGCCTCCGCCCGCTCCTCCTCCCCAATATGCTCCACCGCGTCGGTGGGCTCGTCGGCGGTAGCCATGGTTGGGGTTTGGGTTTGGAGGCTGCTGGGGTGGTGTGATCCGCCGTTGGATTTTGGCGGCGCGATGGACTGGAGCGTGGTGGCGGGAAATCTGGGGATTTTTCCCGCGCGACTGCGACTCACACGCGCTGGTGGCTGTTGCTGTTGATGTCCGGTGTTGTCGTAAAAGCCAAGAAATACTAGTTCTAATGGGTCTTTAGGCCCAATAAGCCCACGGGCCCATGAAGCGTTGTTGGCAATGGCGATGCTTAGCCCAGCATGACACGTCGAACATGGGTTAGATGATCTGAGAAATTTTCGCACATATAACCCGTTTTAAATCTATATTTGTAAAAATAACTGTATACATGCAAAAGTGATAGGAATAGCATTTCTACAGCTCGGTGACCATGGCTACAGCGTCGTGCATGTGACACGTGGCCAGCGGGAGCTCGGCCATCATGCGCCGTGTGCCTGCCGCCTTGACACCAGACGACAGGTAATTAAGCCTGCTAATTAGCCAGCTTTATTATTTGGTTGAATAAGCATTTTTTATTTACTAGTTATTTAAATTTTAAATATAGCAAATAAGCTTAAAAAATTACCAAATTTTATGTTCAACCTCCTGACATAATGTACTTCATTGTGTAATTTTTTTTGATAATTTTATTCTCTGTGAATGTTGCTCAAAAATTTATATAGTTATGATAATTGTATGATTTGTTACATATATCAAACGAGATCTTAAAACTACAAAATTTTATATGCAACCTCCCCATATAGCTGATATAATTGTCTATTTTTTTTTGGAATTTTTTGTACTCTGAATTTTGCTCAACTGATGCTGGCACACCGGGTGCCGTGCGGGTGGAGCCTCGTAACACATTTTTTAAAATAATCTTATTTTTTTATCAAAATTACATTAACATTTTGTGATCGTCGAATGTTGTTGTAGTGCGATAAATTTTGGCAGAATTTTATGAGCACGATTGAGGCGGTAATGATTCGTAAGTACGAAGATAAGTGCTATTACGATGCAACATGGAATTCATACACGGAGGAGAATTTTAGATAAATAGCGTAATGATAACAAAACGACGGTTCATTCGACAAGGGAGTTAAATAGCATGCTGGCTAATGAACTAAGGATAGTACACATATGAACGACGAAGATCAAACTACTGCATTGAGTGCGGTCATTTGCCCTTCCTCGCGAGGTGGGTGTTGTAGTCCTCGCCGGCCGTGCTGGCTTTGGCTGCCAGTTCGTGCTTTTTCTCATGCTCCGTCTCGCGAGCCTCGTGCTTACTGCGCCTGCATGCCTCTAGATGAGCTTCCATCTCCTGTCAGATACGCTCGCTTCGATTTTCAGCACGTCACCACTCCTCCATCCTCTTATGTGTCGCCGTCCCCCTTGCCCGCTCCCTTGCGCGCACATTTGTCACTTTGTCTGTGCCGTCCCCCTCGCCCGCTCCCTCGCGCGCACATTTTCCACTGTGTCTGTGCCGTCCCTCTCGCCCGCTCCCTCGCGCACACATTTGCCATTGTGTCTGTGCCGTCCCTCTCGCCCGCTCCCTCGCGCGCACATTTGTCACTCTGTCTGTGCCGTTCCTCTCGTCCGCTCCCTCGCGCACACATTTGTCACTCTGTCTATACCGTCCCCCTCGCCCGCTCCCTCGTCCGCATCGGGTTCTCTTTTCGCTCGGCTACAAATATGGACCTCTCGCAGTTGCTCATCGCTCATCTTAACTGCATTTCGCTTCTCATGCTCATGCTCGTGGCTGTAACATACCATGACAGACGCTGAACTACGACCTATTTACTTCATAATACAAACTACATTAATTACGACTAACTGAATAATACTAATTAACTACGACTACGGGAATAATGTCGAAAGCATGCGATAAAAATTACTTGTCTTTTGGGAGAAACAATAAGCACTACTATGGTCGTAACGACTGTTTCAATATTTACTCTTCAATGAGCTTCTACGATGAGTGATGAGCGCGATAATGAGCTTCTGCTATGAGTGACTAAGATGAGCGATGAGCAACTGTGAGAGCTTCGTATTTATGGCCGAGCAAAAAGGGAACCTAGTGCACTAACACCGCAAATTAAGGATTCATTGTCGACGCGCAGCATCGTGAGCGAGGGGGGACGGCATGGTAAGACTAATATATGTGCAGACAAGAGAGCGGACGAGGGGGATGGCACGGACATAAAGACATATGACGGGGGAGCGGGTGAGAGGGACGGCACGGACAGACTAACAAATGTGCAAAGGCGACAACGAGAAAGGGGTATAGCAGTAAGGGGCTGGCATATGCGCGAAGGAGAGAGGTCACGCACTGCAAAAGATACTTGTCTCACGGTGGCCGTGCGGCCTACGATTTTAATCGCTAATTAAATGAGCGTGTATATCACTAATTATGATTAAATTAATACGAAAATTTCACACTACATAAAATTTTTAAAAAATTAAACAATTATGTTGACTGTGTCGAGAGGCTGCACATAAAAGTTCATAATTTTTGGAGCACATTTCTATATGTAACAACTCCTACAAATAATATAATTTTATAAATGTTTGAGCAATATTCACATTAGATAAAATTATAGAAAAAATTACACAACCAATTATATTATGTCAGAAGCCTACACATAAAATTTCATAATTTTTTGAGCTCATCTGCTATATTTAAAAAATCAAAGAAGCAGCAAATATAATTTAGACAGGTAATTAAGCCGGCTTAATTACCTGTTGTTCGGTGGTGAGGCGGCAGGTTGCCTGTTGCACAGCCACGGGACTCCAGATGACACGTGTCTGCTCTACAGTGTCGCCGCCCGACGATCAGGTCTTAAAACAATCAATTTTGCTAATACCAGATACATATTGATATTTTTATAAGTACAGATTTAAATAGTACCATATGTGCCAATTCCTCTGATCTGAGTACTGACGTGATGCTTGCGTATCGCCATGTCAGTCAAACAGCAGGATCCTCTCTCTCTCCAAAAAAAAAAAAAAGAAGAAGAAAGAGTCAAACAGCAGGAGGTTAATCGATCGATCGGGTAGACGAGCATTTTCTCATGGTAAAGTATTTGATCGATGTCGGCATCTGATGGTGACCTTTGGCGAATGGTTAGCAGGGTGATAAGCATGCAGTTAGTCTCATTAATTAATATATCTGCAGATTGTGGTTTTTGACATGGACCTTCATATTCGACTTAAAACTGACTCTCGGGATTTTGATGGTTAATTGTGCAACACGCGCGCAAACTAGTGCGAAAACTCTGAACCACTCACCGAATTCGTATGCTCTTGTCATTCAAGAAAATTAATTTAGAGGTGTAGAGTACACACGCGCTTTCTCGTCTCTAGGTTCTCTTATCAAAATTGTTTACCAATTGATCGGTAAACCTTGAGCATTGGTTTCTGATCATTGTTTTTTTAGTAGGTTCTAAGCAGGTGGGTTTTCGATGCTTCAAGTAGATCCCCATACATTAGACTCTAAGGTCTGATCTTTTTGGTTGAGGTTTATAGTTTTTGACTACGGTTTGTGGTTTTTAGACTGTTCGTGTGAGAGATTATAGAGTAACAGAAACTTATATACGGCTTTGGCCGATATAAATAAAGTCGGTACAGTATATACTATAATTAACTAGTAAATTCTATCTTAAAAAGGATACTCTGTTTAAAAGCTAATTACTGTAAAAAAGTTAAAAGCAGAAGTCGAAAGCTGAAAAAGAATAGAGTCCTAATCTTGCATGGCATTAACTTTTGAGAGAGAGAGGGTCCAACCTGGAAGGGTGTTGTACATACGTGCTAAAATATCGGAGCGAAGTACCGTGACCTTCCTTAGCACCTGCTTATGTGACAGAATTTAGTAACTACTTAGGTGTGCTCATTTGAGTTTTTTTTGTGGCTTATGTGTAGGATCGAAATGGCGACAGAGGGGGTGAATATCGTTCTCTTAAAAATCGTCCCCCGAGAATTTGTACACTGATTTTTCAACAAGATGCAGAACAAAGCAACTCACAGAAAATTAATTTTGCTGAAATCTAGAACGCATGCGATACTGAAAAATTCAGCATAAATCAGAGATTAACCAACAAAACTTTTAGCTGAAAATAACGCCGTTTGGACCGCATGCAGCAAAGAGGAAAATCAACACAAAAAGAAAAAGATGCAATGCTAAAGGTGAAGTGAATCCATTCGGCTCAACACATTGCCATGCATTGTATTCTTACTGCTCTCGGCACAAGAAGTAAACTACAGACTGAAGCTTTGAACTGAAATTTCAGAGAAAGCACAAATCCAAGAAAATAAGAGATGAACTTCTTTTCTTTTCAGACACAAACACCAAGAGTATAATCTAAATATAATGGGGACTCCAAACAACACAGGAAATCAACCAAAACTCAAGAAATTCAGAGTTTGAACCAAGAACTGACAAAGTACAGAGACAACACTAAAGATCAAATTACTCCCCAATCTTTGATCCTTTGCCCATAAAACTTTGAGGATATATTAGCAATAGCCACAAGACTCTCCAGACCAAATTTCATGCCATCTCTCCAAAGGAATCAAGAATTCCACCAAACCCTAGAAATGCAAAATGAAGAACAGAGGAGCTCAAAAAGGGAAAACTGAAATTAAACTTTGCTTGCTCTGAGGATTAACTAGCCAAATGGCTTTTGAGCATCTCTCATGTCATAGCAACCTATTTTCGGTCTTCCCAACAAGAAAGAACCCAAAACGACGAAAATCAAGAAATCACCAAAAGGGAGTAACGAAGAACAGAGAGCACAAACAGAGAAAACCAAACTCCAGATTTTCATTCATTGAAGCTAGAAGAATTCAGAGGAGTCCCCATACGCCTGGACATTAGAACAAGTTGAAAGATTACATGAACTCACTACTCAATCCCTCTCATCTCCATCCTCAAGATCACCAAGAGCTTCACATGCTTCTTGGGAGGAATACAATGAACAGAGGAGAGGAGACAACCAGGGAACACACTCTGTGTTTCACACCCACTCTTACCAACTAAAGAGCCAAAGCAAACCACTTCCTAAAGACTCTTTTGACTCACAAAACCCTAACTCTCTCCCAAAGCCATTATTGAGGGCATGCAGTCCCTCCACCTATTTATAGCCTTGGCTAACGGGTCTCCAACCCGTTACGTCTGCTATACCCGAACGGAACCGTCTCCCACTTGTGCAGCCTCACGAAATTCCCGATTCGCCCCTCCTGCACCTTCCGGGAAGCTTCCGTGCTCCTTGCCTCGCACGCCTCGCAACCACCTCGAGTCCACGTCGTCTTCGACGCCTCCTGACTGTTCTGACCTCAGCGCCACCTGCGCCTAGTCCAGTCCTCCGTGTCTCACCACGACTCTGTCTCGACGTCCTGCAGTCACACAGATAAGAAACACGTCAAATAGCACTGCTCGATACATGAAAGCGTAAATATCATAAACACATCATGCTTACCCATAATGAAGTCCAAACCTGTCGAAACATTAGAATATGCATCCTAAGCCCATACGACCAAGTTTGACCAAACCGACCGAGCCCGTTGCACCACGCAACGACATGGTCCAGACCACCCAAACCAAACTCGACTATTCTAAACCCTTGTCAATTACTCATCACTCTCATGGGGTCACGACCACCTGATCTCTCATTATGACTGAAAAACACTGTAACTGGCTGAAAAAATAATGTAGCTGACAGAGACTTATTTAGCATAATTAAATTTAAAAAAATATAAAAATATGTTATCTTATTACATATAATAGAAACAAATACGGGGAAAAAGAACCGGCAAAAAAGTTCAACAAAAAGCCAAAAGTTCAGAAAAAAACAAAATTTATAAATAGTGAAAAATAACCTAAAAACTAAAGGTTGAAATCAAAACGATCACAGCCTTAACCATGTTGTCTCTGTATATTGGAGATGCCCTTATTTGCTCCGAGCTAGCTGCTAACGGTAGCTAGCAAGCTAAACTGTAATTACGTGCATGTGTAAAGTGTAATCATGAACGTGAACACATGCAACCCGAGGTTTTGCATGATTTGATCTGGACTGGACGTATGTACAGCAGCTAGCGATCCGAAATCTCCTAAACGACAACCATTAATTCGACATAGATGTTTCGATCAAGATAAGCTGCATGAGTTGGTGGCCTTCACTTTTCTTTATCTATCCCCGGCAGCTAGCTAGCATAACTCTGGCGAGTTGGGTATCACTTTTCTTTTCGATTTTTCAATTGATTTTTAGCTTTCATTTATTTTAAAAATTACTATTTATTAAACTAATAAATTATAGTTAAAAAAATATAAACTACATACCAAAAGAACACACACACATATATATGTTATCTTAACATTTAAAAAAATTTAAATTTTTTCACACACGATACATATCTATTTTAGACTTATGGTATCCAAGCACCAAGGAGCACTCGTTATTTTTACTAGCTCAGCTTGTCATCCGTTCCGTTGCAAAACCGCGTATATAGATCGACTCCGTTCATGCCGGCTAAGGGCAGTCCCAGTGCAGAAACTACTTAAGTAGTTTCTATCTATGCCATGTCATATAGACACTACTTTAGACACTATTGTTTCCAATGCACCATGTCTATTTATAACCCAAGCAATTAATTAAGCCTCAAAATCTCTCTCTCCTCTCCACCAATCATAATTTTTCTCCATCTATCATGAAGATATCACCATCTCTCCAATGCAAAATTTGGTAGTGTCTATTGCATTGGTTTTCTCATAGAAACTAGGTCTTGCATGAGACCCAGTTTCTTCCTCTTTTTCTTCTCTCTTTTATTTAATATAGCGCCACATCATCTAAAACTTCTACTCCCTCCGGTTTCTAAATACTTGACGTTTTAGACAAGATCTCACATACCAAGAAAGGGTTAATTAGCATGCCTATTTCCTGTTTTACCCATATTAAATAGCATTGCGTGATGCTTTGAAACACAACTAGCATCTAGGCTGTGTGGCTAGGGCTGCCAGCTTGAAGCCAGAGGTTGGGGGTTCGACTCATGTAGCCTTTGTTTTTATGTGTGATTTTTGCATTGCTCTGTGTTACGAAATCTTCTAATTTCTTCTCTGTCAACACGTCGTAACAGAATCCGCTTGGTCCTTCACGAGACGTGATTCTCCGCCTGTCTTCGCGTGAAAAAAAAAACTTCGTCGCTGCTGTCCTCCCGTGGAAGCAGCACCTCTTGCTACTCTCAAGCTTCACGTGAACATGCACGTAACACACAATGCATTGCCCTCTTTATTTCTCCAATGGATCCCAACAGATTCCTACCTCTATCTCTCTCGTTTCTTTCTTTCTTCTCACGCCTCTTACAGAATCTCTAACCTGCCTTAGGACATCTCCAATAGTGACTTATAAGCTAGCTCTAAGCATATTATTTCATATTTTAATAGAAGAGAGAGAAAAGCTATCTCTTGATCAAGAGCTAATCTCATACACACATTCCAAGATTATGTGAGAGTGTCATGTGAGGCTATTTATGTTATGAGCTATGTGCTAAAAGTTAGTACTATTGGAGAAGTTATCTTAGAGCTAGTAACTAGCTCACACTGTTGGAGATGCTCTTATAAAGGCCATATATTGGACTAGCAAACGGACTCCACAAAAGACACGGAAACAAACTCATCTCACACGCACACACGGCAACAATCGCAGCGTATATATGGCAATCTAATTAATGCCATAGACACTATCTTATGTGGAGCACTGGGACTGCCCTAAGGCCAGTCTCAGTGGAGGTTTCATGTCCCAGTTTCCAACACACCCATATTTTGGAAATAGTGCAGAAGAGTTTCATCCCCATGAAACTCTCTGTACTCCTATGAAACTTTTATCATCTCTCTCTTCATCAATACAGTGCCATATCAACGTATTTAATGACCATAAAACTCCATAAAACCCTCACTGAGACTGGCCTAAGCGTCTCCGTCCACAATATGGCATAGGCACACCTGGCCGGCCGTCGAATCGATCCGTAGCCATTACTCCACTCCACACAAGGATCTCATTCCGAGGAGCATCGAATGATCGAATTAAAAGCGACGTGCATGATCGATGGCTGCATGCACAACCAGATGGATCGCCCAAGTGCGACGTTTGATTCGATGGGCCGATGATCGATGTGACCTCGATCGATCGATCGATCGGCAGGAACCTTCTGGCGCGCGTGCAGATCTGGACAGCATTTCAATCCCGGGAAATCGACGAATAAAACATATATACATAATTTATAAGTAGCTTAGATATTCGTAAACCTTTTTCACGAGAGAGTAGTACTGGAGCAACACCCAATAATGTATGGCGCGCCTCTTTTTTTCATTCATGTATGATGTAGATTCAGAACTCAACACTATACGCGTATTGAGCGTCTCGCTCGTGTGAGGGTCTAGCACAAAGACATTCAATGACATCTTTTTGAAACCGCGGAACTTTATGATGCCATATATTGTCTCCATTCAAATTTACTTGATGTATTTTCTTTTGTCATATAGACTAAAAAATATTAAAAATAACCAGACTACCCCTAATTATTATATCTAAACACTATATTCAATACATATATGTAGAGAATATAAAGTAAAATGGAATGTTTATTAAGGATATAGAGGAAATCTTACAATAATTTTGTATTAGAATATGAAATATGTCATATATTTATGGACAAAACTATTAAAAAAATAGAAGGAATACAAACTCCATGTTGATCATGCCTTTTAGGTCATGTAATGGGCTAACAGTAATATAACAGTTGAGTACTTAATTACGCAGGAATTGATCAAAAGATGATTGATCGAATATATTCAATACATGTATGTAAAGAATATAAAGTAAAACAGAATATTTATTAGAGGTATAGAGGAAATCTCACAATAATTTTGCATTGAAATATGAAACACACGTTCTATATTTATGGATAAGACTATTAAAAAAAATAGAAGGAATACAAACTCCATGTTGATCATGCCTTGTAGGTCATGTGACGGGCTAACAGTAATATAACTATTGAGTAGATGCTGTTTCAGTAGATGCTTCAATTCGTTCGTCAAAGAGAAGAATACACAATCAGATGCTAACAGTTACACGTTTATGTTCATGCGTGCAGTAGCTCCTACGTACGTACGTGCATACACATAGATTGATGCTAGTTCCAGGAGATCGAGATCAGAATTTGACTCATAAGTCAGAATTAATTGACCAGTACCGTTGTATACATGCATACATACACATGCTGACATGCATGCTGATGAATACTAATTTGGGATATTTGAATACAACTTGTAGGACTAGCAATAGCAATGGAGAAGAGATAAATGGTGTCTTCTTAAAATTTTCCTCTAAACATTCAAAAAAAAAATTCACTCTAATAGTTAGAGGGCTGAAAAAATAGATTTGATAGCCTAAATCCAAATAACAACTCAAAATAGTAAGGTCTCACAGATTCAGCACCTAATCGGTCTGACCGTCACTGGAGGTATGATTTGACCAGCCACAACACATTGGTCTGATAGGGTTGGGAGCAGTCTAACCGCTCCCTTATTCCCAGAGTAGAAGTTAGCCCAAGCCAAGACTAACTTTGGTCCAAATTCCAAAATTCATGTCCAGATGATTTGAAACCTTGCATACACTTTGTTGAGGGTCTCAGCAATATATTCCACTTTATGATTGCATGGATCTTTACCAAAGTTCCAATATTTCCTCAACACATACAAGGTTACATCAAAACCGGACAAATATAAAAAAAACTTAAAATACAACTTGCTCGTGAGTTAAGAACAACTAAAGATGGCTATAAAATTCTCATATGTCACAATAAGCAAGACCACCTAGAGATTCGAACCCAAAAGCCTCGGATCAAGATTCCTTAAGAAATGCTCCAAACCAAGCAAGAATCAGACAACTTTGAAGTCGTGCAAACCGCAATGCTAGATGGATGTGATTTGATCTATATGAGACGTCTTCATCACTTACACATCCTTGGCACATAGTAAAATCAATAAGAGGAGAGAAGAGAGAAAGAACCAACAAGAGCAAATCAATCAAGGCAAGAATACTCTATAAGGGATGAATAAAGTTAATCTATTTCTTCCTGAGGATTAAGATTTCATAGCCACTCCATAAGAACAAGAGAGCACACCACAATACTCATTTTTTCTCTAACTCTAAACCTAAAACTCAAGATTGAAATAGTTAAGATGGTTGGTTTGCAAGCTTTAATCCCTAATCCACTAAATGGATGGGATAACCTACCAACATCTACCCTAATGGGCATTATCCATTAGCACAATTAGAAAAAACCTGTTAACCCCACACATCACGGGTTTTACAATCACACTTAACCCATACATGCTTTTCAAAGCATATGAGCACAAACCAACTAAGTTATTAGCCTTTGATCCACTTGATTTTCTCAGCATCTCTTTAACCTAATCCATTTTTCCATGCGCCGTTCAAGTGTTGTGGTTTGGATCCAACACAATTTTTAGTATTTGGCCAAGTACCAAAATGCTATTACCTTGACCCAGTCAACTTCTTCTTTCCTTGTAAGCAATCGTTATGTTTGTCCTGTGTAGTGCACTAATGGCTTGCCACGTAACGGCAAGTCTCTCCTGCTACGGTTCCATTAGATCACGTCTCAGTTGGATCGACTAAGGCACTTGGTGCAACTTGTCACTCAAATCTTCCCTTTAATATTCTTTGTCTTGTGCCATGCTAAGCTCAACCATCTCATCCAGCATCATTGATCATTCCAGACCTCGCTCCTCCATAGGCGTAATCCCAAACTCGTCATTGACCATAGTTGACTCCAAACTTCCACTAAGATATCATTTTTGAGGATAAGTTTTTACAATTTAACCTATGTTAGTCCAACATACTTTATGCAATATAAATGTATTGACTAAAGACAAAACGACTCGACCCTCAATCAAGTTCCCAGAATTCAGAACTCTCTACCAAAATACAGAAACTTAACCAGTTTGACCGCCATCAAGCGACCGGTTTGACCACACACTACCCAAAAACCCAAGAGAACAATCTAACCACCCCTATGGATTTGTCAGACCGGTTGCACCAGTTAAACCACTCAACAAAGCCGGTCTGAGCCCTTGAGGCTAAACTACTCAACTGAAAATCTAAATCCTTCGTAAATTTGAATTTCAACTCAACACATGTTGATAATAGTTTACTATAAATATTTTTAAACCTTGTCACATGGTCGCTCCCAGCTATATATATTTCGAGGGTGCGCACGCTTCACGCTTTTTTGTACTTGTTTGATTTGGCATCCATAACGTATATTATGACTCCAGGCTACCAGGAATGCACATTGTTTCTACTTGGATATTCGATCCGTCTGTTTCTAATGGACGCGTGTGCCATGGCTCAAGTCTATCAATCAATTGGAATCCGCATGGTCCAGGCTTCATTGATCACGCATGCCAGCATGTGAAGCTGCAGCCATCAACTTTAAGCTGGACACACGTCTTAAAGAATCTGAGGCGTGTGTGTGACCGGTAGACGGAGACCAAGCTATAGAGGCTTTGTAGCAGTAGCACATCGCGTTTTCGGAAAGAAACAAACCAGAGCGACAAGAAGAAGAGACAGCAAAATCATATCTCATATGCAATAATCACCGTGGAACAGGACACCACATTTGCCCGGACTGTCTCTTTGCTTTAGAGGTGTGGACCCTTAGAGCATCTCCAGCAGGGCCCCTATTTGAGCCCATAAAACCAAATTTGAGGACTTGAGGCAAAAAGTACTATACAGTGATTTTAACCCTCAAATTATGCTAGCATAAGTGACCGGTGCTATTCCAAGAGCCAAAAGACGTGATTTCAACAGTATCGCAACATACATCATGTGGAATATCTAGAAGGAACGAAATTGTCAAGTTTTTCAGAATAAACAAGCCACAGTAGACAAGATTGCAGCATAAGTTAAGGAGACGATCGAGCAAAGGAAAAAAGGTTTTCCACTATTCTTGTTCCGAGTCTTTATTGTATTTATTTTTCTAGCCTCCTTGTCGGCTGGTGCTGTATTTTACTTTGCAAGGGCACGCTCCTCTCTATTGCTCTGTTTGTAAATCTCTGTTCTTTCTTTAATTGATCGGCAGAACTCCTACCTTCATTTTTTTTAGAAAAAAAGGGCGAACCAACCAAATTTTTGTAAAAAGTGAATCCAGTTGCAACAATTTACATCCTTTCTTACCCCTGGGCACCGCCATCACTGCTATCAGGCCAGCCCAGAGGGTTAGGGTTGGCATATTCCCCCACACTGGCACCGTTGTCGTTCGTGGACCCCCTACATGGCAGCACGAGGGTCGTGAACGTTGTATGACCAGGGCGGGTACAATGGGCACGACAGTTGGCTGCAGGCCATGGCCTACGTGGAAGGTATGTTTTGTCTCTTCAGATTTCTTCGCGTCGATAAATTGTAGGAATAAGCAATACCTGTACTGTAGGTACGGCGCCCCCGCCAGGTTTCACCTATCCTTGCATGAGGATATTCCTGTAGATGTGAGTGACTTCCTCACAGACGGCCCGACAAAGGTCCTTTCCGGGTCGTAGCTCTGCAGTGCCCCAGTTCCCACATAGCCACAGGTTGGGTCGACCCCCGAGGCATTGGGAGCACGGGTGAACAGGGTTTCTGACCACCTCACCCTGTCGGTGCGTCAACATCCCGCGCTGAGGAAGGCCAAGCGGGGCCATATGAGCGGGCATCGATCGGGGGTGGGACGTGGCGACGACGAAAGAGGTGCTACGGGTGGTGTAGCTAGTGGCGAGTAGTGGGTCTTCCTCTTGTTTTGTGTACTTTTTGTTGTGTACGTATTTTCGTTTGTCTTCCTCCGTGTATGAAGTCTGTATTGTATCGCAATATCACTTACCTTCCTATTTACGAATTGTCACTACCTCAATCGTCCTCACAAAATTCTTTAGAAATTTATCGCACTACAACAACATATAACGATCACAAAATGTTATTGCGAGTCTAATAGATTTCGTACCATTTAGAATCTACGGAAACCACAAACGGATCAATCAACATTATCTGCCCTTTTATTTAAAAAACAACTTGCAAACAAGATTTGCTTAATGTATTTCATACAAAAATTGCCATTTACTTCTTCACAGTTACTTCCATTGGATTAATAAAATATTATTATTATTATTATAAATAGTTCAACTGTTAGGCGACTTGAACTAGTCGCTCAACCCAGTTGAGTGACTAGGGCGACAACTGTTGGGTGACTTGGGCTAGCCGCCGAATCGTTGGGCGACACGTAGCTAAGTCGCCCAACTGTTGGGTGGCTAGCTCAAGTCGCCCAACTGTTGGGCAATTTATGGTCAAAACTACAATTTTTTTTTAAAAAAAACATGTGTAATACTGTAACTCAGAATTAAAAATTGATTATTTAAAAAAATCTGATAGGGAGACCTTGAAAGAGAGTACGGAGTAAAAGAAACTCGTGTGTAATTTTGATCGATATAAATGAAGTCGGTACAGTATATACTATAATTAACTTGTAGGCCCTATCTTAAAAGATATTTTATTTAAAATTAATTATTATAGAAAATATTTTATTTTTTAAAAATTAGTTATTATAGAAAAATCAAAAGCTCAAATCGAAAAAATGATGTCTTTAAAAATGCATGGGCCGACTTCCCAACGCGTAGCGTGCCGTGTGGTGTAATTTTGACCCGTGCTATACTCGTTCTGCGTCCTCGCATTGAAACGCCTACGTGGCTACGTGGTGTGTTGAACAGTAGCCGTTTGGACGATGTGGGTGCGCACGACGTAATATTCTTGCTATCACGGCAGCAGCACACTGGCTCATGTGCATCATCCTTGTTGAGTTGTATATATCAATTAATTAATCTAAAAACTCAAATTAACGAGAAAAGACAAGCAATTTACTCATACTTCGATACTCCTCCTTACATGTTGAGAAATACTGACAATTTACTTATACTTCAACACTCAAACGGGTTTTCACTTATATTTCAACGCTCCCCTCATGTGTTGTCTCCCACAGTGCTAAGACGTGGAATAGAAGTGTGATTTAATTATTTTTTAATTACGTCAATCGGATATTAAATTCAAGACCTCTTAACTCTGATACCATATTGAATTGTATATACCAGCCAACTCACCTAAAAGTTTAAGCTGATAAGAAAAGACGAGCAATTTTCTTATACTTCAACAATCACTGCATTAAGGGGGCATTCGTTGGCTTCTGTTGGTGATTTTTGGCTGTAGTTAATGATTTTTGGCTGAAAATAAATAGTAGCGGCTAAAAGAAGTAACGTTTAGAAAGAGATGTACTAGTAGTGTAAAAAGTAAGGGAGAGATACGTGCGTGAGATGAGAGCGAGAGGAATGTGGTACGTGATGCTCTTGTGAGTCCTTGACTTATCCTCGGTCGAGACGGAAGTGAAAAGAGTAGAGAAGCCACTTCGAGAAGCTAGATATTAATGAGCATGTTCTTTTCGGCTTTTGGTTTTTGCTACAGTACCTACTTTCAAGTGGAGTATTTTTTTTAAGATGGAGTTTACAAGCTAATTGTAATATACGTTAAAAGCTCAATATCTGTATCAACCGAAATCACAAGCGACTATCTCTCTCCATAATCTCTATCGTGAACAGCCAAAAATTCAACCAAAAACTATAAGCCAAAAAAAGGTCCATTAATATTGAATTCTGATTTATTAAAAACAGAAACTAATACAAATAATCCAAAGATTGTGACCGTACGACCGTGGTCGGAACAGCAAGGCAGCCATGTGGCAACGGTAGTGCATCAGCAGCCACACAATGCCAGCGCTGGCAATCGCTAACGACCACTCATTAGTGCTGTTTAATCCGTGTACTGCTGTAGCTTCACAGTAGGCATCTGTTTCAGAAACTACTAGTTCTGTTTGTTTGTGAAAACAGTGAGTACTTCGTCTTTACAGACAAAAGGAAAGCACAGTAAGTAGCTTAAACAATGAAAGGAAGGAAGTGATGTGAATAAAGAGAAAAAAGGTTAATTGCAGCTGATCAAGTCAAGGTTAGAATTATGCACAATGATAGCAGTATCTGCCTCTATCATTTCTTAGAGATTCTGCTTGTGATTTCAAAGCGGGTCCACGTGATTCAGGAATATGATTATATGAGACCACAATACGACATGTTAGGAATGCAGGATTCTGCAACGTTTTTACATGAATTTTGCAAGTTTTTTAACAGGGAATTTGCAAGAAACAGCGCAAGAAAAAGGAGATGCTGAAGCACATGTATTGCATATTTAGGCTTAAGGCATCGCAAGATGACGAGCTGAGTTGCAGCACTGCAGGTTGAACTGTGGCTCCATGCATGAACATAATGCTGTCAGACAGAATGAAAAAATCGGCAGCAAGTGCAACAAAACATATATATGCCTATGACCTTAGCACAAAACGTACAATGGATGACCTAGTTGATTATCTCCATCATGAGGCCCTACTTGATTATCTCCATCATGAGGCGTAGATTGAGAGGTTGGTGGCAACTACAAAGTACAAGCATGTCTCTAATCTCCAGCAAAGCAAGTCAAACACGCAGGACAAAGTAAAACTAAACAAAATCCCAAGGACAGTAGGTGCCAATGTAATGGTCCAAAAAATGTCATCGCTTCATCATTGTTAAGCACTTAAGCCCAATCCAATCAATTAGGCCGTCTGGACGGTGTATTCTGCACATAATACGGCCGACTCCCAATCACACGATTAGAATAACCACATGTCACAACACAAATTACAGTCAATTCTTTAAACTAAAGGAAACGGCCGAACGACGTGTCTAGCTAACTTAAAAAAAAACTGAACAGATCGAAATATCCGACCCACCGATAGCGAATTTGAACCCATGATCTACAAATGTTGAGATCTTACCACGATCCCCACCCGGGCAACCAACTTGTCTTACCAGTTGAACTACCAGCAACAAACAATTGGAATTAGGGCTTGTTTGGTTCGCAGCTAGACCTTGCCAAACTTTAGCCGAGCAAGTTTGGTAGATGTTTGATTCTTGCCACAGCTTTGGTGAGCTATAATCTTTTAGCCTTACAGTCTATTTGTTATGACTCATTCTTCTGCCTAAACTTGTCTAAGATGTGGCCAACAGATAGGTCAAGACACAAAAAATGTAGCAAGCCATGCTTTACCACAACTAGTTGGAAATTTTTGTACGGATAACCCATTTTTTATTCGAAAATACAGAAATATACCCGCGACAAAATTTTTTACACAAATAGGCTCGAGTCGCCAAACCATTGGGCGATTTACGCTTGTCACCCCACCAAAACGCGACTTATAAAGAATCTGGTAACCGTTGGGCGATTGAATGCAATCGCCTTCCCGTTAAGCGATTCAATTGAATCGCCCCCCGTTTGGCGACATAAAGAAGAGTCGCCCAACGGGGGGGGGGAGGGGCGACTACATGTGAAACAGCCCGACGGCCGAGCCCCTTTTCTTCCCCACGCCTGCTCGCTCGCCATTCACTCCCTCCACCGCGCGAGAAGACAGAGCAGAAGAGAGGAAGGAAGAGGAGGAGGAGAGGGGAAGAGGAGAAGGAGAGGGAGAGGAGAGGGAAGAAGAGAAGGAGAGGGGGAGGAGAGGGAAGAAGAGAAGGAGAGGGGGAGGAGAGGGAGAGGAGGAGAAGCCGCGGGATTTGCAGGTATTTTTCTAATTTTAGAAAATTTATTTTAGAAAATTTGTTTAGATAAATTTAGTTTAGAAAATCTAGTGTAGATATTTAGTTTACAAATTTAGTTTAGATATTTAGTTTAGAAAATTAGCTTAGATATTTAGTTTAGATATTTAGTTTAGAAAATCTAGTTTAGAACATTAAATTTAGAAATGTAGATGCAGTTTACAAATTTAGATGTATAAATTTAAATGTAGAAAAATATAGTTTTTTGTATAATATTTGTAATGCATTATTGTGGAAATTTTACTTTAGAAAATTTGTTTAGATAAATTTAGTTTAGAAAATGTAGTGTAGAGTGTAGATATTTAGTTTACAAATTTAGCTTAGATATTTTGATGGGAACGGGGTCCCGATCTTCCAACAGGTTCTGGATAATTTCGATTTGGTGGAGGCGCGACACAAATCGATCCGGCTTCCGAACAACACGTTCCGAACCCCGCAATCGCAGCACCACGTCTCCTCAGGTTATCAACCGTGCACAGCCCGGTTGACCTCGCCAAGAAGGCTAATCCTTGCCTGCGAATCGAAGAACACAAGCAAGAACAAGGAAGAACACAACTGAATTGCAGATGGATTGTTTAAGCACTCGAAAGTTGGGGTCTCACAAACCGATGAACGGCGAAACTGTTCAAAGACAGATTAATCTAAGCAAAATCCAAACCCTAATGGTGGGGGTGGCGGCTGGATATAGAGGAGTTAGGGGCGTGCAAAACCCGTGGACGCGCCCCTAATGGGCTCCAACACGATACAAAGCCGAACGGCCCAAAAGACGGTGGCGCAGCACCCTGACAGATTCTGAACGCCCACTTGTTTTGACGATTTCTGTTGACTCAGAAAGAATTTCGACATGGGACCAAAGCCATTGGAAAGGTAGTCTTCTCAGCTTTCCATACATATGTGGAACGTCCAAAACGGAGTCCGGATGCGACCTGGGCGTCCGTTTTAGTGCGGTCTGGTCCTGGACTCCGAATTGGATTCGAAGTCGGCTTGAGTCCACTTGTTTCGACGATTCCCGTTGACTCAGAAGGAATTTTGATATGGGACCAGATCCATTGGAAAGGTAGTCTTCTCAGCTTTCAATACATATGTGGAACATCCAAAACGGAGTCCGGATGCGATCTGGGCATCCGTTTTAGTGCGGCCTGGTCCTGGACTCCGAATTGGATTCGAAGTCGGCTTGAGTTGGACCTCCAACATGATTCGACCACCCTTGCTGGACTTGTGCGCCTCGTAGCCCATCTCCAAGTACTTCTAGGTCCTCTCCATGGTTCCTAATTATAATTAAATCATTAGGTAGCAATCGATTCTCAAATGAACAAAAAGAAGTACTTAGGAACGAGCTCACCTGTAAATTCAATTGTCGGGCGCGAGCTCTAGTGATTGATCCTTGAATGTCAAGTGGAGGAGTGTTGTGTGTATCCGAAGAAGTGATGTCCTCATCATATTTAGTAGAGATATTTAGTTTAGAAAATTAGCTTAGATATTTAGTTTACATATTTAGTTTAGAAAATCTAGTTTAGAACATTAAATTTAGAAATGTAGATGCAGTTTACAAATTTAGACGTACAAATTAAAATGTAGAAAAATATAGTTTTTTTGTATAATATTTGTAATGTATTATTGTGGAAAATTTACTTTAGAAATTTATTGTAGATCATTCAATGTACAAATGTAGATGCAGTTTACAAAATTGAAATGAAGAAAATTTAAATGTAGAAAATTGTTGTGTCGAAATTTTGTATACTATTTTTCATGTATTATTGTAGAAAATGTAGTGTACAAATTTACATTTAGATAATTTTACAGTTATGGCGGGTGACTGGCGGTACACGCTGTTGGACGAGCACTTGGACCGCGTGCACCGCGCTTCCCGTCGTGCGCCGCCACCGGGGAGCACGGACGAGTCGACTGAGCTGGGAGTGGTCCGGACACGCACACCTCGTGTGGCCTGGGGACTCGACCCCCGTTGGACTGCCAGGTTTGCACTACGCCAACGTTTTAGTATTACCATAAAAATATTTAATGCTGACCTTCACTTTATTTGCAGGCTGCGGGATGCCGGACTTCTCCCTCTTGCCCGGATGGTGCAGGCCACGGATGAGGACGGAGGTGCCTTGGCCGGGGAGGGGGACGAGGCGGGCGTGGAGCGATCACGACGCTTCCCGTTCGACCGTTCCCTGCTGACGGCTTTGGTGGACCGTTGGCGGCCCGAGACGCACACTTTCCATCTACCAGTCGGGGAGATGGCGCCGACCCTGCAGGACGTGTCCGTACTCCTTGGCCTTCCAGTCGCGGGAGACGCTGCCTTCCTACCGGAGGCTCCCGCGGAGTGGCGCGAGGACCTGCTCGGCAGATTCCAGGGGGTCTTTCCACCAGCCGATCAGCACCACATCTTCGACGAGAGGTAGAAGCATGGACCGACGCTGAGGTGGCTGGCACAGTACCGGGTACGTGGTGTTTCAAGTCGATCGCGTCTTCGAAACTCTTATTTGTGCAATTACATACTAATAAAAACTTGTTCGCATTCAGGTTGAGCGCATGGTTGCAGATGCTGACGATTACCAGGTCGCGCGCCACCTGGAGGCTTACTTGCTGTGGCTGTTTGGTTGGGTGCTCTTCACCACCAGCCACGGCAACACCGTTGACGCGCGCCTTATCGCTTATGCGAGGGCGATTGCGGACGGCGAGGCCGTCCAGATCAGCTGGAGATCGGCCGCACTTGCCGCGACGTACCGCGGCCTGTGCGATGCGTGCACGAGGATTAAGGCGAACTCGATCCTCACGGGATGTCCCCTGCTGCTGCAGTTGTGGTCGTTCGAGCGCTTCAGTCTCGGACGACCTGTACTAGACGGCATGGGTCCCTACGGGGCCGAGATGTACCCGGAGGGAGACATCGACCGGCCGACGATGGGTTCTATTTGGTGTCGTCGACGAGTGAGTTTTATTTTATCGTACTCAACTTATTAACGATCGTCGTACTAAAATAATTTGCCTTTCTTGCAGGTACAGTTCGCGCACGTGCAGGTCACGCGGGCGTACCACCCCTTTGTGGAGCAGTTGGACCGCCTCGCAGACTCCGACGTGCGCTGGGAGCCTTACGCAGCGGAGGCAGTGCAGGCACGTGCTCCTGACGGGCTCTCTGCACTGTGCTGGCGCGACCAGACTTTCTGGCTAACCCGCCGGAAGCTCGTGTACGACATCTACGTCGAGGACTACGCACCACAGCGCGTCATGCGGCAGTTTGGGCTGCGGCAGACACTTCCTATACCAGTCGGGCCGCCGATTCCGCCCCGCGTGCACGCGTGAGTGATCGCTTCTGATATTTTTGTACGTACTTACTATTGTGATCGCAAGTACTTACATTACGTAATGGTTCCATAAACAGGCACACCACGAAGGGCGTCAAGAAAGGCACGGACTGGTCCAGGAGGATGCAGCCCTGGATTGCGCAGTGGGAGGGTGCGTTGGATGACCGCGTGGAGGAGGACCGGCCATACGACATAGCCGACTACGCGGAGTTCCTCGTCTGGTACCAGGCGCGGACTCGTACCAGGCTGGCACCAGAGGCCACACAGCCGGAGGTGCAGGTGACTCCACCGGCGCAGCCGCGGGTGCGAAACCCACCTGATCGTTTTACTTTTTCGGACCCTCGTCCCCCACCGCGTCGTAATCCGTTGCACCGGAGGACGGCCAAGCGGGGCCGTATGGCAGGACGCGGGCGCGGTGATGGAGCACCTTAGGGTGGGGAGTGAGGGGTGTATGTCATGCATGTAATGGATAAATACGCGGCATGTTACTGCGTTATATTATAAAGTTCATTTAAATTCAAACAATGCTATTATCTCTTCTTTTCGTATAGAAAATTATTTCTATATCAAGTAATGTGACAAATATTAAACATTTTTTACGAGTTTCAAATTACAAAATTCACAAAACCCTTAACAGGATCCATGCAGTCGCCTAGAGGTAGATTGGCGAGCAGGCGTGGGGAAGAAAAGGGGCTCGGCCGTCGGGCTGTTTCACATGCAGTCGCCCCCCCCCCCCCCCCCCCCCGCGTTGGGCGACTCTTCTTTATGTCGCCGAACGGGGGGGGGCGATTCAATTGAATCGCTTAACGGGGAGGCGATTGCATTTAATCGCCCAACGGTTACTACATTCTTTATAAGTCGCGTTTTGGTGGGGCGACAAGTGTAATTCGCCCAATGGTTTGGCGACTCGAGCCTATTTGTGTAAAAAATTTTGTCGCGGGTATATTTCTGTATTTTCGAATAAAAAATAGGTTATCCGTACAAAAATTTCCCACTAGTTGTGGCAATGTGTGGAGCCAATTACCAAATAGGCCCTAAACTCTTTGCAATTTCTCCTACACAAACATCAGCAGTATTATGCAACGGATTAGACGCCAACGTAATTGCACGGTAAAAGCACTGTTTTGCTGTGTCGTCAAATTATATTTAATACGCGCGTGGATTTATTGAACATATACCCTCCATTTAGATGGAAATTCAGGATTTACCTTCCTGCCCCACGTGTCAGTGACTTATAATGACCCCACGTGTTATTGAGATGAGGAGGGTAAATCTTGAATTTCCCAACTAAAGGGAGGATATATGATTCAATCCCCCTACGCGCGTGGCCTAGAAGATTTCGAGGAAAAAGGCAGCCTGAATAATGCGTCGTCTTGTGCCCACATTTTTCATTTGATATATAGCTCGCTTGGCGCCATCAGACGCCTATACGTTTCACCACTTAATCCACCATGTGCAGATCTTGTCCTGTCTAACGGCATCACAACTCACGGTAGCCCGTACAATTCAATTCACAGGCAGCTACCTCGCCATTGACGAGCTCAGGAAAGAAAGAAGAGGCCAAGAAGGGAAGAAGAGGACAAGAGGCAGAGACGGATTAGGAGAAGAGAGAGCCGAGAAATTGAGGGGAAGAAGTAGAAATATATACTTGTCTACTTTCTGAAATTTAGTGCGTTTTGAGGCAAGAAACAAGAAGAGCAAAAAAGATGGTGGTGGAGAAGCAGAGGAAGCCAGGAGATCAGGTAATTAAGAGATGCTGCTTAGAAACTCATCGCATGCAGTGCTGTGCAAGTAGGGTGTGCTGTTCTTGGGAGTTGCAATTGTGAGCTTAGCTGGGATATATTGGTTGCTCTCGCATATGTTTGTAGGTGTTTTGGCCCAAGGTCGTGCTAAAGAAATGGCTCAACCTCAGGAGCAAGGATTCCGAATTCAACGCCGACGATGACAAGGACGACGACGGGAGCGAGATTGATGAACAAGGTATGCACGTTCCTGCAAGTTTCGGCGCTCAGATCGCGAGACTTTGTTTTGAAGCGTAGTAGTACTAGCAGTTCTTCTTGGAAGTTTCTGTGGTCAAAGATTGAAATTTCCCCCTCTTTCTGTTTCGATTTTTTGCAGAAACCTGTGGCTGCGATGGCGGGGAGGCGGGGCGGCGGGCCGACGACGGCGCTGCAATCACTGGTGAGGTTTACTTTCCGTGTAGGGGAGGGTCAACGCACGGTATACAGTTAGAAAACCTTTCTAACGGTACAGATAAATTTCATTAGGTTTTATCTAAGTTTTACGAGTTTCACAAGATTTCATAGAGTTTTGAATATGATTCATTAAATTTAGTCAACTTAGGTATAAAACTTCTAGAAACTTTATAAAACACTATAAACTTAGTTATGAAACCTTATAAAACTTAATCAGAAAATTTTATAAAACTTAATGAAATATCATGAAACTTAGTCATCATGATACCTCATAAAACTTCATAAAGTTTAATCATGAAAACTCATAAAACTTAGAGTTTAACTTCATAAATCTACTTAAAAAAACTTGTATGCCAATGAGGGAGGAAGGACACGAGCTTGGTAGCGATGGTAGCCTCCGCAACAACTGAGAAGGCAGCGTAGAGGCCTCTGAGGAGGCATTAACCCATGCCCATCTCCCACATCCGACATCTCCCTTGTGGACGCGGCATCGAATCGCTCAGCTCGTGTTGCTCATGCTCATACTCCTGATGCTCCGATCGAGCCCACCCACTATCGTGCCCCTTGCCGCTCACCACGCGCCACCGCACCCCATTGCGCTAGATCGTGGCCTCCCACGTGCTTGCAGCTACTCGTGGCGCGGAGAACCAGCCCAACGCCGCTCGTCGTGGGTCGCTCATGGTCTTATCGTGTCATGCCGCCGGGTCAAGCACCGCCACACACCTCATCACCCAACTCGCCGTGCTGCTAAGCTCTGCTGAGCTGGTGAGCACCGCCGCACAGCTCGCCATGGCCTTGCTGCTGCTGCCATTGAGCCGAGCACTATCACAGCCTCTCATTGTGCGCTACCAAGATTCGCTGCGCCCTGTTGGTGAGAGCCGCCATGCCATTTTGGCCGAGCGCCGCCGTGCATCCTCACCCAGAAAATCATTGGCAAGACTTGACGTGCTTTCATCGGATTGGGGATCGATTTAGCTTCATAGCGCCGGAAGGATCGAGTGGCCTCCCGGTCTTATGGCTCACGCCACGGCAGACTCCACCTAATCAACGGCCCGATCCTATACCGTTTGATGCTGCACACGGGTCACGGTTCTTTAGCATTTCACTTCTGTTTAAGTGACGAATTGACGTTGCTCTGCATTTCCATGGACGTGGTGTTCTAATCCGATCCATAAGATAAGGGGAAAAAGCGCAGCTTTGGACTGTTTAGCCCTTTTAGGGAAAGGAGATGCCTGATAGTACTGCTATTAGTGCGTTTGGCGCGTTGCATCAACGTAGTCTCCGGAAGAAAATGCAGCGGGCCCGTCCCGTAGAATTCCCTTCCCTTGTCTCCAACCGCAGAAATGCCTTCCTTACAATTGCTCAAAAAGGCGCTTGTTTCACAGACAGCTTCGATAATTGTGTTTTATGAGTGAAAATTCCAATTTTTTATAGTAAAAAGGGGTCACCGTTCATAATCATTTTTGTTGTCTGACCTATGCATTCCACACAAATCGACGTTGTTTCTGTCATCCTAAGCAAAGAGGAAAGTTAAAGTGAACATTGTTCAGAATCCCCCATGAAACCGCGTTGTTTGCAATCATCAGGTGATAATTTGGATGGAGCGCCGTACAAATTGCGGAGGCGAAACTCGGAGACGCTTCGCGCGCAGTACATCAACACCAAAGAACTCAGGTGCCCTGTCTATATAATGCTGCAATTCTTCTGCAAGCACAAATTCGGTTTCAATGTATACATTTTTGACAGTTATTGACACGTTCCCATCGATCGATTCTTGCAGGATCTGCATCGGCACTTACAACGCCGCCGGCAAGGCCCCGCCGGACGACCTTGACATCGCCGAGTGGCTCGCCACCGGCGGCGAGCCCGCCGACATCTACGTGCTCGGGTAAAGCAAACTTGTCAGACTCTTGTAAGCTAGATCTTTCACTGACGTGTGAATGAATCTCTTCTCGTGCACGGCGTCGCAGGTTCCAAGAAGTGGTGCCGCTGAACGCCGGCAACGTGTTCGGCGCGGAGGACGGCCGGCCGGCGCTGGCGTGGGAGGACCTGATCCGCGACACGCTGAGGCTGACCCAGCATGCAAAGACGAAGTACATGTACTACAGTCACCCCGCCACGCCGTCGCGGTTCGATCCGCCGGACGGCTCCGACGAGCTCCTCCCCGGCACCGACACCAACACCGACGACGACACGCCCTTCGGCTTCCCGGTGCATCCCGAGCAGTGTATCGCCGACACCCCGAGGAGGCTGAACCATTTCAGCGCCATGGAGGATTCAGAAGGCGACCAAGATGAGCAGCAGCAGCAGCCGAGCGCTCAGCAAAGGATGCTTCTGAAGACGCTGAGCAAAACAGATAGGATTGGCCTAGCCTGGCCTGAGAAGCCACTGAACATTGCGTCGTCGTCGTTCAAGTCAAGATCGTTCAGTGCCTACAGGTCGTTCAGGGGATCCCGGGTCGCCGACGAGCCACGGGACGATCTGGCCATGATCCCTGATCTCGATCTCGCCCTCGACGCCGCGGTGCGCAAGAAGAGAAGGTCACCGTTCGTCAGGATCGTGAGCAAGCAGATGGTGGGGATCTTCCTGACGATCTGGGTGAGGAGGGGCCTGAGGAGGTGCATCCAGAACCTCAAGGTCTCCACCGTTGGCGTCGGCGCCATGGGCTACATTGGCAACAAGGTTGGTTGGTCTTCAAGCTTCAGGGGTTTCTTCCCTACAATGCTGCAAAATTTGCCGTTTCAGGAACAGTACTTGAGTGATTTTGGCTTTGTGCAATGTTTGGGCATGCATGGTACAGGGAGCAGTGTCAGTGAGCATGTCGATATATCAGACAACGTTTTGCTTTGTGTGCACCCACCTAGCGGCCGGTGAGAAGTCCGGCGACCTCCATAAGCGGAACGCCGACGTGCTGGAGATTCACCGGCGGACGCATTTCACCGACCCCGGTGACCTTGAACTGCCTAGAGGCATCTATGACCACGAGTAAGCGTTCCTCGCTAGCGCTCTGAAATCAAGATACTGATTGTAGTACATGTACATTGCATCAATATATCAGGAATCTGACATATACTTGTACCGATGTTCTTCTCTTGGTGATTTCTGCAGGAGAATTTTCTGGCTTGGTGATCTAAACTACCGTATAGATGTGTCCTACGAAAGAGCACATGATCTGATCTCAACAATGGACTGGTCTCAGTTAGCCGAGAAAGATCAGGTACCTCAAGATTCAGTATGCAATTTGACAAATGACACTGAGTTACTGTGCATCTGACCGCTGCTTTGGTTGTTCTGATTTCCGAAGCTGAAGCGCGAGCTGAAGAAGGGCCGCGCGTTCGACGGATGGACCGAAGGCATCCTAGAGTTCGCCCCAACCTACAAGTACGAGATCAACTCGGAGAAGTACATCGGCGACGACCAGAAGGGCGGCAGAAGAACTCCGGCATGGTACGTACTACACTAATACGCAGTGCAGAATTATCAGCGCAATGCCTTCTGAATTCTGAGTGAAGACATTCTGTTCTGTTCTTTCGTCTCAGGTGCGACCGGATCCTGTCGTTTGGAAAGGGCGTGAAGCTCCTGAGCTACAGGAGGTCGGAGCTGACGTTCTCCGACCACCGGCCGGTGACCGCCACGTACGCCGCCGAGATGGAGGTGTTCTGCAGCAGGAAGCTGCAGAGGGCGCTGACGCTGACGGACGCGGAGGTGGAGGGCGGGCAGGTCGTGCCGGACCTCGATTTTTAGTGGGTTCGGCAGGCGCGTCGGGCATGCGATCCACGGAAGTGAGCATTCAGCACCGTGGAGAGGCAACTGAACTTTCCGTCGGTTCACTGCAAAAGTTCAGTGCTGAAGGCTAACATGCGCTACTCCATTGGAGAGCTTACGCTTACTTTTTCTTTCTTGAGCAAAGATGGTGTCGTGTGAATATGATATGAGTAGCCTCTGAATTCATCGGCAGCTTAACGTACGGCTCCTCCATTTGATTTGCAATAGAGGTGTTTCCCTATCTATCACTGAGACCAGACCAATAATTCCATGCTGTTTATGCTTACTGCGTTGGCGCTTTTCCTCAGTGGCACAGCATAAAAAAAAAGCTACTCCAGTACACAACAAATGATGCTCTGAATGAACACTCAGAGAAAAGAGGCGCAACAAAAAAAACAGGTGCACCAGCCGGGAATCGAACCCGGGTCTGTACCGTGGCAGGGTACTATTCTACCACTAGACCACTGGTGCCTTCGCTGGCGGTTCTTTTAATTAATGTTTAAAACCAATCAATTGGCCGGCGTTCGTACATCGAGTTCACGAGGAGTTCATGCGTTTGCAGAGGTGATAGCCATGGTTCGCTGTGCTGCTACGGAGAAGGAGCCACCGCCCAACGGGGCCCTGAGGTGCGTGTCCACAACTGACGAGCCGAACTTGTGCCCGGGGGCCCGGCGCGCTCCGCAACGTCCCCGGCCGTACGTCGGCGGCGTCACGCGCAGGCCGAGCCGACGCAAGAGATGGTTCTGGGCACGTCCACGTGCCGGACGTTCGCGGGTACTGCGTGCGGAATCCTCAGTGCGCTCTTGCCTGTTTGCCTGCATATGGGCCGGATTTCGTGTTTCCTTGGGCTATTTTCGTCCTTTGCGTGGGCCGAACAGTAGGATGGATGGGCTCGTCCACATCCCCGGTGTTACGTCCGGGAGCCGGAACCGCTGCGGCCACGTGCTGCATCGGCCAAATCGGTCTATTCTATTGAAAGCCGTCCGATCGAACTTGTGGGGCCCAGAACGACAGTCGTGGCGCCGCCGGCCGGCCAATCTCGACGGCGTGGACTTCTCCATGGCCGCCCGCCTGTCGGGTCTCTCCGACAACGAGCTGAGAGATTTGCAGTCAAAATTGGTAGCTGCTACGGACAAACAGAATTCACAGGGCTAGCTACAGCTATCCAAGAGGGCATAAAACTAGATAAAAAAAGAATGGCCTGCGCTCACGATCAATTAGTTAGGTCCCAGTAATCTAGGCTTTCTCTGCCAATACTGGTTGAAGCGTTGCCTTGCGTTATTGCACACTGCTTGTACTGGAAGTTGACATTTTGTTCACGGGATGCTCCTGGATACACAAGGGAGAAACATAAATCAATCGGCTTCGTTAGATTAGTACTAAGGTACGTCTGAACAAATCTGCTCTGTTCATCCATGTCTGCAATTATGCAGCGAACATAATAATAATAAAGCTCAAGACACATGGACATGGGCATAATTTGGCACATTTGGTTATCAATAAAACTAACCAGCGTATTTTGTAAAGTCCAACGCATGCAGTAGCTGGATGATAATGCGGCGGCCGGTGGAGGAGGGATGGCGGAGGCAGGCGGAGGGGCTGCCGTGCCCGTGGTGCGCGCCCACCAACACCAACTTCCGAGACACTGCTACAACACGGCGCAGCCGCGCACTTCTGCCCCAGGGGCGACGTCGACGCCGGCACGCTCGAGGCCACTCCCGCAGGCGCGCCTCCTAGACGGCCAAGGCGACGCAAGAGAGGATTTTGGGCTCCAATCCGGACACATTTCCCTCTGGAACTCCGGCGATCGACGATTCAACGGTGGCGACAAGGCTTGGGCTCCTCCGCGGGCATTAGGTCCGGAGTCCTCGGCTGCGCTCTTGCCTGCTTTTGGGCCGTATTTTGTTTTTCCTTGGACTATATTTGGGCTTTTACGTGGGCCAGACGGTCGGAGGGGAGGACTAGTGGGCGTCATCCACGTGCCGGACGTTCCCCGGTAATACGTCCGGGACCGGAAGCCTCCGCGGCCCAGATCAAGCCGAGACAGCGGGCTACTTTTGCATTGGAGACCCTGCGTTAGCATGTTTTATCGTTGGAACCCTCGCCATTTGGGTCGCCTCTCTTATCTCCAGGGCTGCCGTCGACGTGCTCCAACGCGTCGCTCCCATCGTCCCTGCCAATGAATCGGCGGCGGCCACCACCGTCCATCTCCCTCCGGTGGCTCCCGCTCTGGGCCCATGTACGGCGCCCTACGAGATAAAGCTTCGGCGGCTGCCTCGACTGGCGGTGCCTCCTTCAACGACGTCGAGGCAGCTCTGGGTGTTTTGTCAGCAATCATGAGAGGCAAGTGCAAAATATCAGACAGGACGGAACAGGCCAACAGTGAAGCATGCCATGCATTCGTGTACGCAGCTCAACATGCAAGTGCCAGTATGAAACAATAACAATCACATATCTGGATCGCATGACGAGAGAAAAGGGGGTAGAAATAATCGTCTACTGCAAAACAATCATGCTTCTCAACGATCAACCTTGGTTTCAGAACCTATATGTCTAACAATCTGCATGAACAAATGCAAGACAGAAGCAAAATTCCACCTATATGTCTTAACAATCCGCAAGAACAAATGCAAGACGGCAGCAAAATCCCATCTTTCCAAGAGATTCTTGGAGACATGTATGTACCAGGTGATGCGGAAAGAGGGCCCTGAAAAATTGACTACTGCGCAGGCATAATTACATCATCAAACAGCCAAGAATATTTTCACAACGAGCTGAAAGATTTGCAGTCAACCTTGGCAGCTACTGAAACAAAATTCACAAGATTCACCACAGCTATCCAATAGGCCATAAAACTTTGAAAGAAAAGAGAGAATGTGTTTCAAATGATTGATTAGTTTGGTCCCAATACCCTTGGCTTTGTCTGCCAGTACTGATCGAAGCGTTGCCTTGCATACTCCTTGTACTCAAAGTCGATATTTTTGTTCACATGCTCCTGGAGACATAGTGGAGAAACAAACAACCATCAGCACTGTTAGATTACTAAATAGATAAATACGTGTTGCTGTGACCGCAGTGTTAGATAGCTTACCGAGATTATTCCCCAAAGACCCCAAAAGAGATGGCTTGCAGGAGTATATATTGCAATCAAGCCAAGTAAAATTTCAACTTCCACATCTGATGCTTTTTCACCTGACGAACAGATAAAACATTTAAGAATAGCAAACTCATGTGTCAGTGCGCATTCTAAAATCTTAAAGTTTTCAAAGTGCAGCACGAGTGTACCATCCCCAAATTGCTTTGCAATTACCTGAAGAACTAAGGTACGTCTGAACAAATCTGTGCTGTTCATCAGTGTCTGAAATTATGCAGAGGAATCAAACAAGGAACAAACATACTTAAAAATCACAAGAAACATGGAAGTCAATATAATCTGACACATTTGGTTATAAGTAAAACTAACCAGGGTATTTTGTAAAGTCCAACACATGCGGTGTTGCAGTATGATAATCAGCAGCCATCTCACAGAAGTGATTAGCAATGTCAAATGCAACTGGGTTAAAACTGGCATACTCATAGTCCTGTAGGATAAAAGAGACCAATCAGGTACGGAAAAATGGTCTACCACATTGTCCCCATTCCTATGGGCTACGATCACTTAGCGACATACTAAAATCCACAAAATCACAGTACAGCGTTTTTTGGGGTCTCAGACGGTAATTATGCAAGCAGGTGCCAGTTTATGTTTAAATCAATGATCAGGATTGTTTGTCTATTTATTTGTATGAATACAAACAAATGACAGTAAGAATTACTTACAATTAAGGTCACTTGTCTAGTCTCTTCATATATCATAATATTCCCATATTGCAGATCATTATGGCAGAATCCTACTCTCTGATCAACCCCTGACAATGTATTCTCCAGCATTGCAATCTCATCACCCATCTTCTCCAACTGGAATTCGCTAGACTCGTCCGCCAAGCACCTGCAACGAGCCTCCTCGACCCACCGCCTGATTCATAAGACACCACACGATTATCTTCTGATCGGTAACCGTGCATGTCTGTTGTTATAATCCAATAAAGAAACAGCAAGCCTACCTCAGCCTCTCACACAAGGAGACGTTCTTGGGTCCAGGCATGTCAAGATCGTGGAACTCGCGCAGCTTCTTTGCAATCAGCGCGGATATCTCCGGGTCGCGCAGATCGGCCGCCGAGAGCGTCTGAGCAAACAAGAAAGCGAGCGACACAACAAAATGAGCTAATCAAAAGGAGAAATGGCAGCATCACAGGCATTACCACATGGGTGATGGTGACGCATACGTACCCTCGCGTTGATGAACTCCTCGACGCGGCCGTTGGGGAAGCGGCCGAGGAGGCGGGGGCCCTGGCCGTGGCGGGACATGCACTCGAAGGTGCGGACCTCGTCGGCGCGGTCGAAGAAGACCTCGACGCCCTGGCCGTAGATGCGCACGAGCACCTTGCGCTGGTCGCCGCCGCCGCTGGGCCAGGTGATCCGGAAGACCTCGTTGGTCATGGCTCCCTTGAGCTGGAACACGGCGAGGGCGCTGGGGTCGACGTCGCCGCCCCAGAGCTCGCCGGCGAGGCGGTGCAGGATGCGCCGCGCATCCTCGGGGATGCGGTCGATGCTGGCGCTCCGCTTCAGGGCGGGCGCGGGCGCTGCGGCGGGGGCCGAGGCCTCGTGAGCCGGCGGGTCCACGGCGACCATTGGCGGCGGCACGCACAGGAGGAGGGGGAGGAGACGATCTGCGGAGGGGCACGGGTTCGAGAGGTGAGTCGTTTGTTTCGTTTCCCCTTTGAGCTGTTCGTTCGATGGGGAGAGGCTGGGATTTGGGATTGGAATGGCCGCGGGACTGGGATTGGTGGGGAAAAAAATGCGGTGGCCAGGCAGGAAGCTTCCAGGGAAAACTAATGGTAGCCGGAGGAGCCACGTCAGATGCCACGTGCCAGCAGTGCATGTCAGGTGGACACGCGGGAGGGAGGAAGGAAATTCTCTCCTCCAGATTCTGCCACGTTGCAAGCACGAATCTTGAAGCATCTCTTTCTCCTGATCTCTTCCGTACCCTTCTTTCTCCCTCGCCCGCTCGTGCTCCCCACCTGTCGTCGGTGAGGTCACCGGCCAGCACTACGATCTCACCCTCGCATCCCCCGATCCATGGACGGCATCGAGGGGCTCCTGCTCCACGACTTCGACGTGCGGCTGCAGGATAAGGCTGCATTTATGACCACCTCCCGCACTGCCAGGTTCACCTAGCCCAACCCTAGATCCACCTCCACCCCTACGCGGCCCTGTCCTATGACGATTTCTTCCCCTTCCTTTCCCCACCAATTCTTCTTCTCAAGCCACCTCCTTCCCCAGTCTCCCCCTGCCGCCGAGCGATTGCCCGCGAACACGTCATCATACACGGGGGCCGCTGCCTTGAACTTGTCATCGCCGTTTCTGCCGGTATGAGGGAGCCTTTATTGAAGCAGGCAACATGAACCCAAGAAGGGATAGTTTAGGATTCTAAAGTGTGGGTCTAAGACAACTAGATAGGCAGTACTCCTCTATCTCATAATATAAGTCTAAAATTCACCATATCCACAAATCAAGGAGATATTGGATCATATATATACCTCTATTAAATGGCATACTACAACCACGCACTCATTTTTTAGCATTAAAGCAGGGGTATATAGTGGAAATATTGTAATAACTATATGTTTAGTCTCCGCACTGGACTTATATTGTGGAACGATGCTTTCCAAAAATAAGGACTTATATTGCGGGATGGAAGAGTAGTAGAAATTTTCCATGAAATAAGGACCATGTTCATTTGTTAATGCAAATAAATTTCTTACGAACTAGATTTGTCTATATGAAGAAAAAAGGACAATTCCTTATAAAACCATTGCTGCAAAATTGAGAAAATCAAAAGAGAAATTGATGAGACGATGGGGTCCCGATCTTCCGATAGGATGATAACTATCGATTTTGGTGGAGATGACTCTTGCGATCCGACTACAACCGTACGAGACGTCACTTGCGCCTTAGCAATCGCTGAACCACACCCAAGTCGTTATCAACCGTGCCAAGAACGCGGTTGACCTGACTACGAAGGTCTATTCCTGCATGCAATCGAAGAACAAGCAAGAACAAGGATAGTGAGCAACCTGAATTTGCTAGATATAAAAGTCGCACAAGGATAGTTGAGGTTCTGTAACACGAATCTGTTGGTCTAGCCGACACAAGAGAACGTGGAGTTTGCACAAGGGGCTAAACTGATCTAAACAAAACCTAAGTCCTAGAAACGGAGGCGGCGGCTCCTATATAGTGAAAACAACCAGGGGAGGCGTCCCAAAGGGTACACCCTAGGGTTACAAGGCCCATGGGCCCAAGTGGAGGTGGCGCAGCACCCTTTTGACTCGGACTCAGAAACCTACGTGGATTGTTTTGATGATTCCGGCCGGCTCGGATGGAATTTGAAGATGAGGTTGGATCCATTGGAAAGTAGACTTGATAAGCTTTCCATGAAGTACAAGAACGTCCCAAACGGAGTCCGTATGAGGAAGTTATGTCCGTTTAAACTTGCACCATTGCAGCAGTCCGAATCCGATTCTAGTACGTGACCAACGTGGACTCTTTTGACGATTGCGGCCGGCTCGGATATAATTTGAAGATGAGGTTGGATCCGTTGGAAAGTAGACTTCATAATCTTTCCATGAAGTACAAGAACGTCCCAAACGGAGTCCGTATGAGGAAGTTATGCCCGTTTGAATTTGGTACCATCGCAGCAGTCCGAGTCTGATTCCAAAACGTGTCCAACTCGAATTCGTGCTTGACTTGGTCCCAAAGTGACGTGGTGACCTCCCTTATTCCTTCCATGCATGTCCAGGACTCCATGTCCCTTTCCTTCATCCTTTCCCAAGTTCCTAAGCACAATTAAATCACTTGCATTAGGTAGCGGTCTATTCTTAGTAACATATGAAGGCTGAAGAAACGAATTCACCTTTAGTTCAATCTTGATATTGGGCGCTATTGTCGTATGTGTTTGTGGCGTGGTCACATCAGAAATTATGGGTGGGTTCTTTTGGGCTGTGGCTTATGACTTAAAATTTTTAATTCTGCCTGTTCACAAGAGGCACTACACAAAGAAAAATAATCGCATGTGATTTTGGGTAGTACAGTTGAATTCAGTACATTTTTACTACAATCTTTCTGTTGACCCCGTCTTAAAAAAACACACAGTTTAAAAGCTAATTACTGTAGCATAAGGTATAAGTCACAAGCTATAAGTGGAAAAGAACTAGGTGCATATCTTGTTCCTGTCCACTTGTACTCTCCTCAACACTTGTTTCTCTACCGCTAGCTAGCTTTATATCTCCGAAAGTTGAGTAGAGGCACACACATTTTTGGGGTCTCTAACCATAGGAAGTCATAAAACCTAGAGCACTACAGGAGCAGAGGGGAGGAGGGTTTAGTTACGGTCCTATTCATATTGGTTTTTAAAAGCTCTTTTTCTATAGTAAATAAGTTTTTTTATAGTATCTAGTTTTCAAACAGAATAACTTTTCAAAACGGAGTCTACTAGTAGAGTGTAGTGCACACTATAATGACTTCATTTATATTGATCAAAATCACACACAAGTGTCTTTTTTTCTATAAGCTGTTACTATTTATAAGTCAAAGCCAAAAGCCAACATTACATTGATAGTTAAAGGAGATGGCGATGACCTCACTGGGCAGCTGGGGTGACCGGAGACGAGGAGGTGGCAGCACTGACCACCAGGGCCGGGTGATTTGAGGCATTTCCGCAGTGAGCCTCCGACTGCTGGTGGCCATTCAACTGCCAACGTTTCAAAAGAGGTAGCAGCAAAAGGAGACGTCAAGATATGCTGTAGTGTTTTCTTGGCGTTCCGCTGATTGTTGTGTTTCCTATGGTTGCTTCGGGCCCTTGGCGATGCCCGCTCATGGAGGGTTCGGTTGGTGGCAGCCAAAATCCAGTCAGCTTCGAACATGCACTAGACTCCTTTATTATCACTGCAACAGTATCAAAAGCAAAGGTTACCGTATTGTGCCTGGTACATGGATTGAATCATTGAACTGTGTCACTACTCGCAACTGACCTAAAGGGTCAAGGGTTGGTATTTGATCTGTTCTATAGGCTCAGAAACTACATACTTGACTGATTGCAGGTAGAGATGACCCACCATAGCTACACAAGTATAGTAGGTCACATTCTCTGTTGTTCACCCAAAGCTTGTACAGTTACTCCATGCATTTGGAGCGCTTTAGTTGATTGCCACTTGCCAGGAGGAATAGTGCATTCTGGCATTGGGGAGCCCCCATCAGCCCGAAGCAATTTTTATGGCCGTTGGATGGATTGTGATCTGAATCACAAGCATATCAAGATCTAACTGTTGCAGGGAAGCGCCTCAAATAGAAAACTGCATCTTGCAGCAAACACACAAGCTTAGCAAACCCTGCTTGGAGAATGCATAAACCACAAATCAAACCAACTACACAAAATGGGAGTGAGTAGCGCCCAGACAGGTGTTCGTATCGTACACTCTCTTCCACCATTTGATCTGCAATCAACTATTGGATGCACGACAACAATAACCCCTTCTCTTCCTCTTCCTAAATCTCCTTCCCGCTTCTATTCCTCTCCCTCGATCTCCTTCCCGCAGCCGTACGCGTCCCTTCTAGCAAAGCTGGCTCCTCTCCCGCTTCAAGATTCACCCCCACTCCTATTGCTAAACTAATTAAAAAAATCACCGACAACCAAAACAACTTGCACAACATCTTAAAACAACCGTTCCTGATCAGAAAATGATGACACGATGCTTCAATGTCTTAAAACTTTAGATGCAATAAATCAAAAACATGTTCGCAACAAAATTGAAAGAGGTAGCAAAAGTTGGAGCTCGCCAGCCGTGAAGGTGCCTCACTGAAGCACATTGCTCTGATGAGAGAGATGTGCACTAAAATAAGATCTATACACAACAAACCCATTTTGTAGGGTCCCCAAAAAATACAGTTGTAACAAGGATTAATAAAGTTTGCAACAAAAAAATATTTGGTTGCAACAAGGATTAACAAAGCTTGCAACAAAAAAAATATCCAGTTGTAACAAGTGTTAATAAAGCTTGCAACAAAAAAATCAAGTTGCAACAACCTATGGCGACAAAAAGGCAGTAACAAATCCACAAAACTATTCCAACAAAAAATGATTTGAATGCAACAAATCAAGACCTCGACTGCAACAAAATAAATTTACTACAACATTTTGAGATTACACGTTGCAACAAAAATCATACACTACTTGCAACAATTGATAAAAATGACATCAACAAAGTTTGCAAACACACACAACAGTCATAGTAGCATCCTAAATGGTATTACCACTTCCTCGCCCCTCAACCATGCTGTTCTCTGCTCGATGTCTGCAACCCCAGCTCCTCTGACCTTCCAACCAAATCCAGCAAGTTCTGGTCATGATGGCCATAGTGCTGATGAACCGTGGCCCAGTAACCAATGGCCTCCCTTGAATGCGACTGCTTGATGAGAGAGGGGCAATGAGGCGCGTGTGAGATCCAGCTAGCAACAGACATGTACAATAAGGTGAAAGAACCATAAATCTTAATTACACCAAAACAATGCAATTGACCTAAAAACAAGCAGTAAATTGAGATGTGTTAAGATAATTACCCAAAGGATTACAAGAATTAAATTACAAGAAATCAAGATGGGCAGTCCTAAGCAAAATAAAACATTATTACAATACTGGGCTAATTACAAGAATCTCGTACATGTATGAAAATATGAATAATTGAATGGCCAAAAATTGCATTAGAACATGATTAAATAAATTGCATTAAATATTGAATGTTCATTCCCTTACCGTGTATTGCTCAACGATAGAATCCTCCAAAGTCAACCAAGACCCCAGCTACCATTTTCCTTCATGATCAAAAGAGCGAATGAAAAGAATAATCCAAAAGAGAATAAAAAAGGTAAAAAGAAAACCGCCGTCAGAACCCTTTGACTCTAGAAAGTCGATTAGAGTGGCGCTCATCGAGATTCTCAGACCATCCTAGGCCAGTCAACGGCTCTCACGATTAGTGGGCCTCATCATTTGATAACCGAAAATCCAACGTCCACATTTTTACCGACTTACCTCTGTCGCAGAAAATTTGAAGCATAGTATAAAGCCCTTTCTTTGGACTGGCAATCCATAAGCTCACAGTGGATTGAGAGAGCCAAATGGATAGGGTAAGGGCAAATATGTCATGCACGGGACTGGGGGAGAGAGGCAGCCGAGTACCTCTTCTCTCTTAAACCAACCTCAACATTTCCACTCATACCCACTTCATTTCTCCCCACAGCCAAGAGAAAGCCCCAAAGCCAACCCGAACCCGAAGGAAGCCAACACTAGTTCCACCAGCACAGCACTCGGCCAAGCTGCAAGAAGCCCACCAATCTTAGCCACAATCACCACCACTGAGCCACACACAGAGAGAAGGGGAGGAAGAGTGATCCGGAGGAGAGGAGGCAAAGAAGTGGAGGAAGACGAAGGAAGAAAGCATGGACAGCGGAGAACCAAGTTGGGCCAACCGCAACCACAACACGACGACCTCGGCAGCTACAAGGGGGATGTCCACACCGTCGCGCATGTGAGAACCACAACCCGGCCACCACAAATGGCGTCAACCTTACCATTCCCAGTTTGATAGCAAGTAGGCCCACATTCCCTCCCGAATCCTCTTTTTGCCCCTTTTGGTTCCACAATATGGCACAACACATGGCACACACATCCCACACAACCATGCCACCGGTGGTGAGCCCTTAGGAACCATTGCATGCCCGAGTAAAGGAGGAGTGTGCTCCCTGGCGCACGCCGCCCTTAACTAGTCCCGACATGATGGCAACCGTAGGCATCCCAAAACTGTGCATGATAAAGAGTAGAGCAAGGCAAAAAAAAAAAGTAGCTAAAGTGAAATAGTGCTTAAAGTAAAGGGAGTAGAAGGAGTATACTATCCCCAGCAGGAGGAGGAGAGAAGGAAGCTGATTCAGAAGAAACTGGCATCAGGGTCGGCCGAAGTCATAGCCGAGAGGGAGAATCCGGTAGGCAACCCAAGGACAAGCTGTAGAACGGTAGAGGAGGTACCCAAACCAAACCCCAAGGCCCACATCACTGGAGACTAAACTTGGACCGTAAACCACGGGGAAGACAAGGCCCAAAAGCCGACAAGTGAACCTAGGGGGAACACCGACTGAGACTGCCAATAACCCGGCCAAGGGCAGCATCGTCCCAAAGCCTACCCACAAAACCAAGAAAATCAAGGGGGAATAACAGGGCTAGAGCTTAGGGGAAACACCACGAGTACTCACTAGAAGCCAACCCAACCGGCGCATGCACCTCGAGAACCCCAAGTCAAAACCCTAGGCCGCCGAACCGAGGAGGCGCACCAGCGCATCCAAGGGGAGACGAAGGGGGAAGCGCGTAGATCTGGAGAGGAGGGACCACGGGAGGCGAGCAGGGGAGCAGCGGCTCACCCAAAAGCCCCCATGGATGTGGCGGCGAGTAAATCGGAGGGGAGCCGAGCCACCCATGAGGAGCAGCAAAAGGGGAAAACAAGAAAGAGAGGGAGAGGAGCAGCTGCGTGTGTGGAACATTGAGTGCGTGTGTGGCCGAAGCCATGGGGTGTGTTGAGTGCGTGTGTGGCATATTGAGTGCATGCGTGGGCCATACACCGTGTGTGTATACTGAGTGGGCCGATTAGCAGTAGCCCAACTACGAAGAAAGAGAGGGTAAAGAGCATAGGAAAAGTTGACACCTAGGAAAACACTGACTTCGTCCGTTGGACCATAAAATTAGGAGTAAATAAAATCGACTAGAAATCCACCAAAAATGAGGGAAAATAACTTTATAGAACTTATACATGACCTAATTAAGTATTTTCTCAAGTCTCGCGTTTGCCTAATAAATGCAGAAGGCTAGTTAACTCAGGCCGAGGTAGCGGACCCCATCACAGTTGACACCAAGGCATACTATTATTACAAAGGCAAGCTTGTCTCTTGATCATCAATCTAGTTATATTAAGTGTAAAACTACATTTCTGTACCATTTAACATATATATGCATTAAAACTTTATTTCAAAACTAAATCAAATAAAAGAGATGAAAGAAAACAGATGTGAGAAAAGATAGCAGTCCAGCTGAGAGGATTAGCTGGGATGCAAGAGTAACTATTAGTATGGTAAATGGGCCCTGGACAGGAAAGAGAGGGAAGGCAGGACCCTTTACGTATGGATAGAACATAAGGACCAACAAAACTTTCACTTGAAAAGGGGGCTGTATTTAAGTACCAGTCATTTTTTTCGTCTTCAACGGGCAGACATGTTACCCTGTTACATTATTATTATTCTCTCCACAACGGACAAGTATTATAAGTGTGAGGGTGATGGAGGAACTCAAGACCTGTAGCGTAAGCCTGGAAGTGAGGGATTCCCAGGTGCATATATTAGCGCAGGTGGAGTGTTGGTTGAAGAAATAACTGGGCCAACCAACACTATCTGAAATCGATAGACGTCGGGTGAGCGTCTCAGCAAACCGTGGAAAATAGATGGGTGGAGATTTAATAACATAACCTGGAAAATGTTCTGTACTATGAACTTGTCATCGCATCAAAGGAAATGCGGGATACCTAGTTTCATGAGAGCTCAGAGTAGCTATGGGTACAGTGGCATAAGCTTGCGCAGTGCACAATAAAATTATGAATTCATACTTGTCTACTAGATTAGAGGCTACAAATGTCACTAGGGATCTTTTTCCCACCGAATGAAAAGTAGTCTTTTATAAAATAAAACTTGCTACTTAATTTGATAAACTATTTTCAAGAAAAGAAAATGATTTAGAAAATATGAAAACGAACAGAGAAGAGTCATATAGTGCATCTTACTAATAATGTTTGCTGAGTATGCTGGTACTCACCCTTACTATTATCTCCCTTTATTAGACTCTAGTCCGACTAGGGATTACCCTAAGTGGGATGAAGGGCTCGTAGGCATCGACGAGGCCGCAGGGGACGAGAACGATTACTACAAGGACTCAGTTTCTTTTCAGATGACGATGAGAGTGTCTACGCACTACTGTTGCCATCACCTCGGAGAGAAGAAGCTAGTGCATCAGCACTGTCTGAAGATCAAAATGAGGTTATACTCAGTGAGGTGGAGGATAAAAAGCCAAAGGAAGTTGATCTACTTCCAGCCTCAGAAAGACAAAAGAAGATTGCAGAATTGCAGGCAAAGCTATTCCAGGCAGCTGCTATTGGCGCTGTCAGGGTTAAAAGGAGGAAAGGACCACGACGAGGAGAGGATTTCACATTGATGCAGGCGATGATCAAGGCAGATTTTTGGCTTCTATTTTTCTCCCTTCTGCTGGGCTCAGGATCAGGTCTCACTGTTATCGATAATCTCGGGCAAATGAGCCAGTCATTGGGCTATGAGGAAACACACATCTTTGTGTCGATGATTAGTATTTGGAACTTCCTTGGACGTATTGGTGGGGGCTACTTTTCAGAGATTATTGTCAAGTAAGAAATCTGTAGTAGCTCTTTACTGACAAACCAAAAACCTTTTGTGTGTCATCTGATGAGTAATTTTTTTGTTTAGTTCATATGGAAGAGCATTCTCCAATGGTGAATTGCATGACAGGCAAATGCTTTTCTGCAGCACAAATTTAATGTGCTGACTAGCTCACACCCCTTGCCGACCTATGTTTTTCTTAAACCATAAGGGGTCTTTATTCCCTTCAATTTTTTTTTATTAAAATGCATTTCTTTTCCAGCCTGATATAGCTTATTCACGGGATACTTCCGGTCTTCCGCCTTCTGTGGGCCGCTAAATATGCTTTCAAGTTGAGATGGCGTAGAACTGTCCCACCTTTAGTGTCAATTGTTGATTTATTTCCTTCCAAGCAGGCCCCGTGATTCAAATTTATCTCGTGATTCAAATCAGCTTATTTGTGGTATGTTTCATATAATCTAAATTTTCATTGTTATTCACAATTTTCTATTATATCACTAATTTTCATATGTTTTATACACATGTGATTTATTGCTACTCCGTACCCATAGCTGAATAATTATCTATTCTTGGGTATGCCCTTTCTATTATCGAGATACCTACTTTGTATTTCTCTGTTTTTCGTTGTTTGTTTCTAAGACTCCAATTGTATAATTTCTGTATGAATTTAAAAATCTATAAGAGTAAAAGATTATATTTGTACCAACTTAGTTTAGTCCGATAAATGATTCAGCCCACCCTTAATTTTATTCCTGACTTCGCCACTGGGTATCTACATTATTATTCTGCTGTGTACTCTGATAAAAACTTATTATTCGTTGAAATGGTGTCCTATCGAGTAAACAAATAATAATCCGTTGTTTAAATACAACTATCCCTTGATAATGGCACATGACGTCACATAAGGGATGAAGAGTGAGAAGATAAGAAGCCGAGATAGACGAAAGCTTCGGTTACTCAGGTGAGGATTGTCAGAAGGAAGAAGTCAAAAAGGTATTATGGGTTGGAGGCTAGGATCCCTTAGATGCTTTTGTCAGTAGAACGAGTCCGAGAGCGAAACGTTCGGACGGAACGCTTCGTGTTAGACGTCCAGACGGTAGCAATATCCGCACAAAATTCCATTGTTTGGGTTGATACAATGTAACACATAATACAAACATCATGGTCCATTGGATGCGACGTTACCATCCATGGGAAAAAGCTCTGCCGAGTTAAGCTGTAAAAACTCACTTCAATCGGCTGTGTCCAACCTATCCGCTCTACATGCTGTATATACAAACCGAAAGCCCCGCCATGGCCTCATCCATGTGTGTCCACGTCCGAGAAGACAGCAAAACCTGATTGCTCAACACCTGGGCCAAAGAAAAGCACAAAATATTCTCATTTCACCGTTGTCCTACATACTCCTGTAAGATTCAGCCGCCGCCTTTCGAAACCTCTGAATCTGTCAAAAGTGGGAAGTAGATCCATCGAAAGAAAAGGATTTACATGAGGGGGGAGGTATGCACCCCCATGGCCCTTCCTCAAGATTAGCGGGCCGGCGTTCTCCGGGACCTTGTCCAAAACTCTATTGCATGCATCCAGGACGTCACCAAACCCGGTCGCTAGAGTTGCCAACTGCAGCCTCAGCCTCATATCCCTTGTTCTACGCAGCAGGCTCCTGAATGATCTGCCAAGATGTTTCACCCACTCCGCTGGCAAGCCTCCAGGCGAAAGCCAGACGGTGAAGTGTGACTGGTCACCCCTGGCTGCAACCTCTGCCCGGTAAAATCTTGCAAGCTCGAGGACCATCGGTGGCTGCAGGGGCAGCACTAGAACAAACTCAGCCACAAATTGCTCGATTAGATCTGGTTTCAGCATCTGGTTCCAAAAGACTGGAGCCCATTCCATTGGCTGATTTATGTTATACCCTTCAGCAACAATGAGGGCCTCCTGGAACCTAGATTGGTCCACAAAAATTCGTCGGGCTTTGGTTTCTGAAAGACCAATCCATAGAAGATCGGGTATACGGATCTGAAGAGATAGGAGAGAAGCACGAGCGCAAGCACGATGTGTCCCTTGGCCAGCGTCAATTGTTGAAAGAACCTCAGCCGTCTCTACAAGGAGATGCATAGCATCAAGGAGCTCATCATTCCGCCGTTCCTTATCAAATCGAGATAACCAGCTGTTCATGTATTGCTCTGCACGTGACTCAAGGAGAGCAGCAGCCTCATGCTTCATGTCAAAGTGCTTGTATACCTGCATCGGGGACAGAAGTTGCAAGTATGTAAGGAAACAGAAGGGAGACATACCTTGTAATGATAATAGCCAAGTTGTAAGGAAACCAAAATTTCCAATCCTGGTATCTTTTTGTTCTTCATGTATAGATGCTGTTGGTGCAAAAATAACCTACTATTGCTCAAATGCTCAGTACATTTTCTGTCCGTACAACGTACTAATGGAAAACTGGCATGGCATGTGCTCAATCTAACAGATTTTAAGCTTCAGCGAAGCAATAGGTCCTGAAACAATGTTTGCTTCAATTTTTCTACATGTTTGATTTTTAATCTATTCTGTACAAAAATCAACACAAAGAACCATCAAGTAGCCAAGAGCCCAACAACAACAACAACAACAACAACAACAACAACAAATCCTTTTGTCCCAAACAAATTGAGGTAAGCTATGAATGAAACCTTCTCAAGATCAAAAAAATGAGAGTTTTGAAATAAAATCTACAATGCTAAAACCCTAAGCCGTACAGCCTGCTATCCGAGCCGAGAATCTAAAAACACTGCCCCTAACTTTCTTATGGTTTCGGTACGTGGATCGTTAACTTCCATACGCTCCTATCCAAAACTAATTCTTTAGATACATTCCAATCTCTCAAGTCTCTTTTAACTGCTTCCTCCTACGTTAGTCTTGGTCGACCTCTGTCTCTTCTTACGTTTTTAGTACATCTTAAAATTTCACTACGTACCGGTGCCTCAGGAGGCTTTCGTTGGAGATGTCCAAACCATCTCAAGCGATGTTAGACAAGCTTCTCTTCAATTGGTGCTACCCACACCCTATCATGTATATCATCATTGCGGATGCGATCCCGTCTTGTGTGACTACAGATCCACCGCAGCATCCTCATCTCCGCTACACTCATTTTCTGTATGTGTTATCTTTTAGTCACCGAATATTCTACTCCATATAACATCGCGAGTCTGATCGCCGTCCTATAGAACTTACCCTTTCACTTTTGAGTGACTTTTTTGTTACACAGGATACTAGATGCTTAGTGCCATTTCACCCACCCTACTCTTATCCTGTGGCTCACATCTTCATCAATCTCACCATCCCACTGTAACATCGATCCCAACTAATGAAACGTGTCCTTCTTAAACACTACTTATCCATCCAATCTAATATCTCTATCATCTGCTCTAACACTACTAAAATTACACCTCATATACTCAGTTTTAGTCCTACTAAGTTTAAAACCCTTTAATTCTAAGGTCTTCCTCCACAACTCGAGCTTCCTATCAACATCTATCATACTCTCATCAACCAGCACCACATCATCAGCGAAAAGCATACATCAAGGGATATCTCCTTGTATATCCCGTGTGACCTCGTCCATCATTAGAGCAAAAATGTATATGCTCAACGCTGACCCTTGGTATAGTCCTATCTTAATAAGAAATTTATTAGTAACACCCACACGTTCTGACATTAGTCACAACATTTTCGTACATGTTCTTAATTAGGGTAATATATTTTGTTGGGACTCTTTTCTTTTGAAGTGCCCACCATATGACCTTTCTTGTCACTTTGTCATAGGCTTTCTCCAAGTCAATAAATATCATGTGAAGGTCCTTCTTTTGCTCCCTATACCTCTCCATCAACTGTCGTAGTAAGAAAATCGCCTCCGTGGTCGACCTCCAAGACATAAAACCAAATTGGTTTGTCGTCACACTAGTCACTTTTTTTAAACGGCGCTCAATCACTCGTTTCCATAGCTTCATTGTGTGGCTCATGAACTTAATTCATCTATAATTAGTACAACTTTGAATGTCTCCTTTATTTTTAAAAATTGGTACTAATGTACTCCTCCGCCACTCGTTTAGCATTTTGTTCAACCTAAAAATACTATTGAACAAATTAGTTAGCCAAACAATTGTCACTTCTCCTAGGCATTTTCACACATCAATAGGGATGTTATCAGGCCCCAACGCCTTACCCAACTTCATCCTTTTTAAGGCATCTCTTACTTCCGACTCCTGGATTCTTCGAACAAACCGCTTATCGGTATCGTCAAAAACATTATCCAATTCAATCATACTATCATCATTATCGTGATCAAGGTTCCAAAAATCGAAACCGGAAGAAATCCCGGTCGGCGGCCGGTAACGGTAACCGGGCGGTTACCGGCCGGTTACCGGAAAAACCGGTCACAATTTGAAAAATCAAATTTTGAATTTTGAGATATTTTGAAACCGGTAACCGGAAAAACCGGCCGGTAACCGGAAAACCGGAAAAAAAACCGGCCAAAATTCGAAAAATCAAAAATTCATACCGGCCGATTTTTTGGTTACCGGTCTTCACCGGTAAAACCGGTAACCGGCGGTTACCGGCCGGTAACCGCCGGGATTTTGAACCATGATCGTGATTGAACAACTTGTCGAAATAATCTCTCCATCTATTCTTGATCTCGTCTTTCACCAAAAGTCTATTAGTGTCGTCTTTGATACATTTAACTTGGTTGAAATCTCTCGTCTTCCTTTCTCGAAGTTTAGCCATCTTATAGGCATCCTTCTCCCTCCTTTGTACTTAGTTTTTGATAAATTTCCTCATATGCCTTGCCTCGTGCCTCACTCACCGCTTTCTTCGCATTCTTTTTTGCTGCTTTGTATTTTTGTACATTATCATTGCTCCTATCATAATTTTTTTCTCGAACACGCAGGAGAGCTGCGTATCTTTTTAAATTAAGAAGGAAAAAAGGGGGACGAGAAACCCCAAAACAACAAGGACAACAACTAAACACCCCGACACACACAGCCACAACAGGCCACCACAAACTAACAAACATCCCTAGACACAACAAACCAACACGCACTTACAACAAGGGACGAACGACCAAGGAGCCAAGCAAAAAGAACAAAAAAAATTCAACTCTAAGCTTATTCCTCAGCTCTGTATCTAAACCGGGACCTCTTTAAAACTGGAGCTACCTCCATGGCCTCCTTGGCTGCCTCTCTTTCCTTTACTAGCACTTCTAATGCCTCTTTGCACAATTGTTGCACCTCCTGCAAGGCAGCTTGCTCTTCGACTTGCTTAACCAGTTTATTTTCCCTAAAGAACCTCACTGCTCCCCATCTGGCACAAGGGCAAGAAGGAAGGAGATGTCCTTAGCCCCGGCTAGACCCCAATCATACAACTCCTCTCTAGCGAGCATCAAAGCTCCAGCCATGCTGGGAGAGGCACCATCAAAAACACAACGGTTGCGATGCTTCCAAATCGTCCAGGCTCCTAGCAGGATAAAGGAATTGAGCCCTTTTCTAATCTAACCGTCCACCCTTTTTTCTGCCCTTGCCCACCAATCATCAAAGGAAACATCTTCTTGTTGCGGAGAAAGATCTTGCTGCCCGACCTTTTGCAAAAGATTAAACCATAATTCTCGAGCAAAGACGCATGAAGTGAGCAAATGATTGATCGTCTCTTCTCCTTGATCACAAAGAGGGCAGTGGGCTGGGTGTTGGAGGCCACGACGCGCAAGGCGGTCCGCAGTCCAGCACCTATCATGAGCAACTAACCAAAGGAAAAAACGGCATTTGCCTGGAGCCCAAGATTTCCAAATTCTTTTCCAGGGTCCTATCATAATGCATATGCTTGTAGCATTTCTTCTCTTCAATAGCCTTTTGCACTTCCTTGTTCCACCACCATGTGTATTTTGGTTCTCCTCTTGTCTCTTAGGTCACTCCAAGCACCTCCGTAGCCACCTTTTTAATGCGAGTTGCCAAGAGCCCAAGAGTCCCAAAATTATTCCTCATATATATATGTAGTGATGCCCCAGTGTGGTTAATAGATCTTTCTAGGTGATATGCTAAACATGCCTTTGAACCTAGATGGCTAGATCAGGCCACATATTGTTTCGATTGTTCGATAGTAAATAGACTAATTGGACGGTAAAAAGAAATCTACTCCCAGCATCTCAGGGAAAAACAACGATAAATTTCTGTAACTCGAGAGAGAGAGAGAGAGAGAGAGAGAGAGAGAGAGAGAGAGAGAGAGAGAGAGAGAGAGAGAGAGAGAGAGAAACCGTAGAGAGAGCTTCATCATCATTTTGGTTAAAATGTTTCAGTGAAGTAATAACAGCCATCCTAAACCCTCGAACTGATGCAGGTGTCCCTGTGGCTGTGTCAGTGGCAGAATACTTTTGAAGTAGGAACTCCAATTGGCCATTCTCTATAAGGATGGAAAGAATGAAGCTCAAGGAATGAAAATTGCTCACTCCAGTGATCAAGCGAGCTAAACAAGAAAAATCCCCCTCTGAAACATATGAATCCACTCTATTAGCTGCAAATGTGATGAGAACATCCACTCCATCAAGACAAGAAGACGACATGTAGAAGTGGTGTGACAGTATTAGGAGTTCAACCTGAAACGACATTGAAATGAAGAATTTAGAGACGGTAAAGAAACAGCAGAAATAAGTAAAGCCCAAATCAAATTGAACTCGATCTAATGGTAGACATCGACCAGATGCAAAATATTATAACGTGTGCGTGGAAATAGCACCTTCAAAGAAATTTACTGTATCCAAACTAAAATGCAACCTTTGGTACAATGTTTTATCTCGCAAACATTTGATTTAAAGCTAAAAAATAGAAACAAATTGATGCTATTCTTCAATAGTCAATTACATGATTAAACCATGCCTGCAAAATGCAAAATTCCTAAGAAGTGTTTTTGAGGAAGACTGATCTTCAACGGACGGTTCCTTTGTGAGTTATATTTTTTTAATCATAAATTATAAATACAGTCAATAAATCTGATAAACATAACCTTAATGGAAAATAAATCTGTGAGTGAAAATATTCAACAAAAAATAAAGGCAGGACCGCTGGATAAGACATGCAACTGAAATACTAAAAATAGACTCTGATGTAGGAGCTAAAAGCAGTGAACATAGCAGGATGACAACATGAAAAACAAAAGATAGAGCAAACTGAATGAAAACACACCATTCTCCCAGCAGAGCCTATCTGCAAATGCAGGTCCTTCGTACAACAATGCTCTGTCCAAAACTTCTATTTGCCATGCCTTCCACCTTGTTTCAGTTCTGGTTACTGGTATTAAATTCAGAGCATTGCATGCACTACCACCAGCAAAAGCTGGTTGCCAAAATTTGATGGCGTCGTTGTGAGATGAAAAAGATGAAACAGAAATTGATGGAAGGACCACAGAAAGACTATCCTGGGTAAACAAATACAAATATCCTTGAAAGGAGCAAACAACAGATTCTCCGACAAAAGCAAAATCTTTCTGAAATGGGAGCCTTTTGTCAAGAAAACCAGCACCAATATCTCTCTCGTCACAGAAAGATGAATCCAAAAGCAACTTCGTATGAACAATTTTGACATGCTTGTTTCCATCTGCATTGCAGCCTTTAAAGACCCTCGTTAGTCCAAATGGTGAGAGGCTTATTACATCCTCCTGTAATTTGCATGGAGGAAGGACTACTCTTCGTAAGGGATTAGAAGTTGTCATTGTGTCAGGATGCGCTATCCCATCTTTCATCTGTGCTGTAGTACTGAAACCACTTGGCCAGCTATCCACTTGATTTTCATTACACCTACGATATTTTCTTCTTTTCCTAGGTCTGATAACAGAAGCATCATCTCTTTCTGAAAAATCATAAACCAATTTGGCTGGATTAAGTGACCCTTGTTGGATGGACTGATGACTACAAAATGTTAGACTCCCGATCTCATGACCAGCAGCTTCCCAGGCAGCAAAATTATCACCATAATGATTCATAGAAGGCAGATCAAAGTTGTCATGTGCATTGGCTTTGAAATTTATGATGTCATCAGCATAGAACACATAGACTACCCCGATCTCATCTACGACAGCAAGAAGAAGAGAATATGGTGCCAAAACTAACCTCTTAAACATTCTGACAACAAGATTCCCAACACAGGTGTTTTCTCCATCTAAATTTGTTACAACGGGCATGGTGCTCCCCAAAGGCAAATCCAGATCTGTTCTGCACCGTTGAAGAGCACTAAACGAGGTGATAAGGTTACCAGTTTTTGCATTCCAAATGGCAACGAAACCTGCTGTGTTTAGGCAGGCAAGAAACATATCTGACAATTGGAAATCAATCCATTGCAGATTAGGCCCTACACCATCATATACATTCTGAAGGTCTGCCACAAAGTTCCACTGTATACCCCAATGGTTTAGCTCGAGAACAGCCACCAAAATATCCTTCATGCTGCATTGATGGACCTCACAACTTACTGATTCATTAGGAGTTAAGACTAAGCCAATCAAATAACCCGAAGAACTAGGTAAAACTTTTAAACATTCCCACTGACAGCAGCATGATGCTTCAGCTACAGGTACATGCCTAATAAAACCTTGTGGAGATTCACTGTCAGTTTTCATCCTAGTCTTCAGAGGATAATTGCTAGACCAGAACTTCAAAAAGGACAGAGTGATGTCATATATGCTGAACGATACCACCTCTGCTGAATGAGGTAATGAAGATTTCAGAGGATATCTGGCTTGGTATTTACCATTAGAAACAGATGCACTAATTGTGGTCAGAAAAGAACGAAAGCAGTTCTTTGGACCTGACCCACCATCCACCATCCTCCAACACTGAACACTCAGGGCCTGTTCGGTTGGTGAGAAGCCGGCCGGCTTCTCGCAGCCGCTACAGTACCTAACTTTTAAACAGAGTATTTTCTTAAGACGGGATCTATAAGTTAAACGTAGTACACGTTAAAAGCCCAACATCTGTACCAGTCAAAATCGCAAGTGAGTATCGATCTCTCCATAATCTGTACCGTATACAGCCAAAATTCAAAAATTTCAGCCAAAAGCCATAAGCCGCAGCCAAAAAGAACAGGCCCTCAGTAGGACGCCACTCTTTCCACTCCCCATGCAACTCTTCAATATCAAATGTGGAATTGATTGTTGCTGTGCTTTTGTAAGAACGACAAAACGCATGAAATGTAATAGAATCATCACTAGATACAACAAGAAATTCATTAAAAGTCGAATCCTCAAGTTGACTAGAAGCATCACAGCAGTGCCCCCATGCTAAAGACTTTACTCTAGGAATAGAACAAAAGCCCTCAAAGACTGCCAGACTACAGGTATCTGAGAGAGCAATAGGTGATTCAACTTGTGATGGATTGATATCAGCCATTGACAAGACAAGATCTTCTGGATTGTGAAACCATATTCAGTGACAAAATATAATAATATAAGAAGCAAAACAACAAAGGGCTCCAACAAGGAAACAGAAGGGAGAGCAACAAAGCCTCACCATGGTCGGAGAGCAGTCCAAACAGACGCCTTGTAGGAGATATGAAAGCTGCTCGAAATTTCGATAGTTCAATATGGAGTTGTGACCTTTTCCATTTATATAACTGTAGTACAGCAGGCCCATCATCTACCTCACAAGGTGGCGACATTGTTATGTTCCGGTTCACCTGCTAATGGTTGCAGCAAGCAATGTTGCTTGCAAAACAAAAAAAAATGACTTAGACAACAGAATACAGAAAGGAAGGCTGCACAGGAAATGGTATAGCTCACTATTGCATATACCAACACTACTATTTGCACAGAAAATGGTATAGCTCACTATTGCATATACTCACCGACTAAACAAACAACCCTGAAAAATGATTAAGCCACTAAAAACTTAAGCAAGACATCTTGTCTAAGCCTTTTGTTTTAAAAAATATCAGAAACGAAATAGAGGATTGCAATAGAAAAGGGTCATGCTTGGGACTAAGAATAATGCCTATAACATGTGATTAAATGAAATACAGAATTGGCATGAGGCCTGAGGACAACAATCAGAAGTAGCTAGAAACCTAGAATGAGCCCTACTGATTGCAATTAGGCCAGGGCATCCAAAATGGCAACTCAGATGATCAGACAAGTGCAAAGTAGCCTCGAGATCAAACAAAACCCAAAGCAAGGGGATCAAGGCCCTCTTTCCGATTTATCTACTGAGGTTTCATTAGATAGTCACCTAGTCACCGGTGAGATGCTCAACGGCAAACAGCACGAACAGAAGTAATCAGAACACTGTCCAACTCATACCCAATTCAAGTGAAATTCGCAATTGATCGGCTGGGTTCGGTTGGACTTCTGGCTTATAGCTTATAGTTTATGCTCAGTAACTAGCTTTTAAACTGTTCGTTTTTTTAAGGCGGGGTCAACAGAAAAATTATAGTAAGAAGTGTACTGAGTTCAGCTGTACCGGTTAAAATCACATGCGACTATTTTACTCTGCATGCTGCCTCTTACGAATAGACAGAATTCAAAATTTTAAACTATAAAACATAAGACACAGTCTAAAGGAACTCACAATGTGCAGTGCAGCCTATGAGTAACTGAGCAAGTGGATTCTAATCTACCCAAAAAAATCTGGCGCACAAGGTAGCAAAATTACATACAAAAACAACTAAATCAACCTAGAGATGCGCTAGTCTGCGAACTTCATCTAGAGAACCAGTCCTCCCCCACTCCAACGAACCCAACTCGCCCCATGATTTTCGCATCACATACGCTACGACGCGTAGGAACAACGCACCAAACGAGCTCAGTTCGGCAGCAAAATTGCAACGGCGTAAGCCCTCGGATCCAACCCAGCCAAAAACCCACCGAATTAAGCCCCCCTACCGCACGCAACACAAGCACCAGCAGAGAGTGCTACGGGATCGCATCCGAGGGAGAGGAGGAGCGAGAGATCACCTCGGAAATCCGGCCCGGCGACGAGTGGTGACGGCGGAGACGGCCGCGGTGGTGGTCGCCGCCGCGAGCTCGCGAAGCCCAATCTCCTCTCGCTGTCTGCGCGTCTGCGTCTCCGTGCGGCAGTTGCCCTCGTCGCTTCGTGTTCGTTCGACATGGGATGCTAACGCACCTGCGGTCACGTGACGTCACGTGACGCGGGCTGGTTTTTGTCCTGTTCAAAGGGCTTATTTTGAGGGGAAATTTAACTATTTGCCACTCTTATCAATGCCACATATCCAAATGCCACCCTCTTCATTGCAATTAATTTTTTTGCCACTCTCGAGCCTACGTGGCGCCTAATCACCGCCTAGTTAGCGCCATGTCAGCGCCCGCGCCCCCTCCCCGCCTGCGCCCGCGCGCCTCCCCGCCCTCGCCCGCGCCTCCCCGCCTGCGCTCGCGCCGCCGCCTACGCCCGCGCCTCCCCGCCTGCACATGCCCGCACCTCCCCGCCGCGCCCGCGCCCGTGCCTCCCCGTGTGACGGTGAAGCTGATGGCGAAGTCGGCCGGGGCTAAAGGTCGCCGGAGGGTGGTCGGCAACGTGCAGTGGCGGCGGCGCTGGGAGGAGCTACGGTGGCAGAGGGCTACGGACGAGGAGGTGTTCCGGCGAGGGTGGGATTGTCTTCGTGGTGAGCCGGAGGTGGTGTCGTGGCGACGAATTAGATTTTAATGGCTCGGGGTGGCGAATTGGATGGTCGCCGGAGTTTGGAGCGGTGCTCGGCTCGCCGGCGATTGAGGGCAGTAGAGGTCGATTGCTTTCGGTGGGATGGAGAGGGAGTCGTGGCGGCGCGGCGGGGAGGCGCGGGCGCAGGCGGGGAGGCGCGGGCGCAGGCGGGGAGGCGCGCGGGCGCAGGCGGGGAGGGGCGCGGGCGCTGACATGGCGCTGACTAGGCGGTGATTAGGCGCCACGTAGGCTCGAGAGTGGCAAAAAATTAATTGCAATGAAGAGGGTGGCATTTGGATATGTGGCATTGATAAGAGTGGCAAATAGTTAAATTTCCCTATTTTGAGTGGTTTAGAGCATGTCCAATGCAGGCGCTTAGAGAGATGCTTAGTAATAAAAAACTGATTTTTCTTACCACATAGGATAGATAAGGTGCTTATTTTGAAGCATCGATGCTTAAATAAGCACCGGTGCTTAGTAGGTGCTTATGTGTATAACTATATCTATTAATAGATAATATATCATTTAAGCACCTATAGAAGAGATATTTGCATTGGAGGAAATAACTTTTGCATGAATACTTGATGATGTGGCTATATTCTCTCTCTTTAAGCACTCCTATATAAGCATCTTGCATTGTACATGCTCTTATAGCTAAAAAAATACTGTAATTGACTGAAAAAACATTGCAGTTGATGGTGGCTTATTTGATATAATTAAATTTGAAAAATTAAAAAATAGAAAAAACATGTTAACCCGTCACAATCAGTACAAACGAATACGGAAAAAAGAATCAACAAAAATACTAAAAAAGCCAAAAAATCAAAAAAACGAAATTGTTGAATAGTGAAAATCAGAAACCATAAACTCAAGACGAAATTTGTTGGCTGGGGATTTGGGCTTTGGATAGTACGGTCATTAGGCCTAACATAAGAAGTAGGGGCCGAACCATCCACAAGGAAACATTAAGTCCCACAGTATGCCGCGTATTAGGAAACTTCAGGGGCGTTTCGAAAAAGCGCAATCGGGCCCAAAATCAGTTCGGGCAGCAATGTGGATAAGGCCTTCGGGCCTTTCCACTGTGGGCGGCGCGTGCTGGCCGCTGCATGGGCCACGTGCTGGGTGGACTGAAGCTGGCGCCTAGGCCGCAAGCCATACGGGCCGCAGTGGGTCGTGGGCCCAGTAGCCCTCTCTATTGCGCACACCCTGCGCGTGTGGCGGCGGCGGCGCGGGAGCGAGGCAACTGAGCGTGGCGAATCCGAGGTGCCGGGCCTGGTCAAGGCGGCGATAAATCCGGGGCTCCGGACCAGGTCAATGCGGTGGCAGTTGCTGCGAGCGGGCGCGCGTGTAGGGCTCGCGGCGGCGCAGGGAAGAGTCGCGACCGGTGACAGCGGCGGCGAGGCCAGCGCGGGTGGCGCGACGAATGGGGCGGTGCAACGACGGGTGCACGTGTCAAGGCGGTAGCGCAGCTGGCGTCAACGGCGACGACGCGCACGAGCGACAGCGGCGGCAGGAGCAGTTCTGTGCTCGCGGGCCTGGCCTCGGCAGCGGCGACCGCGTTCGGCGTGGTGGCGGCGCACTGCGACGCACAGGGGAGCGGAGATGCAGCATGGGGTCTGCACACCGCGAGGCGTCTGCGCGAAGCTCGAGCCCGTCCGTGGTGGTGCTGTCGCTGTCGTTCCCGGTGGCGGTTACCCGTCCGGTAGGTGATCGATCTAGCAATGAGCCTCGCGCGGTGGGTGAGCTCGGTTGTGAGCCGTCCGTGGAGACTGGCGGTGGCCGGCAAGCGGCGGCTGTCGTGGCCGCGCATGGTACCTACAAGGTACTAATAATGTAGAGCGTGAGCAACAACCACAGCGATTTGGTGACGTAAGAGCGGTGCAGTTCATGCACGATCCGAACTTCATGCAAGAGATGAGCCGATGGACGTCTCTTTGCCACGAATGTCTCCCAGTGCCCGATACTATGTAGGGGTGATAATTTTCTCCGGTCATGTACGAAGATACGTATTAGCTATATGTAAGTCTATACCATATAAGATTTTAAATGATATAGAGATTAGAATGTTAGATGATATGAAGGAGAGAGAAAGGTGATGTCTACTATTTAACAGAAAGTCTTATAGACAGCTATCTACTATGTATATCATTGTATACATAACTCATTAATTGTATGAGACCATTACGAATAACTATATAGATAACCTATTGTATAAGTTGTCTTTAGTCCTATCTATATATGTCATGAAGGTGTATTACGGACAACTATCGTATGTACCATTGTATATGCTCTTAGTGTTTGAAACACTAGCTTCTCTTATTGCTTTATATCCTTTATCTAAAAAAAATATAAGCATAAACAGAAGTCATATGTGTATGGGAGAAAAAAAACAAGAATCACGGCAATATAAATAAGCAATATATGGAGTCATGGAAATGGAATCAGCAAGACAACAGTAGTTATAGAAATAGCGTAATTAAGCTTCCCTGATGGCATCGGATGCAGAAGATTTATTCTGACATGATTGGCTGTCTTCCTGAGGTGTAACAGGTTCTATACCCAGACTAGCAGGATGGCCCAGGGGCACAACATTTTTAAGAGCAGTGGACCAGCATAGCCAAGAACAAATATGAACAGCACCAACTATTTTGCACAGATCATCCAAGCATGCTTACAGTACTTACTGCACGGCAAAAGGCAAAGGAAATATAGCTACGACGGCACAAATCTAGCACAAATATTGACAAGCAAAAAGATTTGCAAAAAGGTTAGAAATGACAACTTTGATCGATGAACCAGCCTACCAATGCAGGACCTCGCGCGCGGGTGATCAGTGGCACTCGTGCGTGTAACACGACGGTGCGCCGTGCTCTGACCGCTGGGTCGACCCGTGCTGCGATCTGAGAATGACCTCACTAGTAAAGAGGAGAAGAAAACGACCCGACAGAAGAGGGGGGGAAAGGAAGTCAAGGAGGCAGGCCGGTGGAGGCATGCAAAGGCAATCAAGCGCAGCCTCGTATCACATCCGAGCACCATGCCGGCTCATGATGGGTGGGTTCATTTTGGCTATGGTTAATTGCTTATAACTATGGCTGATAGCTTTTGATCATAGCACGAGCGCTTTGCGAATAAATCAAATGTCGATAGGTCGATATGTCATTTTAAAAAGACTATCCCGATAAGACGCTTTAAAAATATGACAGATAAGTCATCATGTTTGTTTGTTCAGAAAAAACTATAAGTTAAAAAGAAATGGATACCATAAGTCATAGCCTTCTGTGTCCACATCAATCAATCACCAGCTAATCAGGTCCATACATCGTGCCACGTCAGATCCAATCAGATGGGTTAAAATTTCCACCAGATGCATGTCCGGGGTTTTGGAGCTATAGGCCGTTCGATTCCATTCTGCTAGATCTCCGCCATGTATGGTGCCAAAATTATTTACCATCTTTGGAATGCTCCACAGTCGTTCATTTCGTAAAGATCTAACTGCTCACAGTAGAAGGTACCTAGTGGTACTGCCTCGTTGGTCACAAGCCTGATATAGAGGTACCAACGGTAAAAGGGTGTAATGGTCATTCCTATGCCTCGGTGAGTGCTCCAACGTATACGTATCCTCAAACCGCAAACCTAGATCTAATCAACTAGACTCATTTTTAGATTCAGATGCCTATGAAGTCTTGAGTTAAGACTCTCACTTCGTTGATTGCTTTTCATGTCGAGGAAAACTCTACCTTTGGTGTATCCAGTTGCCCACTTCATCCTCAAAATCCATTTATTATCTTTAGCAACATTAAATTTTCCCCTAAATTCAATCCATTTCCTCTCAAACTCTTCAACCTCATTTGGGCTATGAACAAAAAGTCTAAAATCTGGCAACATCGCTAGGCGGAGATGCCGTCGCATGTTCTGCTCGATATGCCAAGTGCACAACCAATGATCTGAATTGGGCATCACTTTTTCAAGTGCTCTCCGTGTTGCATTATCTCCCTCGGTGATCAATGATTTAGGGTGCCGCTAACACACGGCATACAGAAACGTGGTAAGCAACCATTCATAGGTTTCTACTGTCTCATCACAAACAATTCCACACGCAAAAATAACCGTGGATCTGTGATGATTAACTCCAACAAAAGGATGAATGGCGAGTTGTATCGGTTCACACGATACGTGCTGTCAAACACCACAATATCACCAAATGCATCTTAGTCCACACAAGACCACGAGTCTGCCCACAACAATCTTCTCAAACATCCTGCATTATCTGACTCATATTCAAGAAAAAAACTTCATATCTTCCTACTGGCGTGCTTGCATATACTTGATCACGTGATCAGCATCTCCGTCGATAATTTGTTTCTTCGTTTGTCTATCAAAGAAGTTATACAAGTCCCTTGATATGAATCCAGCTTCTTCGTAGCCCCCATGCTGATTCTTCATAATATTCATTACTTGATACTTATGCAAACCCACTACTTTTAGTTCTACCACCTCAGCCTTCTGTGCATCACTCAGTCCACGGTGTGATCGTAGGAAAACAACTTCATCAGATTTAGCTAGTTCATGATCATGCTTGTATATGAAATTTTTAACAAACCAAAGTCCAAAATTCTTCTCAAGCGCGATCGTTAACTTAGCCTTGCACCCACATCAATTGACAGCACATGTCTCTCTTTGCCTATCAGTCATGTCCATGTATATGTCCTTTCACTTCTTGTAACGCCCCCGTTTCCAGGGGCGCGTACGGACACGGTACCCCGCAACTATTCACGCATGAACAGTTATGGAGTGTCGCGCAAGAGTATACCATTGCATGCCTACAACAAAAGTTCAGCATATATTTCACATACGGATTAACATCCATTTTCAACAGCGGGGCGTGCAAGCCCAAAGTATAATTACATTACAGAAACTCCAAGATCCGCTTGAGCGCGGCCAAGACCTAAAGCCACGGATCCTCGTCGAAGAAGCGACCTTCCGGGACTTCCTCAACGGGGAGGCAAACACCTTCGTCTTGATCCTCTAAAGAAGGGCAAAAGCAAGCCGTGAGCCAATCAACCGGCTCAGCAAGTCCCAAAGGGACCCTAACTTATTACATGCACGGAACATCAAAGGAAGGGAGTATACTTGGTTTATTAACTTTGAGTGGATGCAGTTTTATTTGCAAACCTTTTTAGAAGACGGACCCAAAACTACTCCTCAAGAACTCAGGGGTTTTTCAACAAGAGTTCATTAACCAACCTAAACAAGTTAAACATTTACAAAACTACTTAAGCTTTGCGGCTGGAATCACCCAAGTGACACAGCTCCAATAACCGGGAGCACGGCGTATTCGAATACCATTTATTTGACTCTGCAGAGTTTGCTCAGCTTTACCCACACGATTTCTTAACTCCCGCGTCCGGGTTAAGAAAGCCAGGTCGTTTCACTGCTCAACTCTTTATATAGGCTCTACCCGGTAGAATTCACTCGGGTCTGGCTCGCTCACACACACACACACAAAGAAAAAGAAAACGGTGCCGCTTCGAGTGAACTCTACCGTTGTTAGGCACCCGCAGCACGGCCTGCCTAACCTTTGTTACCCAAACACCTACTCCACAACACCTGTAGAGTTTCAATCGAGTTGAGCAGCTACTAAACCAGTGTTGACAAGTCAACTCCTGTGGTTGAGCGATCACCATGTCAATTGCTCAGCGTAAGGGTCTAGTCCTTATATTTTTTCCCCCGGAGTCCGCAACCCCGGCCAGGTCCGCAACCTGCAACCCAGGGTAAGAGGCGGGCGAAAACCGTCTCGCGGCGCACCACAGCCCCCCTTACCCTATCTTACATGTCGACATACTCCGCCCTAGGGCACGGCATCCCATACTACCCTGCCCTAGAGCCGGGTTTTCCAAATTCTATTGGCCCGCAGCCACAACCTTATTAGAATAAGACTTGCACGATAATAATAACTTACAAATATCTAGAATAACAGATAATTAATTCTAGGGTTACAAAGGCATGGCTACGAGTTTAACATGGCATTTATCGGTGGTAGGGTTAACTATATAACATGTCATTCTAAACATTTTATTTTATTTTGAACTAACATTTCAGAACTAGCTCCATGCAAATAGCGTAATAACATAATTAAATAACATGGGTTGCAATATGATCAAAGGATTTGGGACTTGCCGTCAATCCGAATGATTTCCGCTAGCTCGAACGAAGAACCTCCTGGCTCCTGAAACTGCACTTGATCTTCCGGAAACTCCGACACTAGCGCAAGCACTGAAAATAACAAAAATCCGGCTTGAGACTAATCAAGCGAGGAAAAATAAACTATTTAAAAAGGAGTAAAATGCATAAATCCTTCAAATGGAATTTTAGGAATTTATCTGGGATGATTTTGGTGGAATGGAGGTCACAAATGGGTCCAGAATATTATTTGGAGCAAAGTGGTGAAATTTGGGAATTTTTGGGATTTTCTGTGATTTTCTAGGATTTATTTGGATTTTCTGGGATTTTAGAAATTAATAAATTCGGGAAAATCGCTGTGAACAGTGAAAGGCCGGCCCAAGCTACAGTGCGGCCCGGCCGGCGAAACGGCCCGCGCGGCCGGGAGGCCGGCGCGGCCCATCGCGCGCGCTCGCGCGCGGGGAAGGAGCGGGCCGAGGGGAGGCGGCCCACGCCAGAGCGCGCCCGCGCGGCCTGGATGGCCGACGCGTGGTGCAGGCTGGTGGCGGAGATGCGGCGGGTGTGGGTGGCTGGGATGAAGACGGGGGAGATCGGACGGCTGCGGAGCGAGAGGGCGAAGCGAAACGATACTGCGAGATCGGACGGTCGAAATTAGATATTACAGACGAGATGGACGGGCGGGGAAGAGCCACGTCGCGGGGAGGGATCGTCTTCAACCTCCGGGCGCTACAGTGCACCCGAGGCATGGCAGCGGCGCCGACGGCGGCCTGGGCGCCAGGGGGCTTGTCGGCGGCGACCAAGGGCACCGGCGGATGCGGCTCGACACGGGGATTCCGTTTTGGGGCTTAGGAGGGCGAGGGGATCGACGGAGAAGGCGGGAGAGAGAAGGGGGAGTTTCGGGTGTTTGGCGGCGAGGAAGGTCACCGGCGGCGAGAGAGGTCAATCGGCCGCGGCTACACGTTCACGGGGACCGGGTGCTCACATTGGCGGTGTCGGTGGGAGCTGGGGAGCCTCCGAGCGTGCTGGCCACGGGGAGGTGGTTGCGGCCGGCGGTGTGCTTCGGTGACAGAGCTCCACGGGCAAGCACCTGTCCAGGGGAATGCACCAAGATGAATGTTACACCAAGGAGGAACTTTGGGCGAATGCAATTGAGTAATGGAGGGAGGGAGAGAGAGATTGGCTCCGGGGTGTCGCCGGCTCACAGGGCGGCAATGGCGGAGCTCGGAGCGGCAGGGCTTCAATTGGCGGCTCCGGGAGGTGGCTGGGAGCTGCGGGAGGCAAATGGGAGGGGTGGGGAGCTCTGGAAATCAAAGGAATGAGAGGGAGGCAGAGAGGGGCTTTTAAGCTCGGTGGAGGGAGGGGGAATCTGAGGGGGAGGAGAGGGAGCCTTCGGGGAGAAGGAACGGGCGCGGCGTCGGGGTCAACAGGGGTGGTTGGGGAGTCTCCTCCGCGGGATGGAGGTGACTGGGGTGACGCCGGCCCTGTCCAGTGCACTGGTGACGCGACGGGAGCAGGTGAGCTGCGCACGGCCGAGAGCGCGTCCGCGCGCGGGGAGAGGGGAGGAGCGGCGCTGCCGGGTGGGGTCGGGGCGAGGGCGGGCGACGTGGCGTGAGGGCGGCCACGCGCTTCGGACAGAGCTGACGGGACGGCGGAGGTGGTCCGAGACCGGGGCGCGGCCGCGGGCGGAGGGCGGCGCGGCGCGGCGCAGCGCGCAGCGCTAGCGCGCGTGCGCGAGGAGAAAACGGGGAGGGGCGGGGCGCCTGCGGGAGAGAGAGAGGGAGCGGGGAGAGGCGCTGGGCGAGGGAGGAAAGCGGGATAGGGGCGGGGCGCCAGCCGAAGGGGAGAGCGGGGAGAAGGGAAAGGCGCCAACGGGGAGGAGGCGCGAGCGTCGGGGAAGGAGGGAGGCGGAAAAGAGAAGGGCGCCAGCGGAGAGAGGAAAACGCCAGGCCAAAAGAAGAAAGCGGAATCGGGGAGGACTTTCCAAAAAGGGAAAGTTCCCAAAATTCACTCAAAAACCAAGAAAAAGGCTCAAAAATTTTGAAATTTTCAGGGGCTTTTCAACCTACCCCCCTTAAAAGAATCTCGACCCCGAGATTAACTTGGTCCAGGGAGTAAGTTGGGGAAATCCCGCTGCAAGTCTGATTCTCGTTCCCAGGTGGACTCATCCGCTGTGTGATTCTTCCACTGCACTCTGCAAAACCTGACATTCTTGTTTCTGAGTTGCCTTTCTGAAGTCTCAAGTATTTGTAGTGGTTCTTCAGCATATGTGCAATCATCCTGTAATTCAATGTCTGACAGTGGCACTTCATCTGGTGGCTGTCGTAGACACTTTCGAAGTTGAGATATATAGAACACGTTATGGATTCTTGACAAGTTGGGCGGAAGCTGCACTTGATAAGCTACCTCTCCAACTCTTCCGATAATTTAGAACGGTCCCACATCTCTGGGTGCTAGTTTGCCCTTGACTTGAAATCTCTTGACTATCTTGAAGGGTGTGACTTTGACGTATACAAAATCTCCAATTTCAAAACTCAATTCCTTCCTGCGGTTATCTGCATAGTTCTTTTGTCGGTCTTGTGCCATCTTGATTTTGTCTTTGACAATCCTGACATGTGCTTCTGTATCCTGAGCAATTTGAGGACCAATAAGCTGTTGTTCTCCTGTTTCTGTCCAATTCAGTGGGATCCTGTAGTTTCTGCCATAAAGTGCTTCAAATGGGGCCATTTGGATACTGGCTTGATAGCTGTTGTTGTATGAGAAATGGGCAAACGGTGAGCAAGTATTCCAGGTTGCACCATATACAATAGCACATGCTCTCAACATATCTTCTAAAATTTGATTTGTCCTCTCTGTCTGTCCATCTGTCCGCGGGTGGTATGCTGAGCTGAAGTTTAAATCGATGCCCATAGCCTCATGTAATTTTTCCCAGAACTTGGATGTAAACTGTGCTCCTCTATCTGAGACGATTTTCTTCGGAACTCCATGTAGTGTCACTATTCTGGTCAAATACAACTCGGCAAGCTTGTCCTTTCCGTAAGTTTGCTTGATCGGAAGGATATGAGCCACCTTGGTCAATCTATCAACAACGATCCAGATAGCGTCATAACCCTCACGAGTCTTGGGAAGTCTTGTAATGAAATCCATGCCGACACTATCCCATTTTCATTCGGGAATTGGCAAAGGCTGCAACAATCCCGATGGTTTCTGGTGGTCTATCTTGATCTGTTGGCAAACATCACATTTAGCTACATACTCTGCTACTTCTTCCTTCATCTTGTTCCACCAATACTTCTTCTTCAAGTCTTGGCACATCTTGGTGCTTCCTGGGTGGATTGAGAATTGAGACGAATGAGCTTCGGATAGGATTAACTCTCTTAATTCCTTCTCGTCGGGTATGCAATAACGACCACGGAAAGTAAGGATTCCATGTTTGTGTATCGCATACTCTGTTGAATCTTCTTCTTGAATCTTCTTTTTCAGTTTTTTGAATCTCTGCATCTTCGTCTTGTGCTGCTTTGATCTGATCTGTCAGTAGTGGTTGAATCTCTAATACTGGTTCTTCACCCTGTTCTGTGATAACTAAATTCAGTTGTATTATATCCTTCTATAACCCTGGTGGATACTGTCATCTTGACTTTGCTTGGGTGAGCTTTTCTGCTAAGGCATCGGTCACTACATTGGCTTTGCCCGGGTGATACTGAAAATCAACCGCATAGTCTTTAATCAATTCCAGTCCTCTTCGCTGTCTCATGTTTAACTCTGGCTGTTGTAAATAGATACTTCAAGCTCTTGTGATCTGAGAATATCTCACAATGATTCCCTAGCAGGTAGTGCCGCCAAATTTTTTGAGTGCATGTACCACAGCTGCTAGTTCTAAATCGTGTGTGGGGTAATTCTCTTCATGTGGCTTCAGTTGTCTCGAAACATAGGCAACAACTTTTCCATCTTGCCTAAGCACACGTCCTAAACCTTGTTTTGAAGCATCGCAATAGGTTTGGAATTCTTTCTCGGGATTGGGCAAAATCAAAACTGCTGTCGTTGTCAATTTGGTCTTCAACAACTAAAAACTTTCTTCACAAACATCTGTCCAATTGTATGTTCTGTCTTTCTTCAGCAGTTGAGTAAGTGAACGGAAATCTTGGAGAATCCTTCTATGAATTGGCGATAATAGCCTGCCAATCCAAGAAAGCTCCTCACTTCTGTCACTGTCTTGGACTGTTTCCGTTCCATAACTGCGACCATCTTTTCTGGGTCAACCCTGACTCTATCTTCTGATATAATGTGACCCAAGAAAGCAACTTATTCCAGTCAAAAGCTGTATCTGTCGAACTTGGCATACAACTGGTGTTCTCTCAATCTGGTCAAAGCTATGTGCAAGTGCTCCTTGTGCTCTTCTTCATTCTTGGAGTAAATCAGAATATTGTCAATGAAGACAATCACAAATCGATCCAATTTGTCCCTATGCACCAGATTCATAAGGTTCATGAAATACGCTGGCGCATTAGTTAAACCCAAGGGAACGACCGTGAACTCATATAATCCATATCTGGTGATGAAAGCTGTCTTCTCTCGATCTTGCTCTCGGATCTTGAGCTGATGGTAACCCGAGCGCAAGTCGATCTTAGAGAATTCTTTGGTACCTTTGAGTTGATCAAACAAATCATCAATTTTTGGGCAAAGGGTACTTGTTTCTGGGTGTGACAACATTCAGTCTCTGTAATTCTACACACATTCTTAGCTCTTCATTCTTCTTCTTCACAAATAGGGCTGGGGCTGACCAAGGTGAAACACTTGGTCGAATGAATTCTTTTTCCAATAGTTCATCCAACTGCTTCTTCAGTTCTTTCAACTCACTTGCTGACATCCTGTACTGGTGTTTCGCCATTAGTTTTGTGCCTGAAATCAACTCTACGGCAAGTTCTATTTGTCGGTCAGGGGTCTGTCTGGTAGTTCTTCTGGGAATACATCAGGGTATTCTTGTACTATTGACACTTGATCTGGTGTAACTGCTAGCATGTTGATCATGCGCTTTCTTGCATCCTTCAATACTTCTCGTTTTTTTTTTACTTTCTGACCTTCAAGGGTTACCAATGATACTGTTTTGATCTCACCCTCTACCTTGCCTTTATTCTTGGCTAGTCAGTTCATGCCCAAATGGCATCTAGCCCTTGCATATCTGGCTGCAGTAAATCTGCTTTAACCCCTGCTGGATTGACTTTGACTCCTTCTCACTTGTACCTGCATATCATCATTGGGTATATGCTACAGGTTCACACTTAGCTGGATTATGCAGTACCAGGGCTACATATATATCTGGGTCTATTAGGATTAATTTCATTGCAACATAAACTTCTCGTTCCTTATGCTTTACACAGACAGTCTTCATACACTTTCATAGTCTTGCCACAAGCCTTAGTCAAAATAATTTACATACAAGCTATTCAGTTCTTCCAACTAGCTTACAAAAGGATAACCAAAGGACATTACTCCATTCCTTGTTCTTCATAGATCACTTTCTCTTGACTGTCTGTCGTGCTTTTCTCCTTCATGGCATTCCTCCGAATAGATCTGTTTCTTCCTCTGTTCTGGTCTTCTTAGGGTAAGATTCTTCTTCTTCTATCGGTGGCTGGCGTGATGTTGTGGCCTGCCTCTTTGCTTGCTGTCTAGCTTCTTCTTTGGGTAAGTACTTCAGTGGGCATTGATCACGATAATGCCCATCTTGTTCGCAGTGAAAACAAGCCGTTTGTGCTGAAGGCGAAAACTTCTTTCGTTTCATAACTTTCACGTAACCTGATGTCTTTTCTTCTAATTGGAGAGCTCGATCAACTAGGCTTAATAGGCTTGAGAACTTCATGGACTGAAGGCGTTGTCTCATATTGGGTCGTAGGCCTTTCATAAAGCACTCCATCCTTTCGGCTTCAGTATCAATCTCTTCTTGAGCATACCGGGATAACTGATGGAATTGTTGTAAATATGCTGTGATGGAGTTTTCTCCTTGTTGAAGATCAAGGAAATCCTGATATTTTTCAGTGATAACTCTAGGAGAAATGAAGGCTTTACGGAATCTCTTCACAAAGTCTTCCCAGGTAATGTCTTCCTTATTTGGATGTATCCACTGGATAGCATTCCACCAAGTAATCACAGGATCTGACAGCTGATAGGTGGCAAAAAGGACTTTCTCCTTATTGGTACATCGTATAGTATTCATTCTTCTCTCAACATCTTGTACCCAGTTATCTGCATTCAGTGGTTCTGTTGCTGAGGGGAATTTAGGTGGTTGAGTTTGCAGGAATGCTGCAAACTTTAATGCAGTTGCGCTTGATGCTGACACTGACTCTTCGGGTGTCACCTTGACACTAGGTGATCTGGCTGCTATCTGCTCAAGCAACTGGGTCTGTTGATCTAGCATTCGCAGAATATTTTGCTCTCTCTGATAGCGATTTTGTTCCATCATCGCTATTATACTGGCAAGTGTGGCTTGATCTGTGGCAGGTGCACCCTGCCTGTTGGTCTGATCCCTCTGCTCTGTCGGGTCCATCTGTCAATTGGGAACTTGGGATCAGTTTTGCAGCGGCTTTGGAGAATAAGAGTAGATAAGTAAGACTTTGAATTTCAAGGCAAGTATAGGGCGAACAAGGTAAGAACAAGAGCGAAAGGGGACAGGAGAAAGCTTTGAACACAGGGAGATTACTGATAATTAAGCAAAACAATGTACAAGGATAAAGAACATAGATTTACAATATGCAGGTGGTACACAAACCACTTAGGGTTCATGATTACACCTGCTTTACATTACAAAAGCACTACTACAACTCAGGGTCAGTCTAGTCTAGCGGACGACGGCTACTCTTCCAGCTGCCGAGAAGCGAAATTTTGAAGCTAGACAAGAGAAGCGGTAAACATTTTGCAAAGGCAAAACTTAAGCAGAAGTAAACTAAGATAGATAAGGTAGCAACAAGAGAGGGGAAAAGACAGCAATAATACTTATATTTTTCGTAAACCCTTTTTATGGCTTAAATTAAGTTTTGCGATAAAATTGCTTCCTAGTTTGCCTTAGGTCTCAACCTACGGTCAAGAGCCTGCTCTGATACCACTTCTTGTAACGCCCCCGTTTCCAGGGGCGCGTACGGACACGGTACCCCGCAACTATTCACGCATGAACAGTTATGGAGTGTCGCGCAAGAGTATACCATTGCATGCCTACAACAAAAGTTCAGCATATATTTCACATACGGATTAACATCCATTTTCAACAGCGGGGCGTGCAAGCCCAAAGTATAATTACATTACAGAAACTCCAAGATCCGCTTGAGCGCGGCCAAGACCTAAAGCCACGGATCCTCGTCGAAGAAGCGACCTTCCGGGACTTCCTCAACGGGGAGGCAAACACCTTCGTCTTGATCCTCTAAAGAAGGGCAAAAGCAAGCCGTGAGCCAATCAACCGGCTCAGCAAGTCCCAAAGGGACCCTAACTTATTACATGCACGGAACATCAAAGGAAGGGAGTATACTTGGTTTATTAACTTTGAGTGGATGCAGTTTTATTTGCAAACCTTTTTAGAAGACGGACCCAAAACTACTCCTCAAGAACTCAGGGGTTTTTCAACAAGAGTTCATTAACCAACCTAAACAAGTTAAACATTTACAAAACTACTTAAGCTTTGCGGCTGGAATCACCCAAGTGACACAGCTCCAATAACCGGGAGCACGGCGTATTCGAATACCATTTATTTGACTCTGCAGAGTTTGCTCAGCTTTACCCACACGATTTCTTAACTCCCGCGTCCGGGTTAAGAAAGCCAGGTCGTTTCACTGCTCAACTCTTTATATAGGCTCTACCCGGTAGAATTCACTCGGGTCTGGCTCGCTCACACACACACACACAAAGAAAAAGAAAACGGTGCCGCTTCGAGTGAACTCTACCGTTGTTAGGCACCCGCAGCACGGCCTGCCTAACCTTTGTTACCCAAACACCTACTCCACAACACCTGTAGAGTTTCAATCGAGTTGAGCAGCTACTAAACCAGTGTTGACAAGTCAACTCCTGTGGTTGAGCGATCACCATGTCAATTGCTCAGCGTAAGGGTCTAGTCCTTATATTTTTTCCCCCGGAGTCCGCAACCCCGGCCAGGTCCGCAACCTGCAACCCAGGGTAAGAGGCGGGCGAAAACCGTCTCGCGGCGCACCACAGCCCCCCTTACCCTATCTTACATGTCGACATACTCCGCCCTAGGGCACGGCATCCCATACTACCCTGCCCTAGAGCCGGGTTTTCCAAATTCTATTGGCCCGCAGCCACAACCTTATTAGAATAAGACTTGCACGATAATAATAACTTACAAATATCTAGAATAACAGATAATTAATTCTAGGGTTACAAAGGCATGGCTACGAGTTTAACATGGCATTTATCGGTGGTAGGGTTAACTATATAACATGTCATTCTAAACATTTTATTTTATTTTGAACTAACATTTCAGAACTAGCTCCATGCAAATAGCGTAATAACATAATTAAATAACATGGGTTGCAATATGATCAAAGGATTTGGGACTTGCCGTCAATCCGAATGATTTCCGCTAGCTCGAACGAAGAACCTCCTGGCTCCTGAAACTGCACTTGATCTTCCGGAAACTCCGACACTAGCGCAAGCACTGAAAATAACAAAAATCCGGCTTGAGACTAATCAAGCGAGGAAAAATAAACTATTTAAAAAGGAGTAAAATGCATAAATCCTTCAAATGGAATTTTAGGAATTTATCTGGGATGATTTTGGTGGAATGGAGGTCACAAATGGGTCCAGAATATTATTTGGAGCAAAGTGGTGAAATTTGGGAATTTTTGGGATTTTCTGTGATTTTCTAGGATTTATTTGGATTTTCTGGGATTTTAGAAATTAATAAATTCGGGAAAATCGCTGTGAACAGTGAAAGGCCGGCCCAAGCTACAGTGCGGCCCGGCCGGCGAAACGGCCCGCGCGGCCGGGAGGCCGGCGCGGCCCATCGCGCGCGCTCGCGCGCGGGGAAGGAGCGGGCCGAGGGGAGGCGGCCCACGCCAGAGCGCGCCCGCGCGGCCTGGATGGCCGACGCGTGGTGCAGGCTGGTGGCGGAGATGCGGCGGGTGTGGGTGGCTGGGATGAAGACGGGGGAGATCGGACGGCTGCGGAGCGAGAGGGCGAAGCGAAACGATACTGCGAGATCGGACGGTCGAAATTAGATATTACAGACGAGATGGACGGGCGGGGAAGAGCCACGTCGCGGGGAGGGATCGTCTTCAACCTCCGGGCGCTACAGTGCACCCGAGGCATGGCAGCGGCGCCGACGGCGGCCTGGGCGCCAGGGGGCTTGTCGGCGGCGACCAAGGGCACCGGCGGATGCGGCTCGACACGGGGATTCCGTTTTGGGGCTTAGGAGGGCGAGGGGATCGACGGAGAAGGCGGGAGAGAGAAGGGGGAGTTTCGGGTGTTTGGCGGCGAGGAAGGTCACCGGCGGCGAGAGAGGTCAATCGGCCGCGGCTACACGTTCACGGGGACCGGGTGCTCACATTGGCGGTGTCGGTGGGAGCTGGGGAGCCTCCGAGCGTGCTGGCCACGGGGAGGTGGTTGCGGCCGGCGGTGTGCTTCGGTGACAGAGCTCCACGGGCAAGCACCTGTCCAGGGGAATGCACCAAGATGAATGTTACACCAAGGAGGAACTTTGGGCGAATGCAATTGAGTAATGGAGGGAGGGAGAGAGAGATTGGCTCCGGGGTGTCGCCGGCTCACAGGGCGGCAATGGCGGAGCTCGGAGCGGCAGGGCTTCAATTGGCGGCTCCGGGAGGTGGCTGGGAGCTGCGGGAGGCAAATGGGAGGGGTGGGGAGCTCTGGAAATCAAAGGAATGAGAGGGAGGCAGAGAGGGGCTTTTAAGCTCGGTGGAGGGAGGGGGAATCTGAGGGGGAGGAGAGGGAGCCTTCGGGGAGAAGGAACGGGCGCGGCGTCGGGGTCAACAGGGGTGGTTGGGGAGTCTCCTCCGCGGGATGGAGGTGACTGGGGTGACGCCGGCCCTGTCCAGTGCACTGGTGACGCGACGGGAGCAGGTGAGCTGCGCACGGCCGAGAGCGCGTCCGCGCGCGGGGAGAGGGGAGGAGCGGCGCTGCCGGGTGGGGTCGGGGCGAGGGCGGGCGACGTGGCGTGAGGGCGGCCACGCGCTTCGGACAGAGCTGACGGGACGGCGGAGGTGGTCCGAGACCGGGGCGCGGCCGCGGGCGGAGGGCGGCGCGGCGCGGCGCAGCGCGCAGCGCTAGCGCGCGTGCGCGAGGAGAAAACGGGGAGGGGCGGGGCGCCTGCGGGAGAGAGAGAGGGAGCGGGGAGAGGCGCTGGGCGAGGGAGGAAAGCGGGATAGGGGCGGGGCGCCAGCCGAAGGGGAGAGCGGGGAGAAGGGAAAGGCGCCAACGGGGAGGAGGCGCGAGCGTCGGGGAAGGAGGGAGGCGGAAAAGAGAAGGGCGCCAGCGGAGAGAGGAAAACGCCAGGCCAAAAGAAGAAAGCGGAATCGGGGAGGACTTTCCAAAAAGGGAAAGTTCCCAAAATTCACTCAAAAACCAAGAAAAAGGCTCAAAAATTTTGAAATTTTCAGGGGCTTTTCAAATACACTTCTCTAGAGAAAGGAATTACTTATAGATTACCATCTAATTTGTAGCAGAATCATGTTCAACACAGTCTTTCCTTATGCTAAATCCCTTTTCCTTGGCATAAGAATTATAAAACTGATAACCTTCCTCCTTACTCTTAAATCTCTTATTAACTGTCATGAAACACTCTTCTCAATCCTCAACAATGCTTACTCTTATCAGCCATTATGTACGTATATAACCGCAAGTAACAACACATGGATTTTGTGCTAATGAATAGGCACCCTCCTACATATTCATACCATTATGATAAACTATTCGTTGAAACGAGGAATAGGCAAACAACCAAATAACTCTCCACTCAGTTAATTCGACAAAGACTACCCAACAACATATCTCTACTATAACAGCCAATGGTGGACCCAACATACAAATTGCAAAGGTACAGTGGTTTGTACCAAGGCTGGCAGGCAATGGTCTGGCCTCATGGCCCTCATGCCTCTCATCAATGTACTACCAAAGCACTAAAATAATACTATTGATTTCATTATATTTAACAAGTTCCTAAATACATCAAAATCATAACTGATTAATTGACTAAGAGTATAGGACTATGCTTTGACATTACATTTACCACATACTTCACTTCTCAGGAGAAATAGTATGCATACATCCACATCACGATTTTGTAATTACTGAATTCATACCGTGTCAAAAAAAAATATTGCACAAGAGCAACATAAATATAAGCTTGGCTATAGCCGATCTGACAAATATAATCGTAACCCATATAATCTACAGGCCTGCTTTTCCTATCCACTGTAATGCTTGTTGTTTTGTTTTGTTTTTTATCATCATAATGCACAATGCATCTTACTTCTTAAGGGTCATTACAAAATTCTAATTACAATGCATGTCCATCGTATGTTACACATCAATGTAAAATGGCACTACAAGAGTAAACTACTACATCAGTAAATCACTAAGTAGCACGATCTATGGCCTAGCAAGTACCAGAGAAAAATCAAAAATCAAACCTGTTGATCAAATTCAAAGCTGAAGGATGGACCTCGGTGTCCAACCAACCCTCACGGACGGCGCCATGCGAGCGACGGCCTGCGGTGAGCTCTCCGGATGGCGGTGTCGACCAGCCCTCGCGGACGGCGTACGTCGTGCGTGCGACAGCCTGAGGCAAGCCCTCATAGACAGCGACATCGAGTCCTTGTGGATGGTGGTGCTCCCTTGCGAACGGCGGCGTTGAGCCCTCGTGGACAGCGGCGCTCCCTTGCGGACGGCGCGTCAAGCCATCGTAGACGGCGGTGCTCCCTTGCGGACAGCAGCGTCGATCCCTCATGGACAGTAGCACTCCCTTGTGGACGGCAGTGTTGAGCCCTCGTAGACGGCGGCGCTCCCTGCCAAATGGCGGCGTTGAACCCTCGCAGATGGCAGCCTCCTGTCGTCGTGGATGGCGGCACTAATCAGAGATGAATGTAGGCGAGCGGGAGGGATGAGGTCTACTACACGCTAACTGTGCAATATCCATCCTACCCCTGATAGATCAAGTTTCAATCAACGGCTATGATTAACTGGTACCTCTTTTTTTTATGAAGAGATACTGGTTCCTCCCAAGGATGGTAAAAAAGTTCATGTGTGCCAATTCCGTTCGAATATATGCGAGTGTTTTTCCTATAGTTTTCCCGAGTAGCTCATTAGACCTGTTTTGTAATTGAACCCGGAGCCTACCAGGATTGAGCGTACCTTCGAATCGGTGGAATTTTGGATTGCATTCTTTTCTGTAAATTGTTTTGTGAAATTTCTATATTCAGTCAACTAGCTAGTGACAAACATAAGCTATGTTCCTACCATTTTCTAGGTTGTAGTTGCTCAAGCGACTAAATGAACAATCCTTGAATCGACAACAGCGTTGCTCCACGCAGACTGTGACCATGTATGCATGAATAAATTAAAAGAAAACTTGCGAGAGTATTGCAATGCTAGCTTGATCCGGGTTGTCCATCAAAACGGTCGTCGTCAACTTGTGCTAGCTGCGTAAACGTCTCTGTGTGCTGCATGCCCAGATGGAGATCGTACGTGCTGCATGGTTATACCATGATTGAAGAAATCGATCTGGGCAAGCATCATCAGCTCACGTGTGCTGCATGCATAACTATAATCAAGCTCACAATGAATTCATAATTGCAGCACTAGTAGCTGATCGCTCCTCGATACTTTAATTATTCGGGTTAGTAATGATCAGCTAATTGAAACAGGAGCTAGCACTGCTGTGCTGATTACAGAATGCTGCTTCCTCGGGTAAAAGAAAATTGTCATTTTTTAACCTTTTCAAAATCAACAAAATGCGACCATGGAAAGATAAATTCTACTACCATGTGTTTGAATCAAATAATAACTAGCAGAGTGTCCTGTGTATTTGCGTTGCTAGAATATTTATTATAATATTTAAGTATCAAAGTAGCTTACATTTAGTATAATACATAATATTTGGGATATATATAGGTCTCTTAGAATGTACATTTGAAACATCAATAAATTTTGAAGCCAAAACAAATCTGAAACGTAATTGAATAGTAATATTTGATTAAAAAATCCATTTGAACCGAGTACGCTTTGTCGGCCCTTGAAAAGGTAATATTCAAATGTGCCTTCCAGAAAATTAGCTTGGCTCATCCCTATCAGCTTGATATTGACCCAAGCATTCTCTATATTACATCGCCTAGCCACTTTTATTTTTTTATTTTGAATTTCAACTAGCTTTGGTTGGAATTCATATACAAATCCAACTGCTAATTTTTGTATGAAAATCAAATTACTCAATTTTTCATTTTTACTCTAAATTTCAGTTATTTTTAGTTTGTACTTGACATAGACACTTCATTTTAATCAAAATTGTTATAATCTGGACCCACTAATCAACGGCGTACATCGTTCTTTTTTCACCAATTAACACAATTTTTTGGTTATTTTTATTTGATTTTGTATATAAATCAAATTGATAATTTTATTTTATTTCTTTTAGATTTTAGTTATTTAGGGATTTTACTTTGGTATTTGTATGAAATCAAATTGCAAATATTCTTTTATTTATAAAATTTTGAATTTCAATTATTTTTTATTTGAATTTGTATATAGATCCAATTGCTAGTTTTTCTTTAATTATTATTCCAAATTATAGTTGTTTAAAAATTTTAGTTTGGAATTCATATCGAAACCAAACTGTTAATTATATTTTATTTTCACAAATTTTAGTTATTTTTTGTCGGAATTCGTATACAGATCCAATTACTAATCTTTACTTAATTTTTATTCTAAATTATATTTATTTAAGAATTTTACTTAGGAATTCGAAAGGAAATCAAATTGCTACTTTTAATTTATTTATTCCAAATTTTAGGTATTGCTAGATTGTTCTTGATATGGATTCTTTCTTTTAATCTAGATCATTATAATATGGATCCACCACGATCAATAGTGTAGATCTTTATATTTTATTCTCCAATTAAAGACAAATTTTGGTTATTTTTTATTGAAGGTTGTATGTAAATTAAATTGATGATTGTATTTAATTTATTCGAAATTTTAGTTATTTAGGGATTCGTATGAAAATCAAATTGTAATTTTTTTTATTTTTTAATTCCAAATTTCAATTATTTTTTGTTGGAATTCGTATATTGAACTAATTGCTAATTTTTGTTTAATTATCATTCCAAATTACAGTTATTTAAAAAATTACTTTGCAATTCATATCGAAATTAAATTTCTAGTTTTATTTTTTTGTTTCCTTAATTTTAGTTATTTTTGTTGAAATTCGCACAGATCCAATTGCTATTTATTTTATGTTTATTCCAAATTAGATTTATTTAGGAATTTTACTTATAAATTCTTATGGAAATCAAATTGTTAATTTTATTTTGTTTTTATTTCAAATTTTAGTTTTTTCTTGATTATAATTGGCATGGACTCTTTGTTTTGATATAGACTGTTATAATCTAGATCTACCACGATCAACGATTTATATATTTCCTTTTTCCTCTGATTAAAATGAGAATTTATAACCCTTGAGAGTGAATATGATAGCTTCTTTTTCTTTATTTTGGTCATATTCTAAAGTGTTGTGGCTTATAGCTTTTAGCTGAAATGGCATTGTGGCGACTGTTAGTTTTTTTGTATTCGTTCAAGGAAAAATAAAAAATAGGGAAAATAAAAGGCATCGTTATATCTCCACAGATAATGTAAAAAAAGCGATACTAACAAGCCACAACTTTTGGCTTCTGTAACTCAGAAGTCAGAAGCCATCGATGTTTGTAACAGGGCCTTAATAATATTATAGATAGATAGATACTATTAAAGTTTTTTTCATGGCAAACTTACCAATATCATTTCATATGCTCCCCCTTGACCTTGAGGTAAGCATGCCTGTATATAGGACCGCTCCAAAGAGCTTAAGCTCATGGCTTTCGGCTGTAGCTGTTGGCGTTTGGCTAAAATTGCATCGTAATGGTTATTGGTTTTTTCTGAACCATTCAATTAAAGAAAAATAAGAAAATAAGAAAAAATTGAAAATACCATTATATCTCTACAAACAGTGCAAAGAAAAACAAGAAATACCAAATAAGCAAAAAAAAACTACAAATAGAAGCCGAGGACGATATACACATGCATGCTGTGTTATTCCTTGTACTGTTGTACATATGGATCGCTCATGATGAGCAGCAGGGTGGCAAAGGCAGAGAGATGAAGGTAGCCCATGATGGCTCCATCTTGCGAGCACTGTGAAAAGGTGCTCGCTCGTGTCGTGTGAGATGGAGATGGATGCTTGATCAATCTATGCGCCGATCGATGCATGCATATTATGTAGGGTGCACATGCACATGCGTGCCTGGTATATCCTCTGCTGCTTGGATGTCCTCTCTCTCTCCTCCATTATTGTGTACTACAAAGCCTACCTATGTTCTTATGTTCACACTTTCACTACTATAAAAACCGTATATTAGACGGTAAATCACAGATAATTCTTAAAATCATCTATATTAAATATAATCACAGATAGTTTTAATTTAGAAATCATCTGTGTTGTTACCAGCCCTAAAAATCATATGTGAAAAAATATCACAGACGATTTTTTATTTGAACCGTCTGTGATACTCCACACGCGGTTTGTATTAAAAATCATATGTGATAATTAAGTTATCACAGACAGTTTGTATAAAAACTGTTTGTGATAATTTCACTATATTAATTACGCATAGACTCACTGTCTTAAATTCCAGATCTACGCTACTGCTTTGAGCTGGAGATAGGGCTTTGAAGTGATTGGGTAAAAGAAAACTATTTGGCAAGAATAATTGTAGATTAACTAAGTTTTTTACTACTTATAGTTAGTAATTTATTTATAATTACATTATAATTTACATTTATAACTTTGGTAAAAAGAGAATTGAAGATGGTTGATCTAGTTAGCATGATGTAGAGAGAAGATTATTTTACATCTAGCATAGTTTAGGGTTTAATCAATTCATAGTCTATTTGTACTTAATTTAATTAATTATTATTGCTACATATAACTACTTAATTTACATCGTACATATATAGTATAATAATTAATTTATTGAATATGTTATACTAAATTGTTATATGTGTAACGTAGGACCGAAATTGGATGTATGTTGGGAACCGTATGATTCAAGAGTACATCAATGGCATTTCTTCTTTTACAAGAGCTGCCGAGGAAGATATGTTGAATAAGGGGTGGAATATATGTACTGTCAATGCGTTAATTGTAAGAATATAAAGATGTTTAAGAGTCGAGCGCAGATTGAAGCACATTTGATTCGAAGGGATTTCAAAAAGGGGTATACATGTTAAACCAGTCATCAGGAAGAGCATATTACACAGGAAGGCAGTAATAATGACATCACCGAAAGAGGATGGAAGGGCCCATTCACACCTAAGGGCTCAAACAGGGTAAGCTTAATTCTTGATCTATTTTTCTTAAATGATTTACCAAATAAGGTAAGCACGTGTTATCAAAGGATAAGGAGAAGCCAAGCAGCAAGCACTTCTCCATGTGGACACAAAAGAAGGAAAAAATGTGACATTGATTTTCCATTTTCTTCGTCATAGTATGAAGATTAATCAACAAAACATTATATGACTTTTATGATTTTGATGTTATTTTAGATATAGACATGTTGGAATTGATATTTTGAATGTTTTATGGAAATTGTGGTTATGACTTATAGTTTAAGATTAAGTATTTTTGTACTTTAATTGTTTTATAGCTCAACATGTAGTGCCCATTATATCTCTGATATACGCTATCCGCTATAAAAATACTCTACCACTACACTTCCGCTACCTGCTATTTAAAGCATTGCACACTCCATCATCGAACTGATCACGTAAATGGCTCTGTAGCCAAATTTTTTTTAAATTCAGCCTTAATTCGGATGTCCATCTTTACAAAATTAGTCTTCTCCCAAAGCTCGGCACCCGTAGCAGGCGAGCCACCAGAGCTTGGCAGCAGGAGCTACCGAGTCCCCTACAGCGATAGCAATTAATGGCTTATGATTAGCACTAATTAAATATAATTAGCACTAATTAATCATACATTAATTAATATGTGCCAGCCTATGACCTGCCGAGCTATATTAGCTTGGCTGGTACAATAAGGAGGGTGTATTTGTAAAAAAAGCCCAAAGGCAAAATGGAAAGAAAAAAATAGCACAATGTTATTTGTGTGAATGGTTCCTCCCTACCATCTCTCTTTTCTTGAACGAAACACTACTCGAAACACTACTATAATTATCATCTCTCTTTTCTTGAACGAAACACTACTATACTTTGATATGCCTCCTTTTTTTTAACTCTACTTCACAATGCAGATAGGCATGCATTGTGTCATCTGGTTGCTTAAGTAAAAGAAGAGAGAGAGAGAAAATATTAAATGAACCTTTTTAATAATATTTTAAAAATAACCTACAATCTAACTTATTTCCAAAAATTCGCCCATACCCGGGCCCCACGCCATCTTGGTGGTGTGGTAAATGAACTCTTGGTGTTCTAAATGTTTTGTCCTGTATGTGTTTATTGTGCGCATATATATATATATATATATATATATATATATATATATATATATATATATATATATATATATATATATATATATATATATATATATATATGCCAATTTATATCATTCGGATGTATGTACGTATAATACGTACGTACTACCTACCCAATTGGAGTAATTTTGATCGTATCAGGTCATTGGAGTAACGTTGACCATATCAGATCACCGCTGATCGTATCTACCATGGTTCAAAAGGAGATCGATCGATATCAGATGTGTCCAAAAGACCAAGAATAATGTTTGGCTTTACGAAAGAGTCTTTTACATCAGGTCAGCCTTTGCCATCGATGGCCAAAACTAAGGAGCAGCAGGGCTACGTGAGCTTTTCGGAGACGAAAGATAAAAGGAATTACTTAGGATCGCCAAGAACAAGATTATTTTGGGGTTCGAAGGTTGCAATCGACGATGGCCCGGGTACGTTGGAACAGATTTTGGTTTTGTCTATCTATTCGGGATTCGGGTGTTTCTCTTGGCTCTAGTCTGCTCCATCTTCCCTCTCGTTGTACACGACAAAGTACTGACATGTGGGCCCGGAAAATAGCAAGAATCTGGCACACGAGACAGGAGTACAGGAGTCCCGTAGAACATGGCTATTCGCAGTTTTTTTTTTTGACAAGTATTCGCAGTTGACTTGGCCTAATGTATGTCCTCTATGTTAACTGATTTTTAGATTTTTAGAATACCTTGCACCTATATAAACTGGACTCCGATATAAACCGGTTTACGACCCGTTTGAAATCAGCGATTTTCTTCAGATTTTTGTCGTTTTTGTGCGTAATAACTCGGCCTAACCTATCTAGTACATACTAAAGTTGGTGTATTACGTAGTAGTGGAGGGAGTACTGTCTGTTCATATTTATTTTTTATTTTAATTTTATTTGAAAAACTAAAAATTAATATGAACATTCGATTTATCAAAATAGTTTTCTCACGCCCCTCGTTCTAGAGATAAAATGAGAACAAAATACCTACTCTCGTTCAGAACACGGGAATTCTACGGAATTCTTGCGACAATTATGTTGTGTGAACTTTCTTAATAGCCCGGTGTTCCAAACAGGCACTTGATACTTGATTGATAAACAGGAATTAATGCGAGATCAGGCCTAAATGCCATAACCGACGTGATGGCGCTGTCATGAGAATGATCCTTGAGATAAGATAGATCTCGCTGTTCCTAGGTCGAGCCATGTCACTCTTAACCCTTCGCTGATGCTGGAGTCTAGACCACAGACGCCAGCTTTCACCAAATTCCTTTCCTCTCACAGCTCCCTGCATCAGTATATCACACCACACCACACCACACCACACAAACACTTGGTAAAGCGAAGCAAGATAGAGAAACAAATAGAAATAGAAGCTAGAGAAGAGAGAGAGAGAGAGAGAGAGAGAGAGAGAGAGAGAGAGAGAGAGAGAGAGAGGAGATGTTCCCATCACCAGGGAGGGCGGTGATGGCGCTGGGCCACGGCCAAGCCTGCACCGCAACGACCACCGGCGCCATGGAGGCCGCATCCTCGTCCTCCGCCGTCTCCACCCCGACCACAACCTTCAGCTTCCAACCCTCTCCTCCTCCTCCTGTGAGCGCTCTCGCCCACCACGGCCTCCTAGGTTACAGCCCCCTAGTCCTAGACCACCCAACCACCACCACTTCCTCCTCCTCGCATGCGCCCTCCTCCACTGTCCGGGCTCCCACCCTCCACCACATCCATGCACCACCCACCATCCCCCATCCTCCAGCAAGGTCATCGCCTCCTCATCCATGGTGAGGATTCCTCTCTCTCTCTCTCTCTCTACACGAATGATATATGATGTTGTTCTCTCTCTCTCCATGTGTGTTAGGTATTGTAAGGAAAGTGATCAAGACAGGCAGAGGGGGAAGGGTGCTGAGATGGGTATGGGGGTGGGGGTGATCGGGGTTAACAACGCTGCGGCGGGGGGAAGCGGTGGTGGTGGGCTACATGGGTCGGCGGTGGCGGGGTTGGGGGTTGGCGCGGTGAGGATGAAGAAGGCGGGGGGAGGAGGGAAGGCGCGGCGGAAGGTGCGGGAGCCGAGGTTCTGCTTCAAGACGATGAGCGACGTCGACGTGCTCGACGACGGCTACAAGTGGCGCAAGTACGGCCAGAAGGTCGTCAAGAACACGCAGCACCCAAGGTATATCTACAATCAATCCACATGCATACATATATACACGCACCAGGCGTTTGCATCTGCATCAATCTGTGTGGATATATATGTGCATGCATATATATGTAGATGCACCCACACACATTGATTTGTTCCCATCGAATCCATGCGTTTGCAAGGTCGTTGTTAATTGATTTACTAGTTTATCTATGAATCGGCCGTATCGATTTTATTTTTTTCCATTGTAAATTTAAATTTCGGGGATATTTTGTGAGGAACATTTAAGGGTTTCGTTCGGAGGGAAGTTGATGCCCAACCTGGAGATTAACTCACAAGTCACAGCTTAATTAACTAGGGTTATCGGTTAATAAGAAAATTCTTACTGCAATATAGTATGGATTTAGTTTCTCCCTAAATTAACAGGTCTGTTGATATTATTTGTTAATTCCACTTGCAAAACTTCAGATTTCAGAGTATTTTCATTGTTCAATATATGATATTTCAAGTGTAAATAGTTTAATGCGCGCACTTTAAATTAATTGAAGTTTTCTTGGAAGTGTCCTTTGGTTGTTTTTCAACTTAAAACAAACAAAAAATTTCTAAATAATTGCAATAACACACCCTTTTAAACTGATTTTTTTTTCTCAAACGTAATTTACCTATGACTCTATTTAGATTGGCGTTACATTAAAGAACACTAATACACAATAAAATGCTAAACAAATATAACCGCGGCTTTCTTCTTGTACTACTAGCTAGCTAGGGTGATAAGCCGCTAGCTAGGGTTCGCTTAAGTAATATATATGAATTAACATTCTTCATCATCGGTAATTGTGTTGTTTTTTACTTATGTTAATAATATATTCCCCTAGTTCTTCCTAGTAGCAGTCGTCAATTAGAAGAACACTACTATGCTTTGCCAGAAGAGTATGCACATCACATCCTAGTGCAATAACTAATGTATATTGTACTATCATTATCTGATTATTGGTAGCATATTCGGGAGATCGTTTTAATGTAGTTAGTTTTGAATACTCTACCGTCAGTTTTCTTGCCATGTATATGCTAATGTTCATATTTGCTTCTCATGTGTATAGGATTTTATTAGATTAGTCAACACTTGCTTTGAGCTGCTTAAATACAGAATGAACTTCAAATCCCCCTTGAACTGCATGCGGTTTATATCAAGGTTTTTGCACATTAACAGCACACTCATTTGGGAGCTGAAAGCCCCTGAGGATTAACTGAAGTCCCTAGTTCTTGGCCATATTTTCCTGTTTGTGTTCACATGTTCCAACTCTAGACAAGCATCGTATATCTCAAAAAAAAAAAGAGAGAGAGAGAGTCAAACATCATAATTAACATGCCCCAATTTTCGGCTTTTTTTTCTTAAGGCGATATGAAAAAAATATTCATTTATCTGTTTCAACATGCATGATGATGTAGTCCTTTATGTCTTTTCAACATTGATAGAATTCGATGATCTTACATAGCCCGAAGCAGATTCAAACTTGCACTTGCAGTTCACAGAACAAAGTGCCATACTTCCGAGCTCAATTATGGTATATATCCATTTTGTCGGGTGTATTAATTTGTTTAAACGAGATCAATAAGTCTTAACTACCCTGATCATATGTATCAAATATATGGAAAATGCATATCTCGATCTCAAACAAGGAAAAGTACACCTATGCTGTCACAAATTAAAATTATTATCCTAAAATTGATGTGGTTATGTTACCGATTTTTTTAAAACACCAATCAAGACAAAAGTTGCAGTTTACCCATAGCATATATTTTGAATTCTGATGTGACCGCTGAATATATTTTGCTGCACGAGAATGGGAACGGGAACATGAATTTATCCACTGCAAAACGATCAGATTTGCAGATGTGTTTGGTTAGTTTGTATTACATTAATTTTATTTTGTCTAGAGATTTAATTAATATCATTTTCTTAAAAGGTGTTGTTATCCAATTTTTATCTAATGAGATTTTATAAATGCAAAAGTTTTTAGAATAAATAATAATCATTGTTTTCTTCAAAAGAAATTGAATGGTATGTTTTAGCTATGTACATTTTATATAATTTTTGCAGTCAAATTGTGATCAAGGTTCTGGTTGGTACGGTTTGACTATGTCAATAATGATTTTTTTAAGTGAATGTTAGTGCAAAGTTTCAATGTAATCAAGGAAAGAAGAAACGAAAAGCCAAGAGACCTCTCTACAGGAACTAACTTTATGTACAATTCAGTGCGCTTTTGCAAGTAGGAAACCAGCGAGAATTCTAACAAACCTTTCTACACTGCTACAGCTAAGTTTTCCTGAAGTGCTAGTCATTGGATCTCAAAAGGAAAAAAGTGTTTGCAAAGCTGGTCCTAAGATGACTTTGTTATGTCTGGTCCCCTGCCTGTCTATACCTCCTAAATTGGACTCCTAAATTGAACCCTACTGTGTAATCTTCTCTATATCAACACAAGATAATTATAGCTCAGCGGCATGGGATCGATAATATGGATAAGGTACCTAGCCTGCTCATACAAAATCACAAAGATGCTCCTATTCCATTGTTTTTACCACTTGTTTGTGCTTGGCTGCTTGCTATTCTAAGTTCTCTGTTTATTCGTGACTTTCAATTCGTCATATATGTTTCAAGCATCGATCAATTGCTTCTTTCTTCATTTGCAGATATTAGGTTTCCGTTTTTGCCTATAAAAATGGTATTTTGCGAGATAAAGTTTTTTTCCGACTAACCTTGTTTTGTTTTCTTAAAAAAAAAGCTCGACCGATCAGTTGAGAACGACGCACATCCTAACTACAGTTCGGTCGAACATGCTCACTGCATTATCTAATAGTTCCACTGACGTCCACTCGTCCATGTGTAGACAACAACTATCGATAGCAACAAAATAACTTTGTTTATCATAATACTAGCTAATAAGCAGGGTTCATGTACATATATAGAATACTTTTTTCAAAAATAACTTTGGAGTTAGACAAGTAATTCCAAGTACTAGAAATGACATGACACGATATATATCTCCTCGACGGCCAGATGAAAACACATAGGAGTATGTGTGTGTGTGTGTGTGAATCTATCTAAAGGCGTGTTGGTGATCATGACAGGCGGTGCCAAAGCCTTGACCCACACACCAGTCGACATGAGCCCAGCATCCAGTCCAATCTGATTAGCCCCGTGCAATGATTGCCACTCAGAAACGACTCCTCCCCTCTGGCCTCTGGCTCGCACCACAACCATCCATGGCTTTTCCAATCAACTTGGCGATCATCTCTCTCTTTTATTTATTTATCTTAGCTATAGGACTGCGAGGAGCTGTTTATTATACGATATTTTTTTGTCGAATTCTGCAATAATCGGATCACGTAAAATTCCTGTGTTGCAGACAATTACGATTCTACAATCTCAACCATCCAAATAGCCCAAGGATGATACATATACTGGGTGCAAATTTAGGCTTATGAATCTCAAGTTTTTAGCTTTTTTGTTATTGTAATAGTTTTTTACAATAGCTGTTGGTAGCCTTTTTTAACATAATTAAATTTTTTAAAAAATAAAAAAATTATATCGTTATGAACAATGTAAAGAAATAATAGAAAAAATAAACGGCAAAAAGCTTAAAATAAACCAAAAAACTAAAAAACAAAGTTAAAAAGTTGGAAACAAAAAACTTCAAGCTTAAACTCATAATCTGGTGGGACATACGACGTTAGCGACGTAAGTATTATGCACCGTCGATTTAGCGAAGAAATCTCACCATTTTGTCATCGATAAGACGGCTTTGGTCACGAGTATTTGATTACGTTTTGCTTTTGTTTTAAGCGGTTGCCGTGCCCGTACCTACTCTGGCCCCTAACTGATTATTTGTATATATAAGAAAAATGTTTTAAAATGATCTCTCTGTGTGTGTGTGATATCTGCTTTGATCTGGCTGGCTGTGGGATGGGGAATCTTTACTGTTTGGTAAAGGGCCATGAGATGATGATGAAAGGTGGATTTGAGCTTTGCAAAGGACCCAAGTTTTTTGTACCCTGTAATTATCACATCTTTGTCAAGTCTATGCCCCACAGAGGCTGAGACGAGGAATGATGCTACCTGGGTAGCCTCGAACATTGTTCTCTGTGTTTTTTTTTCCCTTGTTGATGTGTCAGGCCATGATCGAGAATTTCCAAGACCGGTGTACTTCACCTACTACCTCTGTATATTCACTGAGAAAAATTGAGTAGTAGTATAGAGTATCACCACCACCGGTAGTGAACAAACACGACGAGTTATAATAGACTCTTGGACCGTGCGTAGGAAGGGATTCTAGCGAGCTAAGTCTATTGTGGGCCACTTGCTCCGTGTCTCACTCATTTGTCCAATGATACTAACAGTGTTGCTGAAATATTATATCATGATTATTACTCTTCAATCCTGCGATATGAGTTCCACAGGCATACTTAGAAGACGTACTATTTAAATAATATTTAATTAAATTAGATCATAGTTGATTTTATTAGATAGACATAGTGCTACTTTTTCTATTATAAACAAACATAATGTAATTTTATTAAATATTTATTTAAATAATATAATGGCGTTTGGTGTGTAATTCGATCGAGCAACATAACCTTACCAAAGGGAAAAAAACCCCTAATTAATCGATTAACCTCGTGTGTTTTTTTTGGTTTAGCTAATGAATATAATTGCTGTGTGTGTACGTCACTGTGTTCAGGAGCTACTACCGGTGCACACAGGACAACTGCCGGGTGAAGAAGCGGGTGGAGCGGCTGGCGGAGGACCCCCGCATGGTGATCACCACCTACGAGGGCCGCCACGTCCACTCCCCCTCCCGCGACGACGACGACGCCGCGCGCGCCAACGCCGAGATGAGCTTCATCTGGTAGCCAGCCCGCCGCCGCCGCCGCCATTGCCGGCCGTCACTGCTGGCTGGTTCAGTCGAAAATCGTACGTGCGTGCGTCCTGCTGATTCGATCAAATACCAAACTCGCGTCTGCCGCGCTCTGCAATGTCGTCGTGGTGTTGCATGCGCGCGCGCGCGCGTTATAGTTAGGCTGGTGGTAATAGCAGTACTGAGTAGAGAAATAAACTAGGGGAGACTGTGTTGCACCTTGCATGAGTGCCTGGTGGTGGGTTACTAGTGTACGTACGGTACGTAGGGTGAAGTCGGGAGCAACTTGGGATCTGGTGAAACAGTGAAAAGTTGGTCGCATGGACAGCATAACTTGCGGTGTCTTCGTGTGTTCTCTGATGTGGAGTGCACTCTTCTCTCTTTATTTCCTCCCTCTCTCCACCCTTTATTCCTTTCTGCTTGCAGCTGCCCATGTAGTACTGATCATCAATGTCTGAAAGAGGGTTGAAATCATTTCGACTTGTTCTGTATCGAAGATCGAAGAATCATACATAGTTGTATTCAGTTCCAGAAGAAGTTAGGAACAAGTGCTTGTTGCCCTATTTAATTAAAATCTTCAAGGGTAGTAGTGATAATCTTTAGAAGAAGGCACTTCTCCTCGACAACTTGAACTTTTGGGTGAACATTCAGTACGTGGAACTCAACTAGTATCAGCAATTCAGCACCAAATGTATGCAATATCGAGGAAAACTCTACTGGTAGATGAAGGCTCTGATGGTGAGAGCGCGAGGGACATGGCCAACTCAAAAGGCGTTTCCATTCATATATATGATGCAGCAAGCATCAGATATTTTAGCAAGCAAGCCAGCCTAGTAAATAAGTACTCCCCAGGTTCTAGAATGCACTGACCTCGCAAGAAAAAAATTTCTTGAAGAAAAAAGGCCTGGGAGGGTGATAAATTTGACATGTAAGTGATCTCAACAAAAAGAAAAAGAAAATGACAACTAGTAGGACCAAGCAACGCATTTCTCACCTTCCAAGTTCCAGGCCCAACAGTTGCACACTTGGAATTCCGTGTTTTGGGCTAACGAACACGGAGTGGCTCGATCCTGTAAGGCCAGCCCATCCCACGGCCTTCCGTTTTTCTCACGCTGTAAAACCATTCGTATCTGCTAAGAGCAAGTTTAATAAGGCTGACTGTGCTAACTACAAAGGAATCCATGTCAGCATAGTCCTATGTGGAGGGGAGAGAAAAGGAGAGAGAGTCAAGCCGACTCCCATGCAAGAGTCAGGCTATAGCACAGGAAAAGATGCATTATCCATGCATGTACCAATAGAACTAATTGCTATACCCATGCATGTATTAAATTATCAATACCCATGTATGTATTAAATGATTGAGAGCTCTTGTGGAGACAACTTATAGCCAGCTTAGAGCAAGTACAATGGTGCTGACTAGGTTGCCTCTAGTGAAATCCACATCAGCACAATCCTAAGTGGAAGAGAGAGAAAAGAAGAGAGAGAAGCAAACTGCCCCTCATGCAAGAGGTGACCTCTAGCACATTATACGAGGAGAGAGAGAGATAAACTACCCCTCATGCAAGAGGTGACCCCTGATATATTTATGTAAGTATTAAATGTTTGAGTGCTTTAGTAGAGGTAACCTCTACTCTACTCATTGTATTAGCTACCTCCACATGAGCCACATGTAGTCTTTTTGCTTATGTGGCTAGTCCTAGAGGTGGCAGCCACCTCTTCTATTGTACTTGCCCTTATTGTATGAGTTGACTGCATCATTATCTTTTGATGACATGGAAATGTATTGGAGATAGCAGCTATCTGTACTATTAAACTTGCTCTAAGAGCAACTCCAGCAGTAGCCCTCAAAACGGGGCCCCTACTTTTTATTTAAAGGCTCTTTCTACTTTTGAGGGCTCTGTTTTTTGGGCTGCACTCCAGCAGGAGCCCTCAAAACATGACCCTCAAATTCATTCTTAGAGGGGATGACACATAGGACTCACCCTCATACTCATCCTACTTTTGAGGGCTGAGGGGCAAAAAACTCACTCCAGCAGGGCCCCTACTTGAGCCCTCAAAAGTAGGGGCTCCCTCCAGACCCCAGGAATGAGGGCTCGAGGGGGAGATTTGAGGGCCCCCTACTTTTGAGGGCTCAAGTAGGGGCTCTGCTGGAGTGAGTTTTTTACCCTTCGGCCCTCAAAAGTAGGATGAGGGCTCAAGTAGGGGTCTTGTTGAAGTTGCTCTAAGTTTAGACCCGTTCTTTTTTTGGTTTTTAGTTGATTTTTGGCTTTGATTTCTATTAATTAATACTATTTATCAAATTTATCATGTAGCTAAAAAAACATCAGCCGTAATCCAAAACAACTGCCAAAACAACGGACGCAGTTGAAAAACGCGAGGGGAAAGATAAACACCACAACCGCACGCACGCCTTCTTTCTTACCATTCCTTACTCCCATCGTATCTGCAATCGAATCGCACGGCCCTCGGCTGGCGTTGCCCACCCTAACCGCGGCTGTGGTCTGCGTCGGCGAGCGGTGGCTATCTGTAATATTCAACTATCATAGACGATTTGTATTTGAAACTGTATGTGATTCATCATATATCACAGATGGTTTCTATTACAAATTGTCTGTGTTGACTATCACAGACGGTTATGAGTTAATAACCGTCTGTGATATTCTTTTCTATTCCTAAATCTATTTCTGTTTATTAGCCAGCCTCAGGAAATGCTAGCTATGTCTTCTGAAACAAGCAGCGACACAATAAGTACATGTATATATATATCTAATTCACATTTATTTCAGAATCAAGAACATCTATTTCATAAATCAATTAACTAAAATTAAATAAATTAACCATGTATGAACAAATACACATGTATCATTAGTTCAATCTTATTCCAAACAAATCCACTCTACATTGTAGAACTTTCTATCTTCTCTTATGACCTATGACATCAAGAAGTAAGCACACTGTCCTCGAATTTTTTTAGAGCTCGACCTATTTCAACGTAGTTGTAGTGATAGTCGCAACTTGTCGGTAGAAAAATCAATGTCATGCAAACATATAAATTGGTAAGTATAAATAATTATTGCAAAATTGACAAACCTGAGAATGATTAGTCTTTGCGGAACTGAGGAGTAGTTTCATGTTGTGGCAAACATAGTATCCACGGGTCTTGCCCGGCAACTGTTGATGGCCTGCAAAAATAGAATTTATTAGTTCGAGTTGCATTACTACGAAGTGTTATACATAATTAATATGTACTGGCGAATACCGAGTCTGTGGGTGTGTGTGTGTTTTTGCCTGGAGGGCCCTATGTACCGCACTTTTACTTCTAAAATTATCTACTGTCTTCTTCGCCACAAACTCTTGCCAACATAGTTCCAGGAATGAATACTTCTATAAGGGCATCAGATCCTTCTCCACGTATTGCTTGGTAAGCATGCTCTTGAAGTTCTTCCACGCTTTGCACCCTGCTAGCGACGCATGTCGTCGCACAGAGGCGTGGTGCTCTTTTGGGATCTCAGACAATTAAAAAATTTCTATCACCACCCCATTTTTTTTATCTTTGCTCAAGTTCTTCCATAAATCGTATGTGATATCAACCCATTTCCGTACAACAATTCCAACCATTCTCCGGAATACAAACATTGCTCAACGAGGACTGAGAGGGGTCCCAAACGCATCGAAATCCGTGATGGTAAATCGGTCCTTTGGCCTTTTCGATGGTTCTCTTCCATGACGCTTGAATTTTTCAAAGGACGGTGCATCATACGCATAAGGTGATGATGATGAAGAATGAGTGGACAACATCTTCACAAGATAATACAAGTGACGAAGAAACAGATAGTAGTAGTGAACTGGCTGCCAGTAAGATAGACGACAATAAGAATCAATTCGAGCTTGCCCCTACTGCCTTGTTGATGGCTTCAATTGTTGGAAATTAGACGTTTTTAGTAATAATTTCAGGTTAATTCTAAATCGAAATATTAACAGTAAAGCAAAGAAATAACATATCCTCATGATTGTCTCTCGGACCTTAGTTAGCAAAATACTTCTAATTGCAATAGGGAGCATCTGTGATATCAGCACATGATAATCATAAGACTTTATGCCAATTAACTTCAAATCTTCCATCAAAACAAGTTCTTTATGTTGGCGGAGTAACCAGACGGAACTTTTACACTATGTAAGCACTGGCACAATTCAATTATCTCGATCTTGGATAGAGTGTAACAAGTAGTGGGAAGGTGCATTCGTCCTTTATCGATCTTTGCCGGTGCTAACTCAGGTCTGATGTCCATATCAACCAAGTCAAGCCGTGCGTTGACACCATTCTTTATTTTGTCACAAATGTTCAATAAAAGACCAATCAAGCTATCACATATATTCTTCTCTACGTGCATGACATTGATGCAGTTGCGAACTTCTAGATACTCCCAATAAGATAAGTCCCAAAATATTGATTTATTCTTCCAGTTGTTCTTCTCATGAGTCCTCGATTTACATCCCTTTTCGAACACAACATCTAAATCCTTAACCATATCATAGATCTCTTTTTTGCTTAAATGTTGTGGAGTTGAACTGTGCTCCTTCTCTCCGTCGAATTGTTTCTTCATCCTGCGGTATGAGTGAGCCCTCCGAAGAAACTTACGGTGACGCATGTACATGTTTTTACACGAGTGCTTCAGCCACACACTATTGATGTCACCTAAGCAGTGAGCATAAGCTTTGGCCCATTTTGTACTCTGGTCTGACTGGTTAGCAAGAGCAGGATAATCACTTAAGGTGCAGAACAATAAGGAGCATAAAACAAATTTCTCTCATTTGTACGCATCTCATACTTGTACCCCTTCGATTCACAGTACTTTTAGATCTTCCACCAATAGTGCTAGATATACATCAATATCATTCCCATGTTGTTTAAGCCCTTGGATATGTATCGATAGCAAAATATACTTCTACTTCATATACAACAAGGAGGAAGGTTATAGATACAGAGAGTCACGGGCCAAATGCTATGTCAGCTACTCAAGTTACCTAGAGAATTCATTCCATCTATGCTCAATCCAAATATTATATTTCTTAGTTCTGCACTAAAGTCTACAAATCTCCTATCGAGGTTTCTCCACAGTGCGGAATCATCAAGATGTCTTAGCATTCCATCCTTCTTACGCTCTTTTGAGTGCCAACATAGTAGTTTTGCCTCCTTTAGATTCGTAAAAAACCACTTCAAATATGAAATTACAGGAATATACCATACCACCCTAGCAGGGGGTCCTTTCTTCACCTCTATTCTCTCACCATCATCTGATTGATTCTTACACATATATCGAGATGCATTGTACATCGGGCATACACACATGTTTGCATACTCTTTATGGTAGAGGATACAGTCGTTCGGATATACATATATTCTTTCTACTTACATTCCCAATGAAAAAGAACATTCTTGCCTTTGTAAGTTGTTTCGGGCAACTCGTTTGCCTCCGGAAGCATATCTGCTAAGAGACCTAACAACGCTGTAAAACTCTTGTCGGACTAACCATTGCTTGCCTTCAATTTTAGCATCTCAAGCACGGCCGATAACCTCGTGTACTCTGACTTGCAGCACATGAACAAAGGTTTCTCCGAGTCCTCCATCAAGACTGGATTTAACATACTCTCTCTCATCGTAGTTCTCTTCTGCATTGCAAAGCATTTGAACCAGATTATCATCATGTAGTCTGTCTGAATCGGAATTACAATCGACATCATCCGGCAGCATATCACTGACTTCGTCGGCGATATCATTATTACTACCACCCTGTGTAATCTGCTCTTCACCATGACTGGTCTAACGTGTATACTCCTTTTTGAAACCCCTTCGAATCAAGTGTGTTCCAATCTGCACTCGGTTCTTAAATATTTTCATATTCTCACAGTTAATGCATGGACAGTACATATATTTCACGCCCTTATTAAACATATTCTTTTTGGCAGGTCTTGTAAAAGCAAACACGTCATTTATATACTCTTTACTCACACGGTTCTTAGCGTACATCCAGTTTTGATCTTACGTTACACATATAACTATTTAGGATTAAATATTAAATTAATTAATTAGTATAGTAGCTATATATGATCTAAAGGAGCTGTATGTAGGAAGAATGATTAATTAAATTGGATTAAGTAGAAATAGAATATAAATTGGCTAAACCCTAAATTTTACTGGATGTAAATAATCTTCTCTCTACATCAAGATAGATCTAAACCATCTTCAATTCTCTCTTTACCAAAAGCTAGATGTAAAATATAATGTAATTAGGAACAAATTATACTAACCACAGATAGTCAGGAACGAATAGATTTACAATATCTGTTGCCAAATCCACGGTCTCCTTTCACTAAATGGTCTCAAAGCCCCACCTCCTCAAAGCAACAGCTGCAGGGAGAACATATCTGCAATTTAAGACAGATCTATAAAGGTCGACGGGTATGCAATTAATAAGTGAAATTATCATAGACGATTTTTAATACAAACCATCTATGATAACTTAATTATCACAGACAATTTTTAATACAAATTATCTGTGAAGTATCACAGATGGTTTAAATAAAAAAATCATACCGTTTGTGATATTTGGTAATATCACAGATGGTGTTCACTATGAACCGTCTGTAATATTACCTCTTTACAAACGGTTTTTAGCGATAGTAGAAACAGAGACGGTCTTTAAACCAAAATCATGATGTATAGTATTAACTATTTTGTAATAGTGCGTTGTCCGTAGGACCACAAATATTGACTGTGCACGTGCAATGGATCGATCGCCGACACACACTGTACGAGACCACTCCTGAGGAGTTTCTGACTAGGTATCTGTTGCATGCACGATCGATGGGTGGCCAATCGATCAGCGAATTGCATGGGCAAATTCTCTTTTTTTTCAAGAGAAGAATTGCATCGATGCGCGAAGATAGGATGATTTGTCAAGCGCACACACCACTCGGGCTATGTTGATATTTGGTACCAGGATTTTTCTTTTGAGGCTAGTCAAATCCCCCCACGATTGCGACATAGCATGATCGATCGAGCCGTGTGTTCATGTTAAACTTTGTCGATCTTGACAGCCAACTATTTTATAAAGAGTTAATTCAGAGGTTCAAATCTGTCTTGTATAAAGAGCTGTGCAGCTCAGGGATTCCCCCTTTTTTTTTCCCTGTCATGCTTCATTTCGGTTGTCCAAGTTTGAAGAATTTAGAATCTTCAAGGGCACATTTTCTATCGCAAGAGCTAAGAACATATACTTGGATGGATACCTTGTGTTGATTTGCATAATGGCACCTAGCTACGAAACGGAATCACACGTATACAAGTCAACAATAGGAAACCAACAAGCATTATTTTTAGGGTTATTTAGATATATGTCATTTTAAAGTTTCAGTTTTAAGATATGATATTATAAAGTTCATTATTCTAAATATGCCGCTATAGAGTGCCAATTATTTGAAATATGCTATTATGAAAGAATTCGGACAACAATACCCTTGTCTTCTTCCTCCACCTCTCCATCCCCCACCTCCTTCACGCCTCTCATAGCCGCGCCATCATTGAAGTCAATGGGGTCTCCCCACCCTCGCCTTCTCCTTCATCATCTACCTCTCTCCTCTCGTGTCGCTGCCTTCTCTCCTCCTCCACGCCGCCGGCGCCCTCTTCTGATATATGTCACTGTCATCGTCGGTGAAGAGAGTCGCTGTGCTTGACAATGCTCAATGGGAAGCTTAACGGTGACAAGGCTTAGTGGATTCGACCCCGGCAGTGGCGAAGAGAGGCGACAAAGGGAAGGCCCGAATCCGATGATGGTGACGATGGAGACAACAAAGATGGAGGTTGGACGTCGGATCCAATGGCGAAGACGTAAGAGGTCACTGGATCCGATCGAAGATGAGCTCGATGATGACTCCATCCATGGGGATAGATGGGATGGAGCTCGGCGGTGATGAAGACAAGCTAAATTCACTGGATCTGAGGTGGTGCCGCTAGATACAGTATAGAAGACGAGCTATAGAGCTCCCAACTGGCAACAAGGACGGCATGTAGAGGTGGTGGGGAGGGGAAATGCTTCGGGGTGGAGGGAGAGGAGGGGCAAGTGGCCATGGGAGGTGTTGGAGGTAGTGGGGAACAGTGGCGGAGCTAGAGCAAAACGGAGGGGGGTGCAACGGGCTGCGTGTGAGGGTATTTGTTGGGCTAGGGGTACACTATATTGGACCAAAGGGGGTGCACAAAGGGTGAATATTTACTAGTAATAACTAAAAAAAATTTTGGACCCGGGTTCCTGGGAACCCCCTCCCCTCCATTGGGCTCCGCCCCTGGTGGGGAACGGAAGGGGTGGAGGAGATAGGAAGAAGATATGGTTATTTTTGTCTATAATGGTATATCTCTAATTTTACAGATTTAGTAATAGCATATTTAAAAGAATAAACTTTACAATGGTATATATCAAAACTGAAAACTTTAGAATGGCGAGTATCTAATGAATGTATGGTCGTGGTAAAATTGAGATGGTTACGTTAGCTAACAAGATAATGCTTAGTAACTTCTTAGCTCTTCCATAGTTTAGGGCCTGCCACCTTCGTGTCGCTCTTTTGGCCCGACGTCTAAATAATTTGTCGTTCCATCAACTTCATAATAGTAGTATACTAGTATGTTTGCTAATACTCTTTCGTATGTAACTCCACGAAAACTCCCATCATACCATCACCTTTTCATACCTTCCTCTTTCCCACGTAGTAATTTACCAACACTTCCACAGTCTATTTCGTGCAGTGCATCTTTTTCCTAAGTTAGGATTTGGGCATTTTTGCTATCGCTGCCAAGACACTACTGCACGTTTGAGCTCATGGTCCATCATTTCGGCCTTCAGAAATTAGCTGGCTTTAGCTTCATGGCGCATCATTTTAAGATTTTAAATATCAGCACTTAATAGGAAAATTTACCAGGGGATATCTGTATTTCTTTGCAAGTTTTTTTTAAAAAAAACTGTAGCTATGGATATGTTTTAGGTGATCCACAACTTGTAAAATATATATAGATTTTAAGCTTTGCCACGTCAGATAGTAGTTAAGTTTGTAATTTTTGCTATAATGTTTAGCATCCATTTCAAGTTGGGACTGACCACGAAATAAATCAGAGAGAAGAAATGCCCCCAGTCCCCACCTCTTCTCTCGCCGTCTCCTCTCTCCCACCTCCTCGTTTCTCCTCGTCATGGGCCCTATCTACAGTCTCCACTACCGTCGACGCTTGCAACCGCCGCATCGCCACGCGGCCATGGACGATGGAGCCGCTCACTTTGCCGGGAGTCTAGGCCGAAAGCGGCAAGCTAGGCAGAGGCGGAATGGCATGCAAGGCTCAAGAGAAGGCCAGATTGAGCATCCACGACGAGCTGGCAGCACGGCAGCACCTCACTCCATCCTTCTTCCTCTGACAGGTGTTCAAGTAGCCGCATCAATGCCAACATTTTTGTTCTTCGAGTCGACTTCGTCTTCTCATCCTCTCCTAACTTCGGCTTTCTTTCAGCGTTGGAGGAGATGACCCTACACTGCTGCCTCCCGATCACCAAACTCGAGCACGCACCAGCGTAGACTAAAACAAGCACGTGGAAATTCGTGAAAGGGTTTGAAACTTGAGTGTTGGAACTTTGGATTAAGTTGAGCTGTACCGATACCTAACCCAAATCTGCACTGCTGCTTAAAGCACAAACAAAGCAAGTCCTAACGTAAACGAATAAAAAGTAAAGTAGTGCCGATTTGAAACGAAACTATCGAAGTTTCCATCATTCTTATCGATTCTATTTGGATACCGACCAAAATAGCTGGATTATTACATTTTGAAGAGTTACATGTTTAAAAATGGTGTATCTTTTGATTGATTATGAGATATTATAAAATTAAAGGATATTTATATTAAAAACCACTCTGTTTAAAGATGGTTTTACAGTTACTCGTATAAATAATTTATAGAAATAACGTTGACAAAATACTTTAAAGTCTGATTTCTGAAAATTAATAAATAGCTGCTGTTCGGAGCAGGCCTTTGTCGGAGTGGCCTATCCCATGCGGGCAACATCACGAATCTCACCCGTGCTCGTGGATTCCTTCCACCCACCCTCCTCGCGAACCGCCTGCGGGGCCCACACGCCCATGCCCGAGCGCGGCGCACCCATGCATGCAAGCATCATGCGCTGACGGGTGGGCCCCAGGCCGGTGCTCCCCGCGCGGAGATAGAGATATATATATTCCCGCGTGCCGCAGCGTCACACGTCGGCCGGCGCGATACATATCCTTTGCACTGCTCCCATTGGCTCGCACCGCTCGCCGCTTCCGCCCTCGCAAAGCGAAAAGCGGGTGGAACCCTGTGCGCTCCCCGACACAGGCCACCCAAGGCGCAGTTTTCCCAGCGAGCACACTACCACCGGTCCAGGGTTGTGCTAGCTTGCACGTGCGTGCGTGCACCACGTGGTTGACATAGTTTACGTGGCTGGGATAGTTATCTCCTCGCAATCGCCGTGTCATGGATGAACGACGAGTGCGCTAAGCTGGTCCCGGCTAGGGTCCTCCCCTTTACTCTCGAGCTTGATAAAAATTTGAGTTAAGCTCAAATTAAGATTCGAGCTTAAATCTAGATTTGAACTTAACTCGTTAAAACTCGATAATAATTAAAATAATTTAACATGCACTAATTTTTAACAATAAGGAAAGTTCGAGTTCGATTCAACTAAACTCGATAACAGTCAATAATTCAAACACACATTAATTTTCAACAATAAAAAAATATCGATCTCGAGTTTGGCTCAAGTAACCTCAATAAAAGTTAATATATATCACCATTTAAATTCGAATCAAGGCTCACGAACTAAGCTCGAATCGAGCCTAGAACAAACCGAGCTCGAGTAGCTCGCGAGGCTCGAGTTTTTTTACAGCCTTATTCCCAGCCACCAACCTACATAGGTGTGGTCGGATGTCTGGATTTCACTGGCCTCGCTCTAAATAGCTTCAGCTTATGATTTTCGGCCTGTTCTTTTCGGCTGCGGCTTATGGCTTTTGGCTGAAATTTTTGAATTTTGGCTGTTTACGGTACAGATTACGGAGAGACAGATACTCATTTGCGATTTTGGCTGGTACAAATGTTGGGCTTTAAACGTGTAGATCGTTTAACTTGTAGACCTCGTCTTGAGAAAATACTCCGTTTAAAAGTTAGGTACTGTAGCAAAAGCCAAAAGCTGCCGGCTTGTGACGTAAAGAACAGGCCCTTTTTTAGCTTATAGCTTATTTAAGTTAGAAGCCACTTGGAACGCATTGGCTTCTAATTTCGGCTTATTTTAGCTTTTCTTTGGCTTATTTGCTTTTTCTTTTTTTTCGTATTCCTTTGCATTGTCCGTGACGATATAACGGGGTTTTTTTCCAAAAGTTTTTCAATTTTTTCCTCATTTTTTTTGTATAAAAAACTAACAGCTGCTATAGTTAATTCAGCCAACAGCCAAAAACTGAAGCCTTAAGCCAAAGCCTTAAGCCGCTTTGAGTGGCCCCTGGTATTCTCGACCTCTTGTGCACTCTTTCGAGCGGTTGTAGTGGCAGGTGTTATTTTCAAATTACACTTTCTAGTAAGCGGAGAAAACGTAAATGGCTAAAAGTGTTGGCCGGCTTTCTTTTATCATATGACTTATGACCCCCTCCAACTAAATAAATAGATAAGATGGTTTCTTTACTATCGGGATAATCTTTTTTAAATGGTTTATTGATATTCGGTTCGTTCGTATAAACACTCGCACTAATGTCAAAAGTCATCAGCCACAGTAAAAAACCATCCGTTAAGTTGGAACAGGAAGGGATCGACACAATATCACATTTGTTGTTATCATCACCGGGAAGTGGTACGATTAACCCACCCCCTCAAAGTATTGAGAATCTTGCCTAGTGTTTAGAAGAAATAACATCATCGACTCTTTGCTCCTAATCCTCATAAGAGATCCAACTTGATGATCCAAATAACTACTATAATTAAGAATTTAGGAATAAGTCTAATGTACTCTCCTGGACTTTTATGATAGTCTAGGTTTTAACCTCTAATTGCAAAATCGAATGTTTTACCCTCTTCAACCATTAATACCTGGTAACGTACCCCCTTAGGCCTATTCCACCCTAGTTTTCAACTTACATGGTGCATACATGACAATGATTTTCACATGTAGCATTGGGATCCACCTATTAGCCTTCAACCCACCTCTTCTGCCCCTTCCTCCTCCCCTCTCCCCTCTCCCCAAGATCGCATCCCCATGGGCCATGGCGCCTCCCCCACTTGCTTGTGAAAGAAGGTGGTCGTTGCTGCAACGTTCGCACATGTACTCGTGTAAGTATCCTTGCAAAGAGCAATAATAGGAGCTAGCCGTCGGCTGCGAGGTTGAGCCTGGAGTCGAGCTTGACTGCCATGGCTATTACCATGAGCAAAACACATGATTTAAGTATCAGGATCTGGTGGATAGTCATGATGATGACGATGCCGCTCTACACGATGCGGCGGAGCTCCTACACCACCATGAAGGTGCTGTTTGAGTCTAGCCCAGAGGTGGGCTCATCAAGGAATAGAAGGATCAGGGCATGGATGATGTCGGTGCTGATGGAGATGTGGCGACGCTGGCCTTCGAACATGGTGTGGTTGTAGATGATCATACAGAGAGAGGAGAGGGAAGAGGGGGAAGGGGGAGAGAGAAGAAGATGCAGTGGAAGAAGTTGTATAGAGCCTGCCATGTGGATCCATATTATTTTTATTTGCTAACTCAAATTACTAGTGTTTATGTCACCAAAACACTCATAAATTGTCCAAAACAACTGTCATATTAGTGTCATGTGGAAGAAAATCGGGATGGAATAGTCTCAGAGAGGTAAGTTGTTCGATCTTGATGGTTAAGATATGAAACAACTGTCATATTAGTGTCATGTGGAAGGAAATCAGGATGGAATAGTCTCAGAGAGCTAAGTTGTTCGATCTTGATGGTTAATATATGTTGGTTATCCGATTTTGTAGTTAGAGTTTAAAATTTAGATCAACACAATAGTTAAGAGAGTAAAATAGACTTATTCCAAGAATTTAAGATGATCGTAGAATATGCACAAAGAACTTCATTTCAAACTGGAAAGTGATTTAATTCTTTTGGGATGTGGTTCATGCCTTAAATTTTGAATTCTAGCTGTTCGCGAGAGGCGGTATGTAAAGAAAAATAATTACATGTGATTTTGACCGGTACAACTGAATTCAGTATATTTTTTACTATAATCTTCTTATTAAGCTAATTTTAAAAATTATATTGTTTAAAAGTTAGTTACTATAATATAACATATAAGACATAAGTGAAAAAGAAAAAAAAAAGCCTTTGCCAGCACTTACGTGGAGCATCTTGATGTTCCAGGACAATCAGCCACCGCCCTCAATTATCAAATTTGGCTCCTGCTGGCTCACGCGCGCACAGATTGCTTTCTGCTTTGCCGCACAAGATACGCGGGGGACCACCCTCCGACAGTGGCCACCTGGGCCATCGTTTCTCCGACACGTATCCCGCCCGCGGGGCCCGCATCCCCGGCCGTCCTCGCAATGGCCTGGCCACTACGTCAACCTGGGACTCGTGGACGTCCATGGGCTGTCCGATGCGGATCGGACGTTCGCCGCGAGAGCTGTTTGGCTGGACTTCCACACGGGAATCGCGTTACGGCTGTAAGAGCCGGATGGTTCTAGATAGTTCTGAAGCAGAAGGTGCTGAGGAATGAGGATAATTGACCTGATTGCTTTGTATTCTCAGCGTCTCACCGAAGTTGATGTGATATGCTCCTTTGTTTTGTTCTTTTAAAAAATTAAGCATGATTGATGGTGCAACTTTGGCTTTCGTGAACACGTGAAGAAAAAGGAACAATGTAACCTTGTAGATCGATGCTGCCCTATGTTCTACGGAGTACTTGGTGTGGAGGACCCAAAAAATGCATGCGATGCATGCCATAGTCCTCTAAAATTTCTAGAACTAATAAAACTCTCGTGCAGTTAGAAGATGGATTAGCTAGTCAAGTTTTCAATTCTTTCGTTCGCCAAGAGGATGGCCTCCCATATTATTGTTGCTACTTCAAGCAGATATTGGTTCGAAGCAGTATTCCTAGTAATGTAATATGTTGCTGTTTCAAAAATTAGCACCTTTACTTTCATTTTAATTCTCGATGATATTTTACTAATGCTAGTTTGCATGTGAAAAAAAATAATTTTTCTAGCTTTCATGCTTGCATGTGAAGCAAATATTAGGTGGGTTTTTTAGACCATGGTTTATGACTTAAATTTTTGAATTTTAACTGTTTGCGAGAAAGAGTACAGATAGAAAGATATTTGTGTGCTATTTTGGTTGACATATATGAAGTCGGTACAATATCTACTACATTTGACTTATCGATCGTCCTGAAAAATCATTTTGTTTGAAAGTTAGTTATTGTAGAAAGTTAAGCTATAATTCCAAAAGAACCCACTATCATTTCCATGGCTCCATTTGCCCATTGCATTTTGTATAGCTTAACCTGTGGCGGATCTAGAACAAAAATGACGCGGGGCCTCATGCTCCACGTATGTATTTATCAACACATCCATCAACAATATAATATATAGTAATATGTTCTAAATTTTGTAACATCAACTAACTTCGTGATAAAGTTCAATGGTAAATAACTATTTGTCAAATAACTTACCAAAATTAAGAAACCCACTATTAGTGAAGGATCTAGGGTAAATCCGAAAACGAAAGATGGTTAGCATTGGCAAAAATAACATCTGACCTTATTGTCTATAACATAAATAACAAAAGCAATAAGTAAGTAAAAAATTACAGAACAATCGAATAAAGTGAAGCAAATTATATTTTATAGTTAGTTTTGATGACTTCTCAAGTTTTAGAAGTGATCTATTATAGAATCATCGGTAACTCCCTCTATTTTCACGTTTCTCCATGTAGCAAATAAAACTCATTCATGAACTAGATCACTGATATGGTTGCGTAAAGCTGTATTCGCAAAACTTATGGGTGAAAAGTACCTTTCAACGGTAGCAGCAGCGACAAGTAAAACTAGTGCTAACTTCAAAAGTCGATAAATTAAAGGATAACAAATGTGTTTTCTTGTCTCAACATTACCTAAGAAAGTTTATTAATGATCTCTATATTAGAGAATCTACCATCTATTCGCACATCATCAATGTAGAGGTAAAGATGATGGTTAAGATCCCTTAAATCCTTGGAATTAAAATTATTAGGATAAAGCTTAGTTAGCCTCATTAGATGGTCTAAATTAAAATCACAAAATGATTTTCTTGGACTCAAAGTAGCTGAGTAAACAAGCAATTTAGAAGTATCCCTTTGAAGCGACTGTTGAACTCTTGAAGTAGCCAATCAAGAACATTATTGAAACAATTCACCTTGTAATGATGCTCATTGGTATTTCTAGTTTTTTGTCGTGGCTTCTTTGTATTTACATACGTTTTCCCCATGTTTAATTGTGAAATATTATGCCCCTCATAAAGGGTATACGCTTCACCTAGGACAGCTTCTCACCCATGTTATCTAAACTCACTCAAGTAGTCTTTGGTTGATTTCACACATTTAATGGCATTCATAATACCTTGATCATTCCGTTGTAGAGTTAATGATAAAGTGTTTGTGATTATTAAGACAGTCAATATTAGTTGCAAATAAAATATAAAGTCAAATAATTAAAAATACGCAAAAAGACTTGACTTCTATTTGTGCGGTCTCCATCTTCTCCATCCACAAATTCTACTGCGTAACCACCTAAAAAGGTAAGAAGATACGAGCAGACCAACTAATGCTTTGCTAAACCCCCAAAGAGGACCTAATCGCAGAGATCTATGCGCAATTAGTCAGAGGCGGGTCCCACCACGATAGCTGACGAATAATAAAAATATCGAAATGGCAGCATCGCACCACCGTCCAATTATCGCCATCCGTCATCCACAGCCGTCCAACATGCCAACCCCGTGACGTCACCGGCCATTACCGTCGGGTAAAGCGAAGAGGGTGTCAAAGCACGATCTCATCGTGGCCGTCCGATGGCCCTCTCCCTCCCATCCGACGGCCAACAGCCTAATCAGTCAATTCTCGCATTGTCGTGTCATTAGCAATAATTCTAATCTAGTCCTTTTCTTTTGCTGGTAGGCCCTTCCATAGCATTAAAATTACATGATGTTCTACACGTATAGCAATAGTCTTGTATGGTAGCTCTTGCATTGTCTTGGGTATTATACCCTTCAATCATAATAGGCTTACAATTTAGTACCGGCACCGTGGCATTAAAATTGCATCTTGGATGCTATAGAATTCCGAGAAATTAACTAACTTTAATGGTGCCAATAACTAACTGGAGTATTTACTCTATTTTTTCTTATGTGAGAAATAATTTTCTAAGCTACCACTTTAAGAACATTGAGAAAATTTTACTTTGGCTATATGTGCAGATCGAGGTAGATACGATGGTCCAAGATAAATGTAGACTCGTGATTCGTTTTGCATGTAATATCTTCCCAACAATAATCTCTACTCTATTTTTGAGAGCAAATGAAGGTTTACCTGCTGCTCTACTCAAAAGAGCTTTTTTAAGTAGCTTATGGCTGAAAAGTACTGTAACTGACTGAAAAATACTACAGCTGATGGAGGCTTATTTAGCATAATTAAATTTAAAAAAAATTTAAAAATAGAAAAAACATGTTAGCTCATCACGTATAATGCAAACAAATACGAGAAAAAACCGGCAAAAAAGCTCAAAAAAGCTAAAAGTATAAAAAAGATAAAATTTATAAATAATACAAAATAAATCAGAAGCCAGAAACTCAAACCGAAATGAACGGGGTTAAAACTTGGCTATCACATTCCCTTAGAGCAAGTACAACAATGGTCTTATAGCCAAGCTAGTCAACATTTTTGCTGATGTGGAGGAGAGAAGAGAGGAGAGAGATGAGAGCTTGGCTCTCATGCAAGCAACAAGCTGCACACGGGAACCTATGCAGTGGTGGGTCCAGATAATAAATGTATGTGAGGAGGAGTAGGAAAGAGAATGTGAGACATGGTACCACATAATAATAATAAAATCTTTTGTAGACAAATAGAAGACAGATTATTGTATAACTTGGCTCTTATAACTTGGCTTATAGCCAAACACTTGGCTCTATTATTGGACTTGCTCTTAGCGTTATTCACAACCATCACGTCACCACCCATCTAGGGACCATTTAAGAATTGCTTACAGGCCGAGGACTAACACGCAAATGCATGTGTATCCGATGCATGCCATGGGGTTCACCATGCCATGCGCCCCCGAAAATATCAAGGCCATGTCAGCAGCGCCAGGCGCGATCCACCGGGCCCCAGCCCCGCACAAGTATCTCCCCGCACCGCGCGACCCCACCCGGCCCCGCACCCACTCACCGACGCGCGGGCTCGGGCTTTCTCCCCACGTGTCAGTGGCAGCGTCGCTCCTCGTGGGGCCTCCACTTGAGGCCGGGGAGTGAAATATACGCAGCCGCACCACCAACTCCACCGCCCCATCGCGAAAAAATCTTTTTCTCGCCTCTCCTCGCTCCTCGCCGTTTCTCTCTCCTCCCCCTCCGCCTCCCTCTCGCCTCGCCGCGCAAACCCCCCTCGCCGACGCCGCCGGCTCGCCGTCGGAGCTCCAGATTAGTGCGCGCCCGATCGAGGTAATGCCCCCAGTCCCCTCCCCCCGGGGAATTTTTCGGTGCGGGCTTTGTGTTTTCCGGGCTGTATTTATTGCCTTTTCCCTTGTCTTTTTACTGCCTTTTTGTTCGTGATTTCTGGGGCGCGCTGGTCCGGTGGATTCGTGGGTATTTTCTAGGTGAGTAGGCTCGGGCGAGGTTTTGGTGGTAGTTTTATTGGAGAAGTTAAGGATTGGAAGGGTAAATTTTGGCGGCGAGGTTGAACTGATTATTGTTATATATTTTTTGTAATCTCGGGTAGATCAACGAGAGATGGATGCTTATTACTGGGAAATTCGGGAGGTTTTTGCGGCTGTTACGCTAGTAGTGTGGATTCGAGCTGGGTTGCACTTTTTTTGGGGGTCATTTCGTTGTGTAGATTTCGTACTTACGGTTGTGGAAGTTATTAGAGAGGAGATAATTATTTGAAAATTATCTGTAGTAAGGTAGTTCTGTTTTGATCTCATAGTTTCCATTTCTACGCTTTGACTAATCTATTTCCTTGATTGTGTTAGTAGTATCTAAATTAAAAAAACGCCCCTCGAAAAAGAAAGGAACGACTCCCTAGTGTTCTGTCTCAGATAATACATCTAGGACTAACTATGGAATCATTTGCAAAGAAGCAGATGCAGTAGACGTTTTATTCTTAGCGGAAAAGACGGGAGATTACTGAATAGATTTACCAAAAGAATACGTTTTCTGAACTAAACATTAGCATAGTGATATCTTGTTTCCTTCTCGGTGTGCTTATGTAGATAAGATTTATTTGTTCTTTGAAAATTTTACTACATAGAATCATTTGCAGTGGAGTGAGCTTGGAATCGCGAATAGTTAGAATTACAACACAAGCTATTGCACATTCACAGAGGTTACTAATTCAGGCTCCTGTACATCTAGATTGGCCATTAGTCACTTACTTTTATTTCAAGCTCCTCAATTTCCAAGTTAGTCATCTTAAAACTTTGATAAACTATTCACTTATTACAGGGACTTAATTGACAAGTTTTGTGAGTACAAGGGTGTAAACGAACAATTCTTTTGAAATATGGACCATAGTGAACAAGTTCTTAAAATCTGGGGTCTTCAATGACGAATTTTGTAATGTGATCGAACAATTTTGCAAAGTCTAAAAATGTTCAATTTTTCCATGAACTATAAAGATGTAGATTTACCAATTTGTTTGTTATTTGGTCAATATAATTGTAGACGAAGACTCGAAGAGTCCATTTTGGATTGCAGTGTTGCAATGCGGGATGACGTAATGAAGTAAATGCTATATTTGAACAGGCAGACAGGCAGTTGCCAAATACTAACTAATTAATCTAAAACTAGTTAACCAAAAGTGCTTTGGATCCAATTCACAGCTAAACTTAATCTTACAAGTACAAATATCAAAAGAATTTGTCAAATTGATATGTCTGTGATGGTTCTTTTCGAAATTTCTTGATGTGTTTATCTCGACACAGAATGAAACTCCACACTTCAACGCAGAATTAAGCTCCAAGACTCTGTCATCTGAAGGATGTGGTAGACGATTCATGATTGGTTCATTAGCTGTGGCCTGTGGGTTTTGCCGCTGTTTGACTTCTGATAGTTAGGCATTGAGATGGAGATATTTTGCATTTCTAGTTGCTGTATTTAGAGTGGATGGATCTGATCAATTTTCCTTAATTAAATGTGGGATGTCAAGAATAAAAACATGGAAAGGCACGTGAACTATCGATGTTATCTCTACTCCGTAAAAATGTGAGTTGGTGGTCGTTGGTGCGTTCTCTCTCCTCTCTTCTCAGTCGTCCGATCTAAATACAGAAATCTTAACCATCTATATCCCCTCTCTCTCGTGCTAATTGTCCCCCCTCTCTACTTCCACCTTTGGTTATTCTGTTCTCTCATTCTCTCCAGATATCTCTCCCACGTTCTCACCCTTGTAGACCCGTCACCTCATCTCCCCTCTCCCTCCTTGCTGCCCATCGGGCATCTCCCCACCGCCACCACCCCATCTCCCCTCTCCCTCCTCCCTTCGACCACTGGGCTAGATTGGTGGGAACCGTGAGGCGGCATGACGCTCGGCAACAGTCGCTGGTGGATTCGAGAGAAGGGCGCTCGGCGATGGTGGCCAGTGGACCCGAGAGGCATGCTCGGCGATAGCAGTCGATGTGTTCCGACTTACGACCACGAGGTGTCTACGATGGCTTCCGACCACGAACGATGGTCGTCGGCTTCCGACGTACGACCACGAGCTATTGTCGAAGGCTCCCGATTTAGGACCACGTCGATCGTCGACTGCTGCCAAATTACGACCACCAGCGATGGTTGACCGCTCCTGACCTACGATCACGCGCGATGGTCGACGGCTTTCGACTTACGACGACGAGGTGTGCTCGAGGGCTCTTGACCTATGACCACGAGGTGTGGTCGATGTCTTCCCACTTACAACCACAAGGTGTGATCGACGGCTTCTGCCTTACTTGATGGATTTAAAAAATTTTAGAACATGTTTGTATGCATATTCTAAAAATTTTTACCACCCGTGAGTTTCAGAACATATAGTATGATAAAATTTAAAAATCCGTAGCAACGCACAAGCATTCAACTAGTTTATATTCAAAGTTTAGCCCCGAGTCACGGGCCTTATAGCCCCTTGGGTTGTGTGGGCACTAAAAAGTATAAGTTGATTTATATTATGTGACAAAACAGATGAGGATCCAAGTGATTTTCAAGACATACATTAGTGTTAACTCAAATTCAACTGTTTGTATCATTTGTGTGGATGGCGGACTGTATGCTCAGATTTGTAAACTAGTACAGTAACTATGGGTTATGGTAATACTTCCCTTACAAATTGGTACATGAGATATGCCTTTTCATATTGTTTTATTAAACTGAGAATGCTTGCTCCTTTTTCCTAGATAAGAATTTTGTTTGATTGTTCTTTTATTTGTATGTCGATAATAAAAAGAATGTGTTAGCAAGATTATGCGAATTTTGTTCCATTAGCTTTCTGTCGTTTCTTTTGTCAGTTTATGTACTATTTCTTGTTTCGATATTAATTAACATGATATATATCCCTCTCCATTTTTTCCTTTTCTTTTGGCTATATTTTGCAATGCAGAAACTTTAAAGCGCCAATGGTTGGGATTGGTTGATATGATTCTCGGTCACATTGTGGGATGAAAAGCCCCCTTTGTGGGGGTTGATTGAAGAAGTCGACACTCAACAGTCCTCACAGGAGAACTTGTGTCTTGCTGAAATTTTCTTGATTCTGAGGCAAGTAGCTTATAAGAAGAGTAGGACTTTGGTGGCATAGATGGATGAACTGACTGGCGACTTGAACACGGTGTTGATTACAGGCGCTCTAATTGCCAATTGCAGCAGTTTCTCTAGTTTCTTTCTTTCTTTCTCTTTGAGAGTCTCTCTCTAGTTTCTTGGGCAGGCTCTTGAGCTACCAAGTATGTCAGCTTCAAATGAGAAATGGATCGATGGGCTCCAGTTCTCATCGCTATTCTGGCCTCCACCACAGGATGTGCAACAGAAACAGGTAAATATATTGCTAGTTAAATTTTGTTATATATGCTATAACTCTGAAGATACCTAATGTGGATGGGACGCTTCGGCGTGTCTTCTGTTTGAAGGCACAAACTTTGGCCTATGTTGAGTACTTTGGCCAGTTTACAGCTGACAGCGAGCAATTCCCTGAAGATGTAGCTCAGGTACTGTATCTCAGAATAATTTAGTATTTTTTGTGGAAAAATCGATGTCTAAATGATAACTTTTAAACTTTTTTTTTTTGCATGTGTGCAGCTCATTCAAAGTTGCTATCCATCAAAAGGAAAACGTTTGGTAGATGAAGTATTAGGTAATATGAACTTCTCATAGCTACACGTTACACAATAGGCAACGGAAGAAAGAATTTGACATACTTTTTTTTTACATTGTCCAGCAACTTTTGTTCTTCATCATCCTGAGCATGGTCATGCAGTTGTACATCCGATTCTTTCACGTATCATAGATGGGACGCTGTGTTATGATAGGCATGGTTCCCCGTTCAGCTCCTTCATCTCTTTATTTAGCCAAACTTCTGAGGTGAGGCCCCTGCTGTGGTTAATTTAAGCTCTTAAGTTTTTTTCTCTGTGTTGACAAGATTCAGGAACTGCTGTTCATTTCAATATTATTTTCAATTCTCTTGTTTAATGCTCGTTGAAGCACTAAACTACCATCGCTCATAAAATTTATGTTTGACTGCAGAAAGAGTACTCGGAGCAATGGGCCTTGGCCTGTGGAGAAATTCTTAGAGTTCTAACTCACTACAATAGGCCAATCTTTAAAGTTGAGCACCAACATAGTGAAGCAGAATGCAGCACCTCTGATCAGGCCACAACAAGTGATTCCGTACAGAAGAAATCTAACGATTCTCCAGGAAATGAACCTGACAGGAAGCCATTGAGGCCATTATCTCCTTGGATCACAGACATATTGCTAGCCGCACCTTTGGGCATTAGAAGTGACTATTTTAGATGGTGAGTAATAATATTAGGATTTGATTCTTCTGTTGACTGAAATTTTCTTTTTTCTTCTTCCTTTTTCCTTAAGAAATGAAACCTTGGTTTTATTGTTATATTAATAAGAAGGAAGAGTATGTGTAAGTTATTAAGTTGAATGTGGAAACACGGGAAAGAGTAGAATTGTGAGGGAGAAAAGAGCAGAAACAATAATCAGATAACTAGGATAGCACAAGTGTAAGGGAAGGAACTCATAATCTAGTCCAAACTACAACTTTTGAAATATATCCTTATTGTGATGTAGTATGCTAATGGGAGCGTATATAGGCCCTGTCTAAAAAGCGTTGTGGCTTTTGGTTGACTGAGAGAGAGATTGAGGGGGTAAGGGACATACGTTGAGAAGTCACTTCGTGCTCCTGCAGTGATTCCTACAAACGACTTATAGAAACCACCTTAAGAGGTCACTTCGTTCAACTACCGGCTTCTAAAAGCCAAAAGTCAGAAGTTGTTTGGAACAGGACCTAGTCTGCTGTCCATGAATATTACATTGCACTGCTTTTCAGCTTGTTGGAATATATACATTTTCTGTTGAAAGCCAACAGTTTGCTAGAATAATATTCTGTTGGTAACTAATAGATTGCGATCACTCTTGGTAACTAATAGATTGTGATTACTCTCTGTTTCATTTCAAACGTATCAGGTGTGGTGGAGTCATGGGCAAATACGCAGCTGGTGGAGAATTGAAGCCTCCAACAACTGGTTCGTAAAATCGGCAATCAAATTTTCTGTCCTGAAATTGCAGATTGCAGTAACATCAAATGTTTCCTTTAATTCTGTTGAGATACCATGCTTATGTTACTGGATATTTTGGATTCTATAGTAGAACAGTTTTCTTCTCAAATCTCGAAGGGAAACTGGAGTACTGGACAGATAAACTATAGTTGGCAATCACTTGCTTGGCCAGATACAGTAAACGTGAGCATTTAGTATTGATTTACTAGCATTTGGCAGTAGAGTGAATGAGCTAGAGCAAAGTACAACACTTCCTCTTTGAAACAAGTCCTCAAACTATGAAATGAAACTTTCTTGTATTAAGAGCTCCTAATCATAAGCACTTGGGTTGAGCATATTACTTTTGCAGTGCCTATAAAGGTATACTGGGAATTCTAACAGTGATAACATGCATCGTTGAAGGATATGGCTCACCCTACAATCTTATCCACTTCATGTGTCTACCCAGTACCCATTCATTTTGCAGTTATGATACATAAATTAAAATCAGAGCAGATGACTGGCACAATTGTTTACTTTTTATGCAACTTACAGACACTTGTTCAACTTTGAATTTTCCTACCTTCTACTACCCTAAGGGAGAGGGAGTTTTTTTAATTTTTTTTGGGGGGGGGGGGGATATCTAAGAAGTGTTTGTACCATATCCACCACCTAATCAATAATATTAATCGTTTTACCATATGCGCATTAAGGACCGGAGGTTTTGAGTTCACATTATGTTATTGATTCTTTTTTCCCAAGAGCACATGTTTACCTGATTCCAAGTATTGAATTATCAAAAAATATGATCTGTTAGCAAATTAGTTCAAAGTTTTGCAGTCTCTTGCTGCCATGTTAGAGCACAGTGCACATGAGCTTTGCTAGATTAAAAGATCATGCAAATTTACTATAGTGGGAGTGTGAGACGCTTTTTCCCCCCTTACAACTGATGCTAGTGCTTATCATGAACACAAAAGTTAGATAACACATGTCTGGGTGATTTAGCTTGCAGCCGAGGATCTGGGAAGCACCCACAACTTATGCCATCCACCCCCAGATGGGCTGTTGCCAATGGAGCTGGAGTTATACTAAGTGTCTGTGATGAGGAAGTAGCTCGATATGAGACAGCAAATTTAACGGCGGCGGCTGTTCCTGCTCTTCTGCTACCTCCACCAACAACACCCTTGGATGAGCATTTGGTGGCTGGGCTGCCCCCTCTTGAACCATATGCTCGCTTGTTTCATAGGTATCTTCCTATCCATTATTATACCAAATTTACTTTCCAAATGATTATTAATGTGTTATGCTCCTGTCAGATACTATGCAATTGCTACTCCAAGTGCTACGCAGAGGTTGCTCTTTGGTCTTCTTGAAGCACCACCATCATGGGCCCCAGATGCACTTGATGCAGCAGTACAGCTTGTCGAACTCCTTAGAGCAGCTGAAGATTATGCTACTGGCATGCGGGTATAACATACTTCACTCAGGCTGTCATTTCAGTGCTATCAATCAAGATGACTCATAGTCCAAAATTGTCATACCAGCATGTTTTGACTTTTGAGTTTGAATCCTTTTTAATTGTGATGATTTTCTTTTTTGGTTTAGCTTCCAAAGAATTGGATGCATCTTCATTTCTTGCGTGCGATTGGAACTGCAATGTCAATGAGAGCTGGTATGGCTGCTGATACGGCTGCTGCTTTGCTTTTCCGAATACTCGCCCAACCAACATTGCTGTTTCCTCCACTGAGACATGCCGAAGGAGTCGAAGTGCAGCATGAACCACTGGGTGGCTATGTATCCTCGTACAAAAAGCAGGTGTGCAATATTTTCTGCATCTACCTATTTTGCATTTCGAGTACTATTTTCCTGTTTATCAGTTTTCTCAAAGTCCTCTACTAAGATGATACCATAGGTGAAGGTTGTCTAGTGAAAGCACAGTTAGCCTTTTCTCAAGCCTACATATTCTAGCCTGTGTCATTAAGTTCAAGGTACCTTATTATACACTTATTTAGGCATTGTTAGTTGCCAAATTACATTACTACATTAATTTAGCTAAAACATGGCAACAAATAGATAAAGATAATGCTTATATTTAACTTCCATATTGTTTGAATAGAAAATTGTAACATTTGATCATTTTAGTATACTTGCTGCTACGGTATGTTTCTATCAATCCTTTAATCACTTATTTTGTGCTCTAGCATGTCTATGAATGCCCAAATATTTTGCACACTATCGTAGGATTATCCTCAAAAAAGCTAATATTGATATTGTACATACCAAAGTTGGAACCTAGACTATGTCTTTATAATATATGCACCCTTCCATGTGGGACTCCATGTTTTAGCTTCGCGATGACTTGTTGCTGCCTTTTGTTTGCATGACTATTTTACGTGCTTGCACCTTCAACTACCCAAAGCTGGAAGTTCCTGCATCTGAAGCCACTATTGATGCCACCGCACAAGGCATTGCTTCGTTGCTGTGCGCTCATGGTCCTGATGTTGAGTGGAGAATATGTACCATCTGGGAAGCTGCCTATGGTTTGCTACCTCTGAGTTCATCAGCAGTTGATTTGCCCGAAATTGTGGTGGCTGCTCCGCTTCAGCCACCTACTTTGTCATGGAGCCTATACTTGCCACTGTTGAAAGTATTAGAGTATCTACCTCGTGGAAGTCCATCTGAAGCATGCCTTATGAGAATATTTGTGGCAACAGTTGAAGCTATACTCAGAAGAACTTTTCCTTCCGAAACCTCTGAACAATCTAGAAAACCAAGAAGTCAATCTAAGAACCTTGCTGTTGCTGAACTCCGCACAATGATACATTCACTCTTTGTTGAATCCTGTGCCTCAATGGACCTTGCCTCCCGGTTGCTGTTTGTAGTACTAACTGTTTGCGTCAGTCATCAAGCTTTGCCAGGGGGCAGCAAAAGACCAACTGGTAGTGATAATCATTCTTCTGAGGTCACTGAGGACAATAGATTAACCAATGGAAGAAATAGATCCAAGAAGAAACAAGGACCTGTTGCTACATTTGACTCGTACGTTCTAGCTGCTGTCTGTGCCTTATCTTGTGAGCTTCAGCTGTTCCCTTTAATTTCCAAGAACGGAACACATTCAAATTTAAAAGACTCCATAAAGATTATCATACCTGGAAAAACTAATGGGATCAGTAATGAGCTACACAATAGCATTAGCTCAGCAATTCTTCATACTCGAAGGATACTTGGCATCTTGGAAGCTCTTTTCTCCCTGAAGCCATCATCAGTTGGTACCTCGTGGAGCTACAGTTCAAATGAGATAGTTGCAGCCGCTATGGTTGCTGCTCATGTTTCTGAGTTATTTCGTCGGTCCAGGCCATGCCTAAACGCACTATCTGCACTGAAGCAATGTAAGTGGGATGCTGAGATTTCTACTAGGGCATCATCCCTTTACCATTTGATCGACCTGCATGGTAAAACAGTGTCCTCCATTGTGAACAAAGCTGAACCTCTAGAAGCTCACCTGACCCTTACACCAGTAAAGAAAGATGATCAACAGCACATTGAAGAAAACAGTATCAGCTCATCGGATGGTGGCAACTTGGAAAAGAATACTTCAACCTCACGTAAGAAAAATGGTTTTTCAAGACCAATCTTGAAATGTGCAGAAGAGGCTCTACTAAATGGTGATGTTGCAAGTACATCTGGGAAAGTTATTGCTAGTTTACAAGCGGAAGCATCTGATTTGGCAAACTTTCTTACCATGGATCGGAATGGGGGTTACCGAGGTTCTCAAACTTTCCTAGGATCTGTACTGTCAGAGAAACAGGAACTATGCTTCTCTGTTGTCTCATTGCTCTGGCAGAAGCTTATTGCATCTCCCGAAATGCAGATGTCTGCAGAAAGTACGTCAGCTCATCAAGGTTGGAGAAAGGTACGTTTCTGCGTGCTTATAGGCATAACAAGTAATGCTATGAAGACATTCTTTTGTTGTTAGCGTTCTTATAAACTGTCTGATGACAATTTTTTTAATGTGTAGGTTGTAGATGCGCTTTGTGATGTTGTTTCAGCCTCACCGACCAAGGCTTCAACTGCTATTGTTCTGCAGGTCAAGATATTGTTATATTTGCACGTTTGGTCATTTATTTAATTTGGTTCAGATTCTGGCTGCTTCTCTGTTCTTTAATACTTTATTGCCTACACGGCATGTACCCATTTCCTCAGTCATCTTTCTGGACTCATATCTTTTGCAGGCCGAGAAGGACTTGCAGCCCTGGATTGCTCGAGATGATGAGCAAGGTCAAAAGATGTGGAGAGTCAATCAGCGAATAGTGAAGCTTATAGCTGAGCTTATGAGGAACCATGATAGCCCAGAAGCACTGGTAATTCTTGCTAGTGCTTCAGACCTTCTACTTCGTGCCACTGATGGAATGCTCGTTGATGGTGAAGCTTGTACTTTGCCGCAATTAGAGGTAACATCTTCATTCATTCACAAAATTTTCTTCATAGAATACCATAAACCAATCACGTGTTCTGCGTTTCTGTCATTAAAGCAGCATCTATTTATTTCCTTGCTTTACAAACTTACATGGAATCAATGCTTTCTGACCGACATTTGCCCTCGACCGAATATGGGCAGCTTCTGGAAGTAACCGCTAGAGCAGTTCATCTCATCGTTGAGTGGGGAGATTCAGGTGTAGGAGTTGCTGATGGCCTCTCTAATCTGCTGAAGGCATGTCGTCTTCTCTGATCTCACTCTTATTCATCAGAAACATACTCATCATCCCGCATGCTAACTGAATATGATATGCAGTGCCGTCTATCAACTACCATCCGCTGCCTTTCTCACCCTAGTGCGCATGTGCGCGCACTCAGCATGTCCGTCGTTCGCGACATCTTGAACAATGGACAAATAAACTCCAGTAATATCATTCAAGGGGAACATCGGAATGGCATCAAAAGCCCAACCTACCAATGCCTGGCAGCAAACATCAACTGGCAAGCGGATATCGAGAGATGCATAGAGTGGGAAGCCCACAGCCGCCGTGCCACCGGGCTGACACTCGCCTTCCTCAGCACGGCGGCGAAGGAACTCGGCTGCCCCCTTCCTTGCTGACAAGGCCATCTCCGAAGCTGACAGCGGCGGCACTTGACGGTCAGTGCAAGCAGCCGCAGCAAGGTCAGTGAGTAGCATTTGCTAATCTCTCTGTCAAGGATGACTTGACGGTCTGTTCCCATATGTGATTTAAAACTGAGATTAGCTGATGTTCCCAAGCGTACGGGGCTCGCTCCCATGATGTGATGTTTAATTTTAATCTGACGTTAGATGTTCAAGCATATGGAACTGCTTGTGTTGTATGCCTGTAACTTAAGAAGTTTCAATATGGTAACTGAAGAAGCGGACGTATCTTCTTTCGCTGCTCCTGTAAACAATGGCCGGCAGCATGCGCCTATCTACAGAGCGTCCGGCTGAATCCCCGCGCGTTAATGAACAGATAGTGCACGGGCTGCTACCTTTTCTATTCTTGCTCATAGTTCATTCAGAAGCGGCATGTCATGTGCTGCAAGACCAATGATGTGCAGCGCCGGTTAAGAGTTAAACCTGCGAGACCAATGATTGCCATGCGAGAGGTCGTTCCATTTCAACTAGTGCCTAGTGTTTTGGCAAGGTTAATATTCGCAAAAATATGCTCGCACTTCTAACATTTAGGATGCCTGCTTAACAAAAAGGGTATAAAACTTGCTGGTGACATTAATGAAGCAGAAGACATTCAAACACCAAAGAAGGAACTGCAGAAAAACGGTGAAACAGTGCTCACTTGCTCTCTGCACCACTGCAGGAACTTTTACAGATATACATAGAACATAGCAGTAAAATCATCATCAACTACGCACCCCCCCCCCCACCCCCCATTGATCTTTGTTAACCATAGCATGGCTTTGAATTTGGTAAGCAAAAGAAAGGAACTGGCAATGCAGGCACAATTGTGCCGAAACAGTTTGCCGCTTGCAATCTTGCAATAGGTACAGCAGGTGATCTCAGTCCACAATCGACATATGAGACCCGAAGCAGAGTTTCTGGCTGTCATGTACATGATGCCAGAAGAGCGGAGAGAATGCCCACATTGCAGGAGCTTTGCACTGAGACAAAGCTGAAGGCAAGCAAGTTCTAGAAGGGAAGTGCATCTATCACCAATTCATAGGACTTCTCCAGCAAATAAGGATCAGATCTTCAAGGCTCCAAAGAAACTAGATAAACAAGTTACTACTTTTCATACGGTTCACAACTTCAAGGAGCATCATGATTCATATCCATGGAGGGTTCATGCGAATTGCAATGCATGAAATTCTGGTTTTGGGGAGAATGGTTGTTCCAAGCTCCATTTCCATTTGGCAGCGAGTTGGTGGGGCCATATCCAGAACACTGAACCAAATGACATGAGTGGAAATTTTGCCGTAAAGGGTTGGAGAGAGCACTTGATATGCCCGCAATTCTTGTTTGGTCAGTTTGGCCCATCCGGTGAAGTGCAGCTGCTACATTTCCAAATGAGAAGGAATTGCTTTGGACATTTGCAGAAGGAGAATTATACGCTGGCTGTGGACTTGGATGCTGTGAAGACCCTGGCATGTCCTCCGCTCTTTGCTCAATCTCATTCTGTGTACAGAAGAGAAGCATCAAGGACTTGGGCCACATACAGATACTGACATAACAATAGCAATAGGTATAAGAAAAGAAAGGGAACAATATCGGGGCTGTTCTTTTCGGCTTCTGGCTTATGCTACAATAATTAACTTTCAAACAGAGTATCTTTCCAAGACGTGGTCTATAAGTCGATTGTAGTAGACACTGTACTGACTTCAGTTATACTGGTCAAAATCACACGCGAGGGTCTCTCTGTACTCTCTCGTGAACAGCCAGAATTCAAAAATTTCAGCCATAAGCCATAGCCCAAAAGAACGACCTTGATATCATCTTTTGAACGAGGTCTAAATGTGATGCCGGTTTTGATACCAGCAGCTTAAACACTTCATCAGACAAGGTATCGATTTTGCGATGTCTGGATATCTTTCTCTCAAGATTAACACCATTGAACCACCATTCAACTATTGCAATGGTTTCATAGTTCACTGTCCCTAGCATTTTTGGAACTTAACTAGGCATAAGCAAAACAGGCATGCCATATTGTAGAAGATGTGCTAGAATCACTAGTACACGTTTATAAAGATTATGCCTGTTATACAATTATATTCTGTCAACTGAATCGCAGATTATATTATTGGTTAACAATGTCTTATATAATTCACATATTCCAGTTCTTTCAAGTTCAACTCGGTATGTTCCTAGCATAATGCTATGAAGTAAACAAAGGTAAAAAGAGATACAAATTCTCTTAACACATAGATGCCAGCCCTCAGTCTTTGCATAGGACACAAGGCATCGGCATAATATGTCAAATAGGGTTTAAATGCATTCAGAACAATGGTTGAGACAAGTTGTTCATATAACCTGCAAGAAAGCAAGTACATCAGCAACAGACACCTCCGAGGCTTCCTCATGCTGACTGGATATCCATCGATAGACACTCTCCTGAAAAACTCCAAGAACAAGATAGGATCAATTGACGCGAATTATTAGCTAACAGTATGTGTGGCTACATTCAAGAACACAAATTGATGACTTCCACAAATTTACACCTAGAACTTACATAACATTCAAACAGAGGAGGCCTGAGTGACTACTCGGAACTCTAGATCGATTCTTGTCCTCAAAAGGTTTGCCAAAATCGAGTTGCGTATGCAAAACACCGTACACGCTTCACTCTTTCAAGACAATAACCGTACAATTAGGTCTTCACGCCTTGTGCTCTACACTCTTAACCCACTTCAAAAGCAAAATTATCACCACGTTTCCCGAAACATTCCACAACATCCAATGAAACGTAGTGTCATTTGACAACGCCAACCAAAGCGCATCTTCATCGCATAGAGATCACAAATCACCGGAAAAGTATGGTGATGGCAATACACTCGTAATTTGTTGGAGCTCAACACTCTCCATGACCCCCATCGGCTTCAGCTCCAATGGTGCTGCACTACAACACCATCTTTGCAAAGTACCTAGCCCTGCATTTTTGGTAATCTCATATTTTCGCAACACAATGAAATTCCACGAACAGGTGGCATGTTTCACCCAAGAACCTCCCCAAATCCCACCACCCCACCCAGAACTCTCGACTAAAATTCAGTAAAACGAGAGATTCCCCAATCCTAACCCACCAGAAACTCCAAAGAACTCGAGGCAAGATAGCATCACCCTCTAATCCCCCGTTATTCGACACCTACCGGACCCAAGAACCCGGGCTAAGACGGCAGCTTTCACGCGACGCGCCCACCGATCGGAGGGGCAGGCGGCGGAAAACGGAAAGGTGGATGACGGGGGTGTTGACGGACCATGGCGCGGCGCTCGCCGGCGAGGAAGGAGGCCTTCTGGTGGGCCACGGCCTGCGTGTACACCTGCGAGAGCGCGTTGGCGGCGCCCCGGAACGCCAGGTGCATCTCCTCCTCCGCCTCGTCCTCCGGCCTCCGCTTCTTCGCCGCGTGTGCCGCCATCTGGATTGGAAGCCCCCAGAAGCTTCTGGAAGCTTCCCCCGGAGCGGAGAGGAGGCGAAGGCGCAGGATGAAAGTGTGTTGTGTGCTGGTGTGGCCACGGTGTCGTAGTATGGTGGTGGTGTGCGCGGACTCCGTGGACCGGGTGTTGGTGCGCCACGGGAAGACGTAGCGGATGTGGGCTTGGATGTCTAGTAGGCCGTACGGACGGGCCTACAAATTACGGCCTAATATGATATTTCTAAGGGCCCATGTACCACTAACTCCAGAGAGAGAGAGAGAGTCCCAGCCCAACACGTCTCTACGAGTATAAATACCCCGTACCGTATTCTAATACACCACGAAATGACCCTTTACCAAGCGCCAGGAGTGGAGGCGGCAATCCTTAAAAAAAAAAAAGGAGTGGAGGCGGCAAGCGAAGCCACCAGTGTTCAAATTTTTCCCCAAAAAAATTAGCCGTCTCGCCTCCTCCTCCCCCCTTCCCCGCGCTCCCCTCCTCCCTCGCCGCGCGTCGCGCCCACGCCGCGAAGCTTCTCGAGCCTTCCGGAGCCTCAGCCTCCGGGGACGGGTGGCTTTCCGCTGCCCTCGGCTCCGTCTCCTCTCAAGAGCCCGACGCCCCGCCGGGGGGTCTCGTCGCTGGAGCTAGGGTTTAGCCGTCTCGGGCGCCGGGGACCGGCACGATATAGGGTTTCGAGCTCAGGTACGCCTCCTCCGGCCGCTCGGGTTGCTGCGTGTAGGTGGCTAGCGGATTCGTGCGGTGCCGGACCTGCTTTCATTCGTATGGATTGGGGGTTCTGAAATGTTGGGGTGGAGTAGAATTTGTGGATTAGGTTTAGGGTTTGGCTCGTGAATTCGTGCTTTGATTTGCAGAAGGGATTAGTTTTTTCGTTCACGGTTCCCCCCTAGTATTTTTTTTGTCATATACCATTATTGCAATCCATTCCAGCGTGAACGAATTCGTTGGGAAAAATAGTGCTTGTGGGGTGTATCCAATGAAATATGAATTCCATTACGCAAGTTTTGGTGCCTGATAGTGCGATTGTTGGCGATCACAATTCTGAGGATTAATTGATTCGTTTATCGTGAATAAAGTTATGTACTTATGTTAGGAAAAAGCTATAGTTCCGTTTGGTGTAAATAGATAAATCAGTAGATTTTCTCACTGTGAATTGTAAGTTTTGCCTTCATCCATTATGTTGATGATCAAACGCAATGGATGGATTTTTTTTTTGCTAAATCAGATAAAATGAGACTTTCTATCATTTGGATTTTAGTTTGATATGTTAGTTGTCTGTTTTCTCATTTGAGTCAGATTGTGCATGATTCTTAGTGAAAAACTTTGAGAGCAGAGGGTGCAGTCAGGTCCTTTCTCAAACGGAAATAAAAATAGTATTAGAAACTACAAGTAAATTCTGCTAACCAATTGCACAATTTATTACCTGCAGGAAAAGGGTTCCAAGTTTTTAGGAGATCAATATTGAACCGGATAGCTACTGCTGCTGAATATTAGATAACCATGAAAGCTCCTCAGCAGCGCTGTAAACCAACTGATGCAGGAGCAAAGACCAAACTTGGTTGTAATAAGATGCAAAGCCTGAAACCTGGCAAACATACAAACAAATCATCAGGTGATGTGCTGGTAACCTATTCCTAGTTTACTATACCCTATTGCATACCTGCTGAACTTCAAGTCAAACAATATCAACAGTTGAAGTAGGAAAATATATTCTTTTTGGTAGCTACAATTGAACTGAAACAATCGCATGGCCCTATTAGGTGATTGACCATATGTTTATGAGTAACATTAACCTCAAACAAGAGTACTACTTTTCAGGCAATGTTGGAGCAAGATGCAGAAGAGGGGTTGGTTCCTCACCTGGTCAATCGTACACTGAAGGTCAGATTGCATTGAAGGGTTGTAGCTTCATGGAAGCAACATTTAGTGATTCTAAGAACTTATCTGCTCGACCACCAAATCATTCTGGAAAGATCAAGCTTCAACTTTTCCCAATAGATGAGGCGATTCAAAAGGATCTGCAGCAGGTGAGTATCTCAGCATTTGCAAGAGTTTCATATATGTACTATATACAATCTTCTTTCAAGTTTCTTTCTCATTACATGGCTTATTGCTCCGTTTAATGTAACAGGAAAAACACAATCCTTATCTAGAATTGACTTTGGCTCCTCGCAAGAAGATATCCTCAGTCGTGCAACATCTGAGCACAAAATGGGGCAATTCTCAGTGTGCAAAAGGCGAGCTCATGCTCTTTCCTTATGACGCTAGACTGGATAGCGTAGTTGGCAGTGAAAAATGGACTATTAATGATTCTTGCAAGGCTGCTGATGTGTATGTTGCTGTTGGCAGCCCTTCAACATTTCGCTTAAGGTTCAATCTCTTACCCAGAACTAGTCACCTCTATTTGCAATTTTGCACCCATGCATGTATATATAAATATGCCCATGTTTATTACAGAAATTGACAGATAGATATTATTTCTTCTTGTTTCTTAAGGTATGGTTGGTTTGGACCTAATTTCGGGCAACTAAGCAATGGAGCATCTTTGGCATCAGTGCACTCTGCAGACAAGACTATTGGTGACAAGCCCTCAGATCTTGTTTTCAGTGAACAGAAACAGATGGTTGATTTGAGTGAATTCCCAAGTAAATTTGCCGCACCATCCGTTGAGTGTGATACAGTACAGGCTGTGGTGAGTATCAAATGTTATGTGTTTCTTGCAACATTGATGATATTTGTACTACAGACCTAATCCTCTTTGCGTGCTTTTAAAAAATAGGACAATCAGAGCAAAGTGTCACCACTTTCATGGATTGACTGCATATCTAACATAAGTTTTGGAGCACTGTTATCTGAAGCTGCAACTTCTCAAGACAGCAAACAATTGCCTTCACAACATACCTCTATTCTCCAGCAGATCCCTGTTACTTGCGATTCATTTGATGCTGCTATTGCTTCTTTGATTGCTCGCCAGCAAGCGAGCAACCAGCCGAAGGTGTCAAATCCATCCCTTTGGGAAGCCGAAGAAACTTGTCATGCGTTTCCTTTCCAGAATCAAACTTCAAGCAGGTCATCGGGTTCAGCTCCTGGCAACAGTGGTGCTATTACCTCTTCTGTCCTGGGTGCAATTCCAGAATCTGGTACAGATGGTGATCAGGTAGCTGTTATGCACTTGCTTTTCTAGTGTTTTGTCTTGCCAAAGACATTATGCGACTCTGCATTGCTTACCAGTTTTTTTTCTTCCCTGCAGCAATGCTCTACTGAAGGTAGGAAAGAAGAACCGAGCGCTCAAATATCAGTCTTGGGCAATGATCATTATGCGAAGCCAGACATCTCAATGGTACCGATTAGGGCCTCTAACAAACATCTTTAAGATGCTAGGTTTTGTTTGCTCTTCCAATTGCCGGGAGGTTTCTTATATATCGTCCCCTGCTCGCTTTCAGCCTGAATCCACTGGTGAGCCACAGCTTGGAGTATCTTGCTCTAGACTTTTGAGTGGAACCGACAGTCTAGGGCTAAGTGGTCTACTCGCAAACAGCTTGGATGCTTTCCAGAACTTCTCTGTTTCCTAAAGTTCAGACTTTTTTGTGGAAGAAACTAGTGTTATGCTCCTATAGTTGCACCATATGGAAGAATTGAAGTTATAGATCCTGTAAAGATGAGGACCTAAGCAGAAACGTTCATCACTGGGTTTCCTGCTTCACCCAGAGAACTGATTATTTTGGGCTTGCTGAAGCCTCTTGTGTAGATAATTAGTTAATTGCCCATCATGTAAACCTTTCACTAATTGCTACTTGCGAGAGTTCTGTATTCTGACATTTGTCAATAATCTGCTTGGCTGCAACCATTTTCACTGTACCTTATTGCATCTTGTGGGCGTATATTATTCTCAAGTGTCACACAACATTTGTTCCTGGCAGCTTTGATCTATCAGAATTTTCAGGGGTCATAAGTCAAATCACATATATATTGTTTTTGGAGTTATATGCTTTGTCATTTTCTGTGGAGAAATGTGTTTTTATCATTTTATTTTGTCAAGTAAACCTGTCTGGCCTGGCCCACTTGTTATATGTATGCACCAGAATGGGCTAAGCCACCCCTTCGGCCCAACGTTGTTCGGCTTGTAGTGGAGATGTGTATCTGTTCGCATGTACACGTGCGATGGGTGTTTACTTGTACAGCTGTGCAAATGTCGCAATCCGAATGTCTTGATCTCATCAATATCATAGCTTTTCTAGTTGGATATTTATGAATATTTTTGGGCGTTGCATATTGTTTTGGGGCGAGAAACTAACATAAAAAACGCTGAAAGCTTCAGCTAACCTGCTCAAGCTGTTCATTTTGAAACCTAACTGAAAAACCATACCGTACCGGTTAACTCGGTTTGACTGGTATTCAGTATGATTTCTAGAAATAATGCTTTTTTAGGATTTTGGTTTTTTTGTTAAAAACCGGTGGAAAACTGAATAAATTGGAAAAAACTGAACTCCTCAATCCCACTCAGACGCAGTTGGGCTTGGCCGCTTGGTTGCTCTCCCCTCTCGGGCTCTTGGCGGCCCATGACAGTAGTATTAGCATGCGTAGCGGGAGCAGCCAGTGGCCCATCAGGCCGGCCATGCCAATTAGGCCGTGCGTGACTACGCGTGTGTATGTAGCCCGCAAGCGCAACGTCATTTGAGAACTGAGAAACGTAATTACTCTTCAACTCTAGATGCAACTTTGCAAGCTACTCTGTGTGTGTATGCTTCGTTGCTTCTTCTGTAACTGTGCTTAATTTATTTGTGTGCGCAATCCTATACGATTATCATCATTTCAATTGTTGCTTCCTCTGTAACTTTGCTTCTAAAGTTTTAAGTTCTAATTCTATTACCAGCAGTATATATATTATCGCTTACCTGTCTCGCTAGTTGCTATATCGTTCGCAATTTGTGTCAACTTGGGTAAATATGGTATTTACCGATACCACACCAAAATAAATTAGGATTTACTGATACTAAACCATATTTTTAAAAATACCATATATTACCGAATTAACAATACCGTGTTTACTATATACACTGTAAACATTGAAACGATTTAACTGAACTAACCGAATGCACAGCCCTCAAGCCCTACCCGTGTGAGAGAAAAATTCTTCTGACAAAGAGCAGACACATGAACTCCGCCACTAATCCATGAATTAAGCATTTAAGCTCCTAGAAAATTCGAAGTTTAAAAGATTTCATGTGAAGCCACTGATCTGGCTTGCTTTGTTTGACCATTGAATATGCACAGAGAGGTACATAGCAACTTGCCTGGAGATCTGCACTGACATGCGATCCTTGCATCAATAATCAAATTTGGCATTCTGAACGATATTAATAGTATTTTCAAAAAATTTTCGTGTGTGCGTAACTGTTGCTGCGCCCATCACACATGCCATGGTTCATCGAACTCCCCCGGAAATGATATTTTGGTATGAATCAAGCACCATCACAAATTGAATGGCCTACTTTGATGGAATTGATCGCTTGCACGGTTTCTGTATACTAACAGAATCGCTTATCAAACTAACGAGTTTTTGGCCGAAATGATAAATTTTGAAGCGCGATTAGTAAAATGACACTCTCGTAGTCGTAATTGTAAAAATAACGCTCTTCACCGCATGATCACCGTGCGATTTTAACCACGGAACGACACGTGGCAGAGCACCATACAGTCACCGTGCAGCATTAGCCACAGGTCGACACGTGGCAGAGCATTGCACGGTAACCGTGCAGCATTAGCCCCAGCCCGACACGTGGCACAGTGACTGTGCGGTCGAGAGCGTTATTTTTGCAATTACGGCCACAAGGGCGTTATTTTTTTTGCTAATTATGCTTTCAAATTTGCCATTTCGGCCAAAGACTCTCAAACTAAGGAGGTGTTCATATTGGCTAAAACTGATAGCTTTTGGTTTTGGCTGATAAATAGTGATAGCATATAGAGAAGCTTATAGAGAGATATTCGCGTGCAATTTTAGACGATATAAATGAAATCACTACAGTATCTACTATAATTGACTAGTAGACCTCCCTTTAAAAAGACACTCCGTTTGAAGGCCAGGTATTATATAAAAGACATTTGCTATAGAAAAACGGCTTTCAGAAGTCAATACGAACATAGCCTAAATTAATAGAAACATGTAACTGCCGTCTCAACTGCTAAATTGTCGTTCATAAATCCAGATCAACGATAGCAGATGTGCCAGTATACCATACGTACATATCGAGTTCGAATTATTGGTACATATGGCATTGTTTGAACTTGTATTTACAAAAATATTAGTATGCGTGTGGTATTGACAAAAATTGCGTTTTTGCCGTCTGGCCACCGGGCGGCGACGTTGTGGAGGCAACACGTGCCCCCTACCACCTGGCTATCGGATGGCAGGTGCCCTACCGTCCCGCCACCAGACTACAGGTAATTAAGCCGACTAATTAGCCAGGTTAATTACCTGCCTTAACTATTTTTTATATATATTGTAATTTTTTGTTTAAATTTTTAAATATAGGAGATGTGATAAAAAATTATAAAATTCAATGTACAGTTTTCCGATATAACGTACTTCATTGTATAATTTTTGACAATTTTATCCACTCTGAATGTTGCTAAAAATATGTATGGTTATGATATTTTTAGGAGTTATTATATATAGCAAATAAACTCAAAAAATTACAAAATTTTATATACAATCTCCCAACACAATGTACTTCATTTTGTAAATTTTTCATAATTTTATCGATTTTTAATGTTGGTCAAAAAATTATAATATTATGATTTTTATATGAATTATTACATATAGTAAACGAGTTTCAAAAATTATGAAATTTTATGTATAGTCTTCCAACTTAGTAATTAAAATATCTATATATGTAATTATACAAAAATTTAACCAATTTTTAGATATCTGCATGTACCTCACAATAATTGAAGCAAAACTCTCTACTCGTTGCTGTGAGTACTATGTGTACTACCATATGTAGCAAACACTACTATCACTAGCACCAGCATTAACTTGATGTGCATGCTCTCTCTCATGGCTACTCATCAGCGGCGTGCCTGGGGAGGTGGTGTTCCTAACAGCCAAGCTGGGGAGCATGTGCAATTTCCTGGAGGAAGTGTCTACGACGGACGCGCAAGAGAGGGCCTGGGTGGAGTAGCTCTGGCGGTTGTTAAGTGATGTTGAGGGCGCGTCCATGCTATCGTCCAAAGGTCGTGGTCGAAGGACTGGGTCAAAGTCGAAGCTGTGGTCAAAGTGGAAGTTGTGGTTGAAAGGGTCGAGGTCGAGGGCGTGGTCGATGGGGGCCATGCTTAAGGTCGAGGGCACGGTCGAAGGGGGCCATGGTCTAAGGGGGCCATGGTCATAATCGACGCTGTGGTCAAAGGGGGTCGTGGTTGATGGTCAACGCTAAGGCCGTGGTCCGTGGTCGAGGTGGAGGCCGTGTTCGAAGGGCGCTGTGGTCGACACTGACTCCATGGTCGAGGTCAACACCATGGTTGACGCCGATGTGGGCGACGTCGAAGCCGTGGTCAAAGTCGAGGTTGTGGTCATGGTCGAAGGGTTGTGGTCTAAGTCGATGTTGTGGTCGAAATTGATACCGTAGTCGAAGGATCATGGTCGAAGGACTGGGTCGAAGTCAAAGCCGTGGTCGAAGGGGGCCGTGGTTCGTGGTCGAAGAGGGTCTGGTCAAGGTCGAGGGCGCAGTCGAAGGGGGCTATGTTCGTCGTCGACGCCGTGTTCGAAGTCAAAGCCATGGTCAAAGTCAAGGCCGTGGTTGAAGTCAAAGCCATGGTCGAAGTCCACACCGTGGTTGAAGTTGACGTGGTTGAAGTCGAGGCCATGGTCAAAGGGCACTGCGGTCGATAGTCCATGCCAAGGTCGTGGTCGAAGGGCGCTGCGGTCGAAGTCGGTGCCATGGTCGATGTTGACATGGGCGAAGTCGAAGCCATGGTCAAGGTCGAGGCCATGGGCGTGGTCGAAGGACCGTGGTTGAAGGGCCGTGGTCTAAGGACCGGGTCAAAGTCGACACCGTGGTCCAAGTGGAGGTCGAGGTCGAGGTCGAAAGGGCCGTGGTCGAGGTCGAGGGTGCGATCGAAGGGGGCTATGGTCAAGGTCGAAGTCAAGGCCGCGGTCAAAGGGAGCCGTAGTCGAAGTCCATGTAGTAGTCGACGTCGAGGCCGTGGTCAAAGTTGAGGCCTTGGTCGAAGGTGCTGTGGTCAATGGTTGACGCCGAGGCCGTGGTTTGTTGTCGAAGTCGAGACCATGGTCAAAGGGCGTTGTGGTTGAAGTTGACGTCGTGGGCCAGGTTGAGGCCGTAGTTGTGGTCAAAAGGTCGTGGTGGAAGAGTCATGGTCAAAATTGATGCCATGGTTGAAGGACCGTGGTCGAAGGACCGGCTCGAAGTCGAAGCCATGGTCCAAGTGGAGGTCATAGTCGAAAGGGCTGTGGTCGAGGTGGAGGGCATGGTCGATGGGGTTGTGTTCATAGTCGACACTGTGGTCGACGTTGAAGCCATGGTCCAAGTCAAGGCCGTGGTCGAAGTCCATACCGTGGTCGAAATCTATATCGTAGTCGAGGGGGCCGTGGTCGAGGTCAAGGTCGCAGTCAAAGGGGGACGTGGTCGAGGTCGCGGTCAAAGTCAAAGCCATGGTTAAAGTCGAGGTCGTTGTCAAAGTCGAGGCCATGGTCAAAGGGATTGTGGTCGATGGTCAATGCCGAGGCCATGGTCCGTGGTTGAAGTCGAGGCCGTGTTCAAAGGGGGCCATTGTCAAGGTCAACGCCGTGGTTGACATCGACGTGGGCGAAGTCGAAGTGGTGGTTTAGGTCGAGGCCGTAGTGGAAGGTCCATGGTCAAAGGACCAGGTCAAAGTCGAAGCTATAGTTAAAGTGGAAGTTGTGGTCCAAAGGGCCGTGGTCAAAGTGGAGAGCGTGGCCAAAGTGGAGGAGGGCGGTGCAAGCGAAGAGGGAAAAGAGCGGCGGGTACGACGTGGGCGAAGAAGAGGAATCGAGAGCAAGAGCGAGGAACCAGGGAGCTGCTAGAGAATAGCAAGTGAGGCAGCACCTCGGCTTCATGAGATAACAAAAATATAAATTCTGGAAAAATTCGATAAAGACAACACCTAATTTCTGGGAAATTTGATAAAGACAGCACCCAAAACAGGAAGAAGAAGAAGAGGCGTATGACGATGGAGTTGGCCCGACCAAAGAGGAGGAGGGTGGCGCGAGCGAAGAGGAAAAAGAGCGGCAGGTGTGATGCGGGCGAAGAAGAGGAATCGAGAGCAAGAGCAAGGGTAACATAACGGAACATATAAGTACAACTACAAAAAAGACAGCTGCAATATGCCATGACGAAAGAAGCTTCCTGAGAACACAACGCAGTCCGCCGATTGAATGGCCGATGTAGGCGTGGGGTAAAAAAGCTATTTGAAAAAGCGGTGGACTCTTGTGCAAACCCAGTGACGTGACGCCGGAAGAGGATAGGAATCTCTAGCCAGAGCTGCCAAACGGTGGGCCAACTGAAGGCTTATGCTACACCAGGTGGCACTTGGCAAGAAAAGAAGGATTAGCTTGGAGAAATGGAATCCCATTCCCAATCAAGCGACTTAGAGATACATTCATACAGACAAGAACTGCCACCATATAAAACAAGACACGTACTAGTACGTTAAAAGGATGAGGCTCAATTCATGATCAAAAGCCCTTTTGGTAGAACAGTAGTAGCAGCAATCCTGATCAATCTCTCGATCCCAAAGTAATGAAGTTGCTCAATGGGCAATGATGAACATTAAGACAAACCGCCAGGAGATCCTAAGCACGCGCCAAAATGTACTTTACGCTGTGTAGAAAAATAGACAAAATATAGTGGAGCGCTAATAAGTAACATGCAGTATTTCAAAAGAGATTTACCAATTTGACTCGCACCAGATTACACTTAGATTTAAGCATGTGGAAAACAGATAATATCTCCTTTGAAACACATGAATTTGATACCATAGTCAAGCGGTTCGATTGATGATAACTTAACTATAGCCTCATTCTTTTTAATTTATAGTTTTCTCTGAACAAATAAATATGACAATTTTTTCGTTACTATCTTGAAGAGGTATTTTGGGATAATAATTTTAAAGCAACTTAAATAATTACGCTAAAATAAAAAATCATCCACACAGCTATAAAATATAAGAGGCACAGTTAAAAAGAAATCCGTAGGCAGTTGGTGCCGTCTCCACGTCGTGGGGTCTTCAACATGTCAACCTCCAATATATGGGCCGTGGACCCAAATCCGCTCAACGTTAAATAGGCTCTTCTTTTTAATTTTCTCCGTGTCATGATTGAAATGGCCAGATAAAACAGCCTGCTCATTTTTGGCTAAAAAACTATAGCTTATAACTGAAATTATACTGTAACTAACTAAAATTACACTATAGCTGATGCTAACTTATTTAGCATAATTAAATTTAAAAAATTTAAAAATAAAAAAATAGGTTAGCCCATTACGGACAATGCAAACGAATACGGGAAAAAAGAACCGGCAAAAAAAGCTTAAAAAAGTCAAAAAACCAGAAAAGACGAAATTTAGGAATAGTAAAAAATAAACTAGAAGACAGAAGTTGAAGTCGAATTGAGCAGGGCCATAGGGTTATGTTTGTTTATAGATTGGCTATAGCCACACGCATTGTTTTTGTGTGTGTATAACGATGTAGTATATATTTTCTTCTCCGCTGCAATAGAGTTTTTTTTTGCGGTAAACAGAGGTTCTTTTTGGAGGTTAGAATTTTCTAAAAGCACCTAGTATCCAGAGTAGGAAGACTGGCATATGAAGAAGAAATAAAGGAAGAAAGATTGAATTGTGTGGGGAATGCTGCAACTTTAGACTCGGCGCTTCATACCTAGCCATAGCTTTTAAGACCGGTCTGAGTGGAAGTTTCATTTACATTTAATAGGTTACCATATAGGTATTTTTAATGATATAGCAACATTTTTAAGAAGAGAGAGAAGAAGTGGGTTTTATCTAGATGAAACTCTCTTGACACGATTACCAACTCTATATGAGTCATGAAATTAAATGTCTATGAAACAATAGAATGAAACTATGCATTGAGGATAGATGTTTCATCCATGTTTCATTTCATTTTACATAATGTGGCAGTCTTGGAAACAACGCCATGAAACTCTCCACTGAGAATGGTCTAAGTCTATACAGTAATCCTTCGATCGTGTAAATTTAGTTGGATACAGAAATCCTTGCAAAACATAGCTTTAAGTCCCAAGAAGTGGAAAACGTTCTTGAGCAAAGAAACATTTTAATTAATGATATTGAGAATAGTTCTTATAGCTGTATTAAAATTGTATCTTGTAGATTATGAGAAGTAAAGAAACACTACATTTAGACACAGTGAGATTGGCTCGCCAGCTGTATTATCTTAGAGACTAGGAAGAGTAAACAAACACTTCATTTTTAGATATCGGGAATAGTTTGATAGCTGTAAGTTGTTGGGTTTATGGAAGCGGTAGGATTGAAGTTAAGTCCATCTTTAATTATCCACTCAAACAAGGCCCCGTAAGGCCATCTCATCTGGAAGCCTTGTATCCACATCCTCCTCATCGCCCTCGTTGCCCTCCTTGTCATCGCTGCCCTCGTAGTTCTCCGAGTGCTCATCACATGCGGCCGAAGCGGATATCATAGCGCGCGAGGAGTCACTCTGAGCTGAGCCAGGTTGCATGATGTGACCCTCCGGTGGCACATAGTTCATTTTTGTGGCCAATCACCGGCATCGTTGTTGAACCATCTGCAAGGTTTACCAAAATAAAATGAGATTGAAGTTTAATACAACAAAATAAATGGCAGGGAGAGAGGTCATGCTTCAGTGCCAGAATGAACATTATTTGATTTAAACCAGAGAAACAAATAGCTATCTAGTTGAGTTTATATACAATGATTTGTCAGATACTTCATGGTAAAAATGATATTGGAAGGCTAACATTTTATACACAATGATTTTATCATAAAGAGAAGAAAGCATATAAACTAAAAAATGTAGCATGTACTAAAAATTTGTCTGTACATCACATCTCCTAGAAACAAACTTGCACGCCAGCGTGGCAGAATCCCAATTGTAGTTCCCTGCTGTCTCTAAATCTGCTAGCATCTGCAAGTAAATCCATGAGACGGCAGTCCCGATATTGTTTGGGAATAGGAAAGAGCCGAGAAGGTGCCACATCCATGCCCATGCGAAGCGCCGCATTGTGTCCTTATCTGCGTTTGGTGAGCACACATTGAAGTGCGCACGCAACCAGGACGCAAGCACCGCGGATGACCGGTTGTCCCTCGAGTTGGCAGGCAGGTCCTTCGGTCGAACTCCAAGCCACTTTCCCACCTGGTGTCACCAAACCGCACTGTTGATGTCCCCACACACTGGATTCCCGTCTGTGGGGAGGCCGAGAATCATGGCGACATCCTGGAGCGTGATGGTAGTCTCACCTGACGGTAGGTGAAAGGTGTGGGTCTCCGGGCATCACCGGTCTACCAGTGCGGTAAGTGCAGCACCATCCATACAGGGGAGCCCGTTGATCACTGTCCGTGCCATAGCAAGTAGACCGGCCTGGCGAACGTGTGGCTCGTACTGCTCATCCCAATGTAGAGGGGTGTGGATGCGGGGGCGAATGGGCTGGAGTACCGGCATGACAGATATGCCAATGAATCACTGAAACAAGAATATGGTCAACAAGTTGAAAGCATGAATGAATAGTACATAGCAAGTTTCACCACACCCTCATCGGTTATGCAGTGCGCACAGTACTCGTCATCGTACTCCGAGAGGAGTAACGCGTACTGTTTATGCTGCGACATCCTGCATTACAAGACATGAGTTTTGTAAGATCACATAAGGTACAAAACATTACAGAAAATACAAATGAGTAAACTCTATCAAAAAAACAATCACCTCCGTACAACAACAATAATGGTTACCTCAAGGGGGTTGCACATGAGAGCGACGCCACCTTACCCTACGCAGCTAGGAGTCTCTACTGACGTGCTTTGCTCTGGTGTGTTCATGCTCATGACACTCGGAGCACCTGTTTCTTATTGTGGTGTCGGTGATGGAGGCGGGCGTTGGGGCTGGAGGCAGGCGCCGGGTAGGAAGCAGGCGGTGGCGATGGAGATGGACAGCGGGGTTGGAGGTGGGTGGAGGTGATGGAGGGGGGCGTCGGGGCAGTAGGCGGCTGACGGGGCAGGAGGCGGGTGGCGGCGATGGAGGGGAAGGCGAGCGCCAGGGCTCGAAGCAGGCGGCGGGGCAGGAGGCAGCCGGTGGCGATGGAGGGGGCGGCGGCGATGAAGGCAGCCGGCAAGGCAGATGAAGAAAACACGAAGAAAAACAAAAACTGAAGCGACGGCTGCACTTAGGTCACCCTTGTTACGCCAAGTCTTGTGGTGTGACAATACGAGATTGGCATGCCATTACGTACGGTGTGACACAAGCCACACAAGCCATCCACGTTGGCACGACGCATGACCTAGGGCTTGTGTGGCAGCTTTGGACAGAACGTTTTGGCTACGCCACGGGTCAGAATTGAAAATAAAAGTTGCTGAGCGATTAACTTTAAAATATTAATAAAAAAAATTAAATAATAAAAAAATTCCAAAACCACCCACCGGCCACCTCTCTAGGCTCTACATAAACAGCGACGGGCGACGCCACTCCCCTTTCCCACCACCTCTCCTCCCGTTTCTTGATTCTCCCCCACCCAACTCGCCATGGACGGCGGCTACAGCCCGCGCTTCCAGCGGCAGGCCTCCTGCCCCTGCGCGCCCTCCATGTCCCGCGGCTACGTCCGCGGCGGCTTCGACCTCGCAGGCGACGACGACGACATCTTCTACGCCGACGCCTACGACAAGGTCGACCGGTACTCCGCCGCTGCGTGCACGGGACACCACGCGCGGTCGGCGGCTTCTGGGCGCGGGTGCGGCACGAGGCTGAGAGGGCTGTGGCGGCGGATCATGCGGGAGAAGAAGAGGATACTGCTCTGCACCACCGGCTGCATGCCGGCGCCGTCCGGGGCGGCGAGGGAGCCGTACGACGCGTACAGCTACGCGCAGAACTTCGACGATGGCGCGGCGTGGGTGGAGCCGGAGAATCTCTCGCGCTCCTTCTCCGCGCGCTTCGCCGTCCCCTCCAGCTCCAGGGTGCTGCAGAGGGTCGCCGTGTAGATTCAATCCAACAAACCGGCGGCTCTCCCATCCTCTTCTTCTTCTTTTTTTTGTTCTTACTTTTCTTTTAGATTTTCTTCTCTCAATTTTGGAGTCGTAAATTGTGAGAACAAACATGTTCTCATCATCTGTACATGCTAGCTCTCCATTGCATGATCAGACATCAGAATTCGGAGCAACTCTTTATTATTATTTTTTTTTGCCAAATCTTATATACCAGCTAATTATAAAATCACACACATATGAACACAATCACAGAAAACAAAAGTATTTTAATTAAGCTTTAAAATTTCCAGCAGTACAGATTATGACAATTACAACGCCAAAATTGCTAAACGTGCGAAGTAGTCTGTTACGAAAATCTTAAAAAGATTAGTTTGTTATGAAGATTACCAGAAAATAGTCATCACTTCTGTGTCTTTTTGGGATAAAATCATCCGATTCAAAGTGCGTGTATAATTATCTAATCCAACTTGAACTAGGTATAATAGATTAGCTTGGTCAAACATGTTCTTGGAGATTAGGCGATGTGTCCTTGCACGTGAAGTTGATTGGAGTGCTCCCCGTTTCTATTTTTCAAGGGTATTGGATGTTTATCAATACCATTAAAGGGTATATCTAGGTATCATCTAGATATTTTTTTTCTTAACAATCATCTAGATTTGAAACTGTTGGATTAAAGATCCAACGACTTCCTTTTTTTTAAACGATGGGGAGTTTTTTTTTTGAAGGAGGTGGGGGAGAATTCATAACCGTTAGATCTCTAATCTAATAGTTATAAATTTGGATGATAATTTAAAAGAAAACATCCGGGTTCAACGCACCAAACGCTTGCAAATTTGACCACAGAATGAATTCATAAAGGGCGATAGCGAGATATATAACCATCTTCAGAAAATCCACACACGTTTTCCTTCAATCAAAGTGGTAAGCTAAGATATCTAACCATCTTCAGAAAATCCACATACCTTTTCCTTTAATCAAAGTGGTAAGCTAACTTATTTTCGCGGATACCACAGTGTAGATTGGAAAAGGGAACAAAAATCTGACGAGGCAAATTTCATCTCGTTGAAAAAAATTGAAGTGTCCTGCGTATGAAAGGTGAGGTTAGCATCACACTATATTGCTGCTTAACCAATTGTTCTTTCTTTGAAAGGGATAGCTCAAAACCTAATCTTGATTGAAGAAGCAATCTTGGTATTCCCATCACCTTAAAGAAAAGGCAATAGCAAGGAATCTTTCAGCCTTATTAATATTTTATTGTTCTTTTCGTAGGCTCATCACCTTCGTACCGTTACTTGGTATTTTGTTTTTGCTTCTTTGCAAGTGGATTAATCATATGTTGATGAGCTAGCTAGCTAATTGTTGAACAAAGCCATATATAAAATCACCATTTTTTTTGAAGAGTACAATCACATATTTCATCCACGTATGGGCTTATTTGGATAGGGAGGGATTAGACTAAGTTTGTTCGGGTTAGAAGCGATTTTAGTACAGATTCACCGTCCATCCGAAGGGATTGAGTCATATCACAGCATATCCAAACGAACCCTAGCTGTTATCTTTCGTGCCCGACACTGTGAACCTAGGGCGGAGATAGGGGAAGTGAGGATCTCTCGAAGTTCTATCTTGTTGATGCGCTTTTAACCCCTTACATTACTTGATCTACTAGCAGGTTCATCCTCTCTGTTGCATGCTACACTTTCGCCCCCCTTGGACAAGGTAATGTAACCCTGTACAATGAATGAACATCAGTGCATGCACTTGTACCATGATTCGTTGTACACTAGGATGATAGGATACCAAATTCTCGAGTCTCGACATGTATGTGGTAAACATTGTTCAGAAATCAGTCCAGCTACAGTCTACGAGTTTCATAACGAGACAAAAAAATCATTTAATTCCTAAATTAACATGTAAGTTCTACTCTATTGAAATTGCATGTGTATATTATACCACTTTTTCTTGAAATGAATGACCAACAATTGACCAAGCTAGAAACAAACTATACAATCACAATTTTTTTAAGACTACAATCACCATATTTCAGCCACGTATGGGCTTGTTTGGATAGGGATTAGACTCAGTCTGTTTGGATCGAAAGAGATTTTAGTTCAAATTCTCTGTCCATCCCGAAGAGATTGAATGTACCATAATGTATCCAAACAAACCATAGCCCGTTATCTTTCTTTCGTGTCCGACACTGTTTACTTGGGGCGGAGACAGGAGTGAGGATCTCGTGTTGATGCGCTTTTAACACTGTGCATATTTTAGTATGGATCTTACGAATGGTTATTTGGTTTAGGGAATTTCTCAAACGTATGATCACACATAGAAAAAGACATAGGGATTTATACAGGTTTGGGTCTTCATCTGAGAGAATAATAATCCTACTTCTATATGGCTATTGCTCAGTAAAATGATTACAATAGGGAAAGAAAATAATGTGGAATGTCTTGCGTTGCTTCTGTTGCCTCCCGTGTTCCTTCCTGACGTCAGCCCTTATATAGCATGCGAAGCGGTGGCGGTTGCTCCATAGGCGTCTTAACATTTCAGATGATAATTGATTGATAGAAGTTATTATCAGAGCCATGGTATCCCTTTCGTCGTGTGTTAGTTATCGCTAAAGGTAGCAAGGAGTTATGAGCAGTTATTCCAAAGAATAATTGTGCACATTAACTACTTTGTCAAATAGACCATGATGTAGTAGGTTATCGTAGACAAGTTAGTCGAAGTTAAATTAGTCATAGAAGAGTCTAACCATAGCACGATCGTAAAACTACTTACGATCATGTTATGTTCGTAGAAAGACTTACGATCATCCGGCAGTCGTGGAAAGGCTTACGACTAAGGAGTAATTATAGAAGTGCTTACGACCACCTGGTTGAGTTTTCTCTCTTACGAATAACGGGTATACTCAAGGAGTATACTGGTATAATAATACTATTTATAGATAAATAATAAATTAATAATTATTATATCCTCATCAAACACCTTATATTAATTGATCTAATAGTAGATTCATCCTCTTTGTTGCATACTGAGTTCTCACCCTCTTCGATAAAAAAAAGTAATGTTGTACAATGAATATGAACAGAAGTTCATGCACTTGTACCATGATTCATTGTACATTAGGATACCACATTCTCGAGTCTCCAGACATGTGTATGGTAAATATTGTTCAGATATCAGTCTAGCTACAGTATACAAGTCTCACAACGAGACAAACAATGGTTTAATTTTGTAGAACCATGTTGAGAATATCCATGGTTCATTTGAGTTGAAGAATTGGTAATTGTGTCAAGTTAAAATTTGAATTTGTGAAAGTTTGCAAGTTTTTAGATTTGTTGTCAGATAGGCAGCGGTCTAACTAGTTTGCAAAGGTGGTCTGACCGCTATGCTGGAGCGTTCTGACCGGTGTTCAGTGCGACTGGATTTTATAGGCGGTCGGACTGCCATTGCGGTGCAACCGGTTTTTAGCTGGCGGCTGGGTTTTCCTATAGAGGTGTTCGCTTATGTGTGTGAGAGAAATGGGAGCGGTCCGACAGACCAATGGGTGGTGATTCAACTGGGGTTGGCCGAGCGATCAAACCGGCTCCCCTATTACCAGCATTTGATCAAATTGATCAGCGTTGTCCGACCGATTTTATCTAAAATATCTAAAGGGTTTTAGATATTTATGGGAATTGGTCATGGGTTGAGTTTTAGTATTCTAGGTCATTGCATTCATGGTGCATAAAGTATGTTTAGACTAACGTGGGTCATGTTATAAAGAACTTGTACCCAAAAAATGATTTCTTAGTCTTTGATGTGCAGGGAAGCTTAGAAGCAACTCTGATTGATGGCATGGATTGGGACTAAATTCAGGGATGAGCTGATGTATGATCAAGTAAGTTTGGTTGGATGATTGAGCTTAAGCAAGGCATGGAAGAGATGAAGGGTGTTGAAGGAAAAGTTCGAGTAACGGTTCATCAAATGGTACGGTTGGTGCAAGTGAGGCGTGATGGGGGAATTGGCATGGAGAGATTTGCCAATGCGTGAGCCATTGGTGAACCTACACGTTGCAAGCATGGAGACTGCTTGCAAAGGAGAAGATGACTATGGACTATACTTGGGAAAGAGGTGATGTCCACGGTCAAAGCGAGAGTATTTTGACGGAGAAGGCAAAATACTGGAAATGATGGTGGGACCAAAACCGTGACACTTAGAGGGCGTTTAGAGAGCAGTTTAGGTCAAGGAGATGCTAAGGAGGCTAACTGGATGGGAAGCTTGCTCCTTAGCCGGTTGGACTTATATGCTTTGAAAAACGTGCATAAGTCATATGTGAGTGTAAAACTCAGTGTGCGGGGAGTTAAGGGGTTTCTCCGGTTGTGCTAATGGATAGTATCCATTAGGATTAGATATAGACTAGTTGCTTTATTTATATAAGTGAGATGAGTTAGAGGCATGTGCAAGTGAGGAGGCTAACCAACCAACCTTCCATCCATCCATTCTTTAGGGGTTTGGGATAGACTTCCTTTGAGATGACATTTTGGGTGAGTTCTTTTGGAAGAGAGAGTTCTGTTCTCCACGATAAAGCAGTTGTAAATCATACATCTACAAGTTGTAATAGATCAATCTTATTCATTCTATAAGGTGTTTTTGCTCTTGTTGATTTTGAACTTATTTTTATTGGTATTTTTGTCCTCTCTCTTTTTCTCTTGATCTTGCTAGCTTTCAAGGATGTGTAAGTGATGGAGATGCCTCATGAAGATCATATTCTATCTATATAGCGACTAGCCATAGCAAGACCTTGAAAGGTTGTGTAATTTAGTTTAATTTGGAGCTCTTCTAGTGAAATCTTGTTCCTAGGATTTTGGTCTCGAATTTTTGATTGCTCTTGCTTAGTGTGATATGTGAAAACTCATCTAGAGCTATCTTGGCCATACTTAACCCATGGGTAAGTCATATATCAAGTTTTTGAGTTTTCTGGTTTTGGTGCAATCTTACTTGTCTTGAGGAAAGTTTAGAACTTTAGTTAAGATCTATACAACCTTCAAATGAATTAGGTTCCTAAAATTCTTAGCAAGGTGTGTTTAAAATTTTAAATTATTTGGATATATATTTTGAAGATTGTACCAATTTTTGTTTTGACTTAAGCTGATTTCTACGTCTGGAATAGGGGTGCGGTCTAACCGCCCTCATGCTAGCGGTTAGACCAGAGGTTGATCAGATTGGTTGATTCTGGCGATCAGACCGCCAGCTCCTAGGTTGGTCCAACCGCTCCCTCCATAGCGGTCTGACCGATTCACCGATCTAGGAGAATTGAACTTTGTTTTGCTTCCGCATTTTTGTGAATTTTTTGTTGGTGGATAAATCTGATCTTTTTGGCTTTCAATAGCTAGTAGAGTGAAAGTTTTAAAATATTATTTAGGGAGGTTAAATTTCAAGGCATCATTTATCTCCTTTAATTGCCATATTAGGTCCAATAAATTTCTAAATTAACGTGTAAGTACTAAGTACAACATTGAAATGCCATGCACGATGCATGTATACAAGCTACTTTTTCTAGAAATGAAAGATCACCAATTGACCAAGCTAAACAAAAAACTATACTTGCTAGGAAATTAGAGTGAAGCACCATATTGGTAGCTTGGATGCTGCATGGTACTACTAGTGCTCTGCAGCACTGGCGTGCATGTAACCGGTGATTAGACCGAAAAAAATATGCATTCATGCATCTTTGTGTCATTGGAAATGAATTGATTTGAGGAGGGTGATTAGTTTAGTTGGTGGTCAGGCTGTCACATGGGGGGCGCCTCCTGTTAAATGTTGACTGCGTGCATCAGCATGGTGCCGCCAATGATACCCTTCGATCGAAGTATCCCTGCCATTTATCCATCTTTCTTTTCCCTTTTCTTTTCTGCAACTAGCTATGGCACCATAATTAATGATCAGGTAGCTTACTCTACAAAGTATAAGAAACATAGTTTAAGACCATGTAAATTTAAGTCTTTTTTTCTCCGAAGGTCATTGGTGAAAAGTAGTAAAACATAAGTAGTACAACTGCTTCCAGATCTGTGCAATTTTCCGCGAAATATACAGCTAAGCTGCTTATCTTGCTTAAGAGGTGTAATTTCCATGCAAGCCATTGATCTGATCCAGTCAGATAATTAAGCTAGCAGTTGCGAGTTTATCCTGCATTGCAATGGAGCTCCAATTAAATGGAGATGAGAGAATCTTGGCGTCTGGCGAATCTTGACGAACTGTCGTCAAACCAGCGAGGAGATGCAACTTGAAATTAGGAAGCGCCTTTGAGGTTGCAACTTGCAATTAGGAAACGCCTTTGAGGTTGCCACTTGCAATTAGGAAACGCCTTTGAGGTTGCCACTTGGAACGGTGAGCACTGCACAGCTTATGTATGATCTCGTCTCATGTGATCATGTGAAAAGGTTGTACTGATCAATGAATCATCTGCTTCTTTGGATACCTTAAACTTGCTGGCTAGCTTGTGGGCTAGCGGCCTACACGTTCTTTCACAAATCACAATCATTCGGCAGCTGCCTGTCCACCTGATTTGATTGTATTCTAATCCTCAGAAATCAACACTTTTCCCGAGCAAATAAAGCATCCTGCTTTGACTAGAAAACTGAGCCATACTCTTCTGTATTCTGTTGATGTTTTATATTCACATCTGTATTCAATTTTTTTAATTCCAACAATTTACCAATTACAGCTTCCTAAGCTTACTGATCATATAAGTTTTCAGAGCTATATATCAGACTTTAGCCTATCTGCAGTGTGATGATTTAATTTACCAGCTTTTAAATTCAGATAACAAATTTTCTTTTCAGAAAAGAAGGCCTGAAAAGTAGGTGCTGGTGTTGTTCAATTCTCTGTGTTCTGACTAACTAAACAGTAACCAAAGCTATACCAATTGAAGAGCTTCTGAAATACAAGCGGTGTATTCAATTTTTTTAATTCCAACAATTTACCAATTACAGCTTCCTAAGCTTACTGATCATATAAGTTTTCAGAGCTATATATCAGACTTTAGCCTATCTGCAGTGTGATGATTTAATTTACCAGCTTTTAAATTCAGATAACAAATTTTCTTTTCAGAAAAGAAGGCCTGAAAAGTAGGTGCTGGTGTTGTTCAATTCTCTGTGTTCTGACTAACTAAACAGTAACCAAAGCTATACCAATTGAAGAGCTTCTGAAATACAAGCGGTGAGTTTAGCTCTTTTGCCGGGTCCAAACAGACAGGCAGAATCGGTCCCAGCGATGGAGCTGGGGTTCATGGCATCTGAATTCCTCAAACCGACAAGGAGGTATGTGCGCGTAGGATCATCTCAGCGACCAGCTGGTCCTTCTTCGGTCAAGAGGCACAGCTCATGGAGGAGACTCGAGAAGAGACGTGAGATGACGCTACGATGGCAGCTAGCTCCTGAGACGCGGAGGGACTGGGGACTGGCAGGCCCCAGGGCTCCCCTATGATCCAAATTTTGCTGTCATATTCCTTTGCCATGTACAGAATTTTATCTATATTTCTGCTATGTAGTCTCTTTGGTAGAATGCAATCTAGTTTGTTCGGCTTCCATCGTCTCTGATTCCTTGACTCCTGTGCTCGTCACTCGCGATAGGTTGAGTCGATGTGCAGTAGCCACTCTATTCTGTTACGTTCACGTGTCAGCAAATAGAAGCCTGCTACGGTACCAGTGGCAGAACCAAGGGGATTTTGTTAGGAATTTTGAAGGAACTGTACATTTCAATGCAACATGGGCAAGACGGGTACCCAGGCCCAATTTATTAGTCTGAGACACAAAAATTAGTAAAATGTGATATGCAGAGCCTAATGTTACTCCAGGTAGAGCAGCCATGCAAACCATTCGGCCTAATGAGGTGTACCATATGTTAAAACCATGTACAGCCGAATAAGTTATTACATCTGGTAAGCCCATTTACAGCCTAATGAAATATCCAATGCAGGCCCACCTCCATCTCCTTGAGCCCATATAAAGATCCACGCCTAACCCTAACAGCCATTCAGCCATTAAGTTTAGTGAACCCATTAGGGCCCAGATGCAAATCCAAAACGGCCACGAACCCATCTGAACTGGAACCAGATCATCTTACTGTGGTACAGTACGTGACATCGCTTCCTATCCGTCGGATAAAAAAACAAACGTTGGGATATGATCTGGATTCTACGGTAAAGGTGACGTGACCGTAGCAAAAAGCGATTTGCTAACGCTCAAACGTCCGATTTGGACACTAGCTCCATACAGTTGGTTACAGTATTTCTGAGTCATATATACAATATTTCTCAGCTATGTATGTAACAAAAAATAATAAAAAATCTCAATATTGCACACATGAAATCAAACTGTTGCACACATAAAATCAAACTGTTGCACACAGGAAATTAAAATATTACACATATGAAATAAAAATATTGCATACATGAAATAAAAAATATTGCAACAAAACAAACACCTACCTCTATGGCAGGCGACGGCGAAGGTCTCGGGTGCGGCGGCGGCAGGCGGCGGGAAGGTGGTGTGCGCTCGAAGAATGAAGGAGACAAGCTACTCTTTGTTGAAAACAAGAGGGAAAACAGAAGCTCAAAGACTAAGAAGAATGAGGATTCGAGTTGCGCTCAAAGAGGTGGTCATAACGGAAGAGAATGGGGATGCGGTCATGGTCAAGGCGGTGGCCGAGAGATGGCGATAAACGATTGCTGCCAGACTTCGACATGACCAAGGTCAAATACTTCAACTGCAACAAGTATGGATACTTTGCGAAAAAGTATCCAAAGCCAAACTGAAGAGCAAGGGCGAATCTCGTAGTGAAGTAGAACGACGATGACCCCTAGCTGCTAATGATCGAAGTGTGTGAACTTGTCCATACAGTCCCAGTGCTTGAAGAAAAGGTGTTTCTGCATGAAAAGAAGGTGACGCCGAAGTTGAGCGGTACCCAAAACAAGGTTTGGTATCTAGATACTGGCACGAGCAACCACATGACCAGATGCATTGAAAAGTTTGCTGAGATTAACATGAAGATAAAAGGCTCAGTCAAATTTCGAGATGGTTCAGCTGTGGAGATACAAGGAAGGGGCTCGGTACTGTTGGAGTGTTCCACGAGTGAACATTGTATTCTTATGAATGTTTACTACATCCCAAGGCTGAGAAGCAATATCATTAGTCTCGGACAGCTGGATGAAAATAGCTGCAGGATCGTAGTCGAAGGAGGAGTAATATCTATTTTAGACATAACTCAACAACTGCTGGCCAAGATGAACAGATGCGCTCTCCGCCTCCGTAGCCGAGGCTGAGTCCATAGCGCCGCAGGCCGCCGATGTTTGCAGCGCGCTCCAGTGGATATGCCGCTGCATGGACGCCGCCGCGCTCTGGGGCTTCATGGCCACGCACCATCGTCCGGAAGGAGGTCGTCCCTGCCATCGTCGTCGCGGTAGACCCGCCCTGCCTTGTCTCGACGTGCTCAGCGACTTCCTGGCCACTAGAGAAGGTGCCAGTCAGGACTAATGCTAGGTTCTCGATATGCTATTGCGCTCATTGTTCTATTCTGATGGCCGAAAGCCACCGGAGATAGGAAATTCATTGGTTGAGAGGGCGACCGCAGTCGCTAAGGACTAGACAGAGCGATTTGGGAGTAAGATGGACACATTGGCACTCGGGAACCAGGATGTGGAGTGATGGAAGCGGCCGATGTGGAGAATGCAGCAACAATGACAGAGAAGAAAGAAGAGCATGTAGATGGGGAAGCTGGGGAGGAGGAGGACTGGGAGGAGCTGGTGCCCGCATTGGAGGACGGGGCGGAAGAGGACCCTGAGAAGTAGAGAAGAAAGCACAGGAGGAGGAGGAAGACGAGGGAACGTGGCTAAGGAGGAGAAGACAAGAGAAGAAGTAGAGAAGAGGGAAGATGAGGAAGCGAAGAAGGCAGTGTTGGGATACGGGTAGGCTACACTAGCGTAGATTAAAATTTTCTACCGTGTAAATCAGAAAGTCATGCAAGTAGGAGACCATGGATTGTTACAACTAGACGCGTAGTGCAGCGAAAGTAGAGTTGAAGCAGCCGATTCAATGAAGAGCGGTGTAGCATTAGTAGTCGATCGTCCTTTGGCCAACCGTCTCCTCCTCGTGATCGTCCCGATCAGTGCCGCAGTCGCAGCAAATCAAACTCAAGGTGAGAAGCGTGCTATCCTATGATAACTCGATCTTTCACTCGAACCTGTAGTGGATTACTCAATTGTGATTGACTCTTCAATCATATTCAGCATGGTCATGCGCTTTCTTAATCCAAACACATCGATGGGTCCAGAGATATCTCTCCTGTTATATAATAGGGGCAAATTTCTCATATTTCTCCACATATTTTATAGTAAATCCAAAAGCTACATTTATAAACACCCAGTCACAGAGTAGTGTTTGGTAACCCCTAAACAAACTATTACACATGTAAGAAACAATAACAATCTCAGGTCTAAAGATCTTACATATACTATGTATGAGACCAATTGATGACACTTAAGAATATAACAATTTTCGTAGTGTCTCATGGTGGGTCAATCCAACATCTGTTATCTAACATATGTTCATATTATTGATTTGATATGACATATCCGTGATCCGTGAAATATAATCATTAATCAATACATGTATTGATCTATAAATCATAATTGTCACACATGATGAAATAAGATCAAGGATAATTTACAATAACATCAAAACATAAATAAAAAGTTTCATTAACAAGTCACATACTTGTTGATCAATACAGAAAATATTTATTTAAAGGACAAAATAATATATTATTCAAAAGATAATAAATATAAAAATAATACAATCATCTCTATGATTATTTCTAGAGTATATCACTAACAAATAGCGGGAGGAGGGGCAGGAGGGTGCACTGGGGCAGGTGGAGGCGCAGATATTCCTCTGCCGATGGCAGCGGCATTCATATTGAAGGACAGGTTCGCGGAGAGTTCTTGAGGAGGCTATTCGTTGCTAACGGACGGAGGAAGGAGCTTGCCAGGTTCGCGTGTGCCCTCGGGTTTGAGGATAGCCTCGGAGGTGATGATCTATTGACCTTGTTTGTTAATTTGGCTATGTTTGTCGATCTGATTCAGTAACAGGTCTTCATTTTGTTGAATTGAACCTGTAGGGTAGTTGCAGAATTATTATTACTTAGATGAATTTAGAGTAATGTTGCATACGAGGATTGTGACATTCTTTTGAGTTTACTGTGCAAATCGACAATTTTCTTTCTAGATTGAGAGAGAAATATCTTTAGCATTGTTGGACTTAGGATTTCCTTCCGAACCCGCATTTTTCCTTACTTCAACTCAGCACCTTAAGCTTCGATTTCTTTTTCTCTGTATGCTTGTTTTGGTGGTATGATTTCTACATCTAAATAATCACTTGAAACACGCTAACATTACTTTGTGATGAAATTTTCCTTCAGTTTTATTATTAGATAGTAGTGATATTGCTTCTACTTGGTGGTATACTTCGTATGTAGGACATATAAATTTAAGCTACTGAATTCATCATGAGCTTACCCTTGAACTAGAAGCCATCACAACTTTAAGAATAAGTTTCGAAGTGGCCCTTGTTAGCTCTACAGGACCTGGTTGAAGTTTCGTATCTTTCAGTTCAACTTTAAGCTGACAGTGGTTCAACTGGTTTTCTGTTATTTATGAAATTGTGTCAACGGACTTCATTTGAATGGAATGAAACTAACTTACTTTCCAAGTTGCTATCTATTTTTGTTATAGTCTTAGGTTTGGTTTACTAACCAATATGTTCTCCCTAATGTGGGTTAGAAATTGATTTCTGCAATTACTTTAAGTTATATTAACCTTTTCTTGAAGATTTTGTAATGAGTATGTAACTGCAGATGATGTAATTCATATTTTAGTCATTTTATCCAGCTCCTATGATAACATTTTTCAGTGAACAGAAAAGAAGACGTGACAGAACTATTTGGTGTTGCTTTTCAGATGTTCAGGAATTGATAAAGTTAGGAAATGTAATAGATTCTATATATATTGCTCATGAGGCTGGTTTGCTTGAGCGATGTCCACCTGTACCTCCCCTTGTCATATACAAGGCAGTCCAGTCAAAAGGCTCAGGCTGTTCTGAGAAGTGGAAGACGCTCCAGTTCTGCTGTTGTAAGACTCTTCATTCTACTTTCATCCCCAAAAAAATGTCTTCTTATTGTTTAACGCATTATCAATTTGGGCAGAGGCCTTTTGTCTGCCTCAATACAGACTGACGCAGCCCAATTCAGCTTCTGGCCGGAGTCTCAAGTCGAGAGAGAGCCCGGCGCCCTCGCGCATCAAGATAGATGATGCTGCCATCTCCTGCCTCCCCTTACACGTACAATACAGGCAGCTTAAGATCACTTGTTCATGCATGTCAGGAGGTCAATTGGCAGCTGCTTATGGAGTACTACGTAAAAGCTAGTAACCACTAACCGAAAGCTAGCACAGGCGCTGCCGGACAAATTAAGCCTGACAAACCAATGGCCTGCACCTGCAGGAATTACAAGCAACAACAAGGCCTGTGCAAATTATATAAGCACAAGGCTAGCTGTTTATCTCTGGTCGCCAATAAACTCAGTTAAGACAGCAGGGAACCAGTAGCTAGGTTCACACAAACGATCGAAAATGTTAACAAAGTACTACACATCGCATGCGATGTATAATAACATGTTCTGAATTACTGGATGATCATCCAGGACTCCTTGAGACACTCCTTATTAATTAGTCAGGAAACGAAAATATTTAAACGGGCAGATAACTAATTAATCGAGAAGCTGACGACCGGCCGGAGATATATATGACTAGCAGCAGCAGTAAATTAAGCAGCAGCCGGTTTAGAGATCTCGAAATGACCCACGTTCAATTCGGTGGCTGGATGTTCAGATCAGCCTGCGAAAAAAATCAAACAGAGTAAACCAAAGTTAACTCTTCAAACTTTTAATCTAAACAGTTTTCATTCCAAATTTTATGAGCTTTGGGTTGCAAAATATGTGTGTCAATTACCATCCTCGTGGCTTGGGTGCCTTGCGCCTGCCTCGCGCACTTTTCCTCCAAGCACTTGTCGCACCAGTCAGAAAAATCCCTCCCGCGGTATTTCATCATCTCCCTGAAGGTTGAGCTGTATCATATGCAACAAGCACGCTACTTTAGCTACAAATAAATTGCAGAGATACTTCAGCGATTGTAAATTTATGTATGTATGACTCCAGACAGAAGCGACATGATCGTGCAATAAGATGATTCGAGAATAATTACTTCGGAATTATGTGAATGATGATTGTTCCAGAAAAGAAACTGGTTAAGAAAGAAAAAAGAAGCAATCTACAGATGCACAGCAGAACTAATATATATAGCAACAGCACACACGGAATCAATGCCAACAAGAAAATGGAAAGAGGTAGTGCAGTCTCAGGGAGTACAAGCTAGTACCTTGTGCTACATGTTAGGCTAAAAAAATCAGTAGTTTTGCCCACTCTGGTCCATTATTTTGTAAGTTTAAAGCTTATTTTTCCTGTGTTGATGCTCTATCTTTATAGGTGGCCTCCTCTTGATTTTTGGTCAAGCTCCGCTACTAAGTGCAGTATATATTTCGATATCTATGACTATGTGGAGGTTATTCTATGTTGTGTGATAAGTATTTGATTTTATTGTGCAAATGGTATTGAAGTTTGAGTTTGGTTTTTAGGAATTGTATTTTTAGAGTTGTTGTCTACCTCAGTCGGTCAGACCGGCTTGTAGGCTGCAGTCATATCGGATTGGGTTAAGAGGTCTGGTTGGATTCTAGACAGCGGTCTGACCGCCAGTCCGATGTGACCGGAATTTGGTTGATTGTATAATCAGTGGTCCAGAGTGACCGATTTCTAGTTGGTGGCTTCTTTTTTAGATAGCATATTTTGGAGTTGGATTTGTGTGGTCTGGTCGGATGTGAGTGGCCAGTGTGATCGACAATGAAAATGTGGTTATACCGGTTGGCCGGTCAGACCGGCCAGTGGCTAGCGAGCTGACCAAGGCAGTCTAACTGATCTGAGGAGAGCGGTTAGGCCGGTGTCTACAGCCAGAGAATAGGCTGAGTTGATTTGATGTTGAATTATGGCTTGGGAGCTATGAGGGTTTGTGTTATATTAGATGATGCATGCTTTTAAATAACATGAGTCAAGTGCATGGAGCTGGTGCTCTATATGGTTGCTTGGTTTTTAGATGTGCATGTGGTTTGGAGGACGTAGCAGTCAACTATAATGGACCAGGACTAGATGGGGAGTTATGGTCCAGAGCAGTCATGTAAGTCTGGGTGAGACTGCGCGGCTCAAGTGAGAAGCACAGAGAGGACAAGGACCATGAAGAGGCGAGTTGGCGCAGCTAGTGCGCCAAGTGATGAGATAGATGCATGTAGGGACAGTTCGGGGGAGTTTGATGCATGAAGATATGACGGCTAGTCATTGAGCACTATAAGCTACGTGTTAAAGCATGAGGAGATGCTTTGATGGAAGGTAAGAATTCTTATCTCATCAGTTGTGTCCATTAATGATTTTGTGTTATGTGGTGCTACATGACAGTTTATTTATTGTTATTATTATAGTACTCCGGAACTTGGTCACGGTAAGGTGGGAGGGATCGGGACTAAGCTAGGGAAGCTTAGTTCTAGAGCAATCTAGATGCCATTGGAAGATGACAGAGGCTAGCGGAATAGTTACAAGTTGGGAAGATAATGAACCGGAGTGAGAGCTACCAGTGGTGGACATACACTACTACAGAAAAGGTCATCACAGACGGTTCAAAAACGTCATTACAGACGGTTTTGTGAACCGTCTGAAATTATGGGTCAGTGATAATACGAGGTCATCACAGACGGTTTTCAAACCGTCTGTGATGCAAATATCACAGACGGTTTTTAACTAAAAACCGTCTGTGATAGTTATAATCACAGACGGTTTTTAGTTAAAAACCGTCTGTGATATATAGTTATCACAGACGGTTTTTAGTTAAAAACCGTCTGTGATATATAATTATCACAGACGGTTTTTAGTTAAGAACCGTCTGTGATATGTATAAATCACAGACGGTTTTTAACTAAAAACCGTCTGTGATATTGCCTTCTACTCCTAAACATATTTCTGTTTATTGGCTAGCCTCGGGAAATGCTAGACATACCCTTTGAAACAAGCAGATCAATATGTACATGTATATATCCAATTCATATCTCAATTCATTTCACAAACATAAAACATCCATTTTTATTAATATTAGAGCCTACCATTACAATATTCCAAAACAACGAGCAGATTACACAATAAGAACAACGAGCATATTACACAACAAGAACAACAAGAACAACGAGCAGATTACACAACAAGCAAAGATCCTCTATGCCTTTGACGCCCACCATCCTTCTCGCCCCTGATGCAACGCATGAGCTGGATGTCTTTGACGTCCACTATCATCGCCGTAGACTTGTGCGTCGTCTGCATGGATGTGGACAGCAAGGAGGAGGACAGCAAGGAGGAGGAGAACAGCAAGGAGGAGGAGAACAGCAAGGAAGAGGACAACAAGGAAGAACAGACCAGCAAAGAGGCTGAGTTTGGATTATATTTATAGGGGAGGGAGAGGGAGGGAGAGGCAGGAGTTCGAAATTTTTTGGCGCCGAGACAGAGAGGTAGAGCTACGATCCGTGGGGTGAGGTGCAGGATCGACTGGCCCAGCTGTCAGATTATTATAGACGGTTCTACATATAGAACCGTCTGTGATGAATGAATATCACAGACGGTTCTACATATAGAACCGTCTGTGAATTAGAGCACACAATTTTATATACCGATGTAATACAAACAACTAGTATGAAAAGATAAAATAGCAATGTTCTATATGACTTATATATACTCATTTGAAAGGTTTCAACGAGATCTACAACTTTGCAGTTGAAGAAAAATCCAAATTCCGAAAATAAGACCAAGAAAAAGGGCAAAAACAGAAACAAAAAACTTGCGACGCAGGTTTAGGTCCAAAGATGGCCGATTTTCGGGGTCTTGGAGGGCGACTGGCGCAAGCGGGTCGTTTTTTTTGGATCGGGCTCGTCGTTAGCTTTCCAACGAGTACAAGAACGTCGAAAACGGACACCGTATGCAAAAGTTATGCCCGTTTTACTGAAAGTGTCTCAAAACTGAACCATACTCGGACTTAAGCGGGAAAATATGAAATTTTGAGGGATTGCAAGGCGGGAAACGTATCACAGACGGTTTTTATTATAAAACCGTCTGTGATACTATAATATCACAGACGGTTTTATAATAAAAACCGTCTGTGATATTCCAGATTATCACAGACGGTTTTTATTATAAAACCGTCTGTGATATTATAATATCACAGACGGTTCAGCGGTAAGAACCGTCTGTGATACTCCTTTTTCCCGCCACAAATACCACAGACGGCCTCCAAATTAAAACCGTCTGTAATAGTGTAAATCACAGACGGTTTCACAAAACCGTCTGTGATTTGGCGTCTACTATTAGGCCTTTTGTAGTAGTGATAATGGACAATAGCAAGGTGGATCGGGACTAAGCTTAGGGAGGAGTTGAGATCTAGAATGATCAAAGAAGTCAAGTGTCATCATAGTGCAAGGAGAGGCATATGGCGCTCCAAGTAACTTGAATTTGTTAGTAAGCGATGACGGTTCGATTGGATCTAGACATGTGAGAGGCATGACAGAAAGTTATTAGGGACACATGAAGTTGAAAATGAAGTACGGGGGTCCTTCAAGGCAAAGAAAGTGTGAAGCTTTATAGAAGGTGATTTGGGGCAAAACGATCTTTTTTGCCCCAAACCAAAAGGTTGGGACTTGATCAAACCACAGCATGAGGAGACACAAGAGAGGTAGTTTAGGTCAAAGACGTGCTGAAATGTTAAGTGGATCAAGTGCTGATTCACTAAAGGGTTAATGGTTGTGTGCGCTTTGAAAAATATGTATGCGTAAGTGTAAAACCCGGTATGGTGTTAGGTTAACAGGTTAGCCCATGTAAGTGGGTGAAACCCAACTAAGGGTATTGTTTAGGGTTTCTTATAAGCCCCCACTATATAAGGGGGTGAGTGGAGAGAGCTAGGGAAAGCTCTCTAGGAAGCCAAGTGGAAGAGAGTTAGTGTTCTTAGAGAGAACATTTGAAAGATAAGTTGTAACTCTTTTTCTTAAGCTTTTTGTCATCCTTAAGCTTTGTGGTTAACTAGAGAGTGGCTGGAATATTTATCTCTAAGTATAAATAGATAAGAGTGGCTAGAAATATTCATCTCTAAGTATAAATAGATATCAAAATTCATCCAAGTTTTTCTCCTCTTTACTCAAGTGTTGAAATCTTGATTTGGTTTGGTTTTTAGTGTTTGCTTCTTTCCTCTTGATCTTGCTTTATTTCAAGGATGTGTAAGTAATAAAGATATCTTTTGGAGATCAAATCTCATCCATCTAAACACTTTCCATAGCTAATTCTTGTAATTGCCTGGTTCGACTCAAGAAACGATGATTTTGGATGTTCTTTGAGTTAAGAGCTTTTGGCTGGTGTTCTGGTTATGATTAGGCTTGTTAGGATATGTGAAAGTATATCCAAAGTCATGTTAACCATCAATTACCTACAAGAAAGTCTTAGTTCAAATTCATGTGTTTTGCCCCATCTTAGTTCAACTTCCTTCAAATAGAAAATATTAGAACTTTTACAGTGATTTTATTGATCTTTAATTGGAATAAGTTTCTGACATCTTAGAAAAGGTGTGTGCAAAATTTCAAGTAATTTGGACTATGGATCAAAAGATACATAGATTTTCGTGTTTGAAATCGTGCTGGTTTTTAGCTCTGACTTGAGGAATCTGTCCAACCACCCCTAAGGCTGGTCGGACCGCCCTTTGCACTCTAGTCTAACCATTTGGACATGTCCTGATCTATTTAACTTGATTTTTCTTAAAGGTTTCTTTGTGAGTAGTTAGACTTTGTTCTTTATAGCTCCTTATGAACCGTAGTCTTCTCTTTGAGGAAAATATTTACAGAGAGCTTTAATTGTGTTGGCTTCTATTCATCCACTCTAGATGTTGTTCTCAATCCTACGATATCCAAGTTGAAATTCACAACACCATACCCAATAATAAAGTTAATTCCGAAATCAAGAATCCCATTAGGCCAAACCATTATATACAGCCGTTCAACCATGCATATTAATAAAAAATTAGGGCCACGGGTATAGCTTAATAGTTTCAAATATATAAACCCCCCCCCCCGGGGGTGAATTCAATGAGATGGTAATTTCTTTAATTTTGCTCAAACTTAACAGTATCAGCAGCCTAGCTCCTAAGTAACATGCTTGTATCCGTCTAGTCAAATATGCAATATACAGTGAAGAATGAGAGCCATCATGTATGAACCATGCCTGAGTCTAATCCAAGAAATTCAAGGTACACATGTTAGGCTACACATGCAGCCAAACCTAGTTATCCATGGAATTAAAGGTCTAAGGTGGGGTTAGAGGCAAGATCATCAATTCTAGCTAAACCACATATAGTCAATCACCAGAGAGTAATGTTAATATTCTTTCAGGTTGGATCGATTAACACAAGTTATTGCTATTTCTACGGGTGCTCGTAACATTTTTATCGTTTGGAAGGGTGAAAAGGGAATATCAGACTTTTACAAGGATATACTATAGGATTTCCCCTTCAGATAGATTCCAGCTTTCAAGTTTAAACAAGAAAGTGGTAGCATCCAAAAAAACAAGAAACAGACAACACTCATATCTTGTCGTGAGATCAAGTTGTACGGCAAGATGTATGTGTATACCTTCTACACCACATTGTAAAGTTAACTCTGATTCCAGATGTTGTAGGAAGGACACCATGCCTGTGACGGCCACGATACAGCAAGGCCTGTCCAGGCACTTGAGGACATTGAAAATATTCCTGGGTCAAATAAATATCAAAGGAAAAAAGAAATGTCAGATCTCTGCGGATTCATGCATTAACTAGCAACAAAATGGAATTTGGCAAATAATACACAGTTGTCACTTCTAAGGACTATAGTTGCATGTCACCCATAAAGATTGAGAATACAGGTGGAGAGAGATGTTGGTGCATCGCCGCAATAGTTTTGGTTGCGGGCCCCAATAGTAAAGATGAGCAACAGGAGTGATGCTTAAGTACTAATGGAGCAAATGAAACTTGTCAAGGTGGTTAAACAAAAGGATTGCTGATATGATAAGTAAAAAAGTATAATAATAATTAAGCAACCAAACACCGATGCTTACCATTGGAGATGTCTTAAGGTTCAATTCTCTAACAACACTAGTTAAACATTTATGAATTTTAACAAGAATACAGTTTTCCTAGATATAAGGAGAACGAGATTATTAAGAAAATTATTGTGAACAGACATCGCACTAACAAACATTTCTGTTTGCTGTGTATCGATCTAGAATTCAAGCCATTCTATAAATCAGCATCTCCACAGCCCTACTAATAAAGAAAAAAAATCCAAATATACATGCTAGAGTAGCATCCACAACAAACCAAGTATGTATATTTATCTACAAGATGCAACTGGACTGCAGGCATAAAATAAAACAAAGTAAATTGTATTTTCCGTGACACCCCTGCATGATGTTATCATCCAATTAAAATATGTAGTAGGTATTCCAGAAACATCCTTTACCCATGTGTTTTAACTTATGTGATGCAGTGTTTAAGCAATACTGAATAAAATATCCTGTTATTTATCTTGCTCAACTTTACATATATGATCTATTAAGTGACCACTATCCAACCAAATTTATACTTTTTGGGGTGCATTTATAGTTATTGTCTAGTAATGTTAGGCTGTAGGGTCGTTTTGTGCATTTGTATCCAATTAAACTTGTTTACGTGCTACGTATTATTGTATTAAAGTTATATAAACCATGCAACCTGACACGAACAGACAGTAATTTGTCATCAATGCAACATAATTTTAAGTAGTTTCAGAGGGACAAAAAATATATAAAATACTCCAAAAAAGTTATTGCCTGCCCTCTAGGACCATCAAAGGATTGTTTTGTTACATATCTATTATTTAGATTAGCAGAAGTGTTGTGTGAGGGAACTAATTTGAACACCGGAGCATTACGGCCCCGCTCGGTTGGGCTGAAAAGCTGTGGCTTATGGTTGAAATTGCACTGTAGTGGCTGAAATTTTACTGTATCTGAAGGTGGCTTATTTAACGTAATTAAATTTTAAAAATTTAAAAATATAAAAATATGTTAGCTCATTACGGACAACACAAACGAATATAGAAAAAAAGAACCGGCAAAAAAAGCTCAAAAAACTAAAAGTTCATAAAAAACGAAATTTATAAATAGTGAAAAATAAGTTAGAAACCAGAAGCTGAAGTTGAAATGAGCGGGGAGTAATGCCACTATAACTAGTTGCTTTCTAGGGCATTTATGAACAACCCAAAAAATATTTATGTAATGTTTAATAAATGTAAACAAAAAAACTCTGTTATAAACAGTTTGGATTGTGCATATCTTGTGGTAGATCCTAAACTAGCTCTTATATACACCATGGTTACTTGAAGTTTGGCCAACGCATATAGTTCCTAAGCTCGTGCTTATATGCATGCCTTGTTAACTCATGTTTAGCTGGTGCTTGTAATATCGTGGTAAACTCTAAGTAGGTGTATGTATAATACAAGGGGTATATATTAAGTACCCCGAATCCAAGTAATTAAACATCGAGCTTAACTCTATTAGCCGGTGGTGTTAAATCTAAATGCCATGCTATTCCCTAAGGAAGCCGTTTCAGATGATGTGTAGTCTAACATTAAAAACCTTGGTTATCAATATATTTTTGAATATTTAGAATGGGCATATGAAAATGATACGCGTAGATGTATATATCAAAAAAATACTTTCATAATATTATAATTTTAGTAGATTTTATATCTATATAACAATAGAAATGAATTGTCAAAGTTGTATTTTGAGGATCGTATCAATGTTTAAAATAACGAACTTTCTTGTGTAAATGAAGGGAGTATATATCTAAATGTTGGCTAGAACCAGATATCATGCAGTGCGCACTGATCAGAATAGGCACCAAGTAATATATTACGCTAGCACTACTCAAATGTTAATTTGGGTGTGTTGTGACTATCACATCATTGTATTATATATTACTGTGACCAAGCAATATATTACGCTAGCACTCTACCTAAATTGCTCATTTTTCTCAAAATAAAGTTAGTTTGAATACTCCAACACATGATTTCAAACCCATAAATATCGAATGTATCAAAATCAATAAATTTTCAAAAAAAATCAATGCTTATCGTAGTTATCACCATAATAGTCATCTACAGGATGCATGCTTGTTTGAAGAATAAAATCATCGCTCCACTAACAGGGCCCGCTCTGTCGAAGACTCCTACTTACAGATCCAAGAAATACAGTTGTGCTTAGAAAGGGCTGTAATACCCTAAGGGGTAATCTGGTTATTTGTACAGGCTCAAGAGTCTATAAATATATACCCATGTATCCCTCATTTGGAAGGGGCTCTCTTGAGCTCTCATTAGCAATAAAAAAGCATATTCGAACTGGTGAGCCATCGGAGGCTCCCTCCTCAAAGGTAACCCCTCGTTGGCTCACCGACAAGAGTAGAACGATCCTCTCAGGCCCCCAAACTTATATAAACTCTCGTATCATTTTTACCCTCGTTGACGATGGCCCATAAGACGGACGATGTCCACCCCCGGCCCTCACTTGTGTTTGGGTTATAACATTTCTCGGAGGGATCAATCTAGGAGCTAATTGGGTCTACGTAGGAAATGATGAGCCTTATGGGCGGATCGAGTGTACAGATTGAATAACGGCCCAACTAGATTCATATTTGCATATTTCTAATCTAACTAAAATCAATTTTGAATATCGATCACGCAAATTCGAATGTGGAATTTCAGACTCCATTAAATATATACAGATATTTGAATTTTTATTTGCTTAGAAAATACTAGAATGTCTACATTATGAATCAGTGTAAATAGATTGTGATAAAGTTCATTATGATTTTATGTTGCCTAAGTTAGGCTAAATGAAAATTTACGCATATATTTCCTACTCAAACCAAGAAATGAATCAGATAGAGAAAAATAATATTCAGATGTCAAGATTCCATAGTGAATTCTCATCGGATTCGAATGATCGAATGTGTTTAGATATAATTAGCTCCTACTACACCCCTAAAAATATATGTCACCTATAACCTACATGTGTTTTTACAAAAATAATCTATATGTTTTGGCTGAGTTGTTATTGAGTTTTCCGTAGGGTAAAGGATGTAACTGGGAGAACAGAATGTTTATGCACCGTCATTTGTTTTACATTTATGGAAATCGATAGTGTATGTGTTGGGAGGCGGAGGAGGGGTCCAACATCTGTCTTTTTTTTCTATGTGATTAATAGTAAAACTTTGTTTGAGATATCTCTCTTCCATTTCACAGAAATAATTGTCAAGACGTCCAGAATGCGTCCATATGTTGTCTGTAATACCCCCATCCCATCACCTTTTTCATCTCATGTAATGTCTTCTCACGCCAGTAGCCCACCTCATGGCCTCACGCCACTTACTCCTTGCATTCATCCTCTCCCACCCGTGCTCCTCCTATGTGGGCATCTCCACGACCTCCGAGTTCCTTCCAACCGTTAATAGCAGGGCCATCCTCGCCTTTGATGCCTTCCATGTCCAATGGGAGTTTTTGATCGATGGGCTTGCATCCTCTCAACCATCCATGTGGGAAATGAATGTAGGCAGAGATAGAAAACGACATGATCAAGGGGGGTTTCGTGGATAAAAAAATCCACTTGTAGGTTTATTAATGAACTAAATTAAAATGTATGGGGAAGTGAGAATGTAATTCACTTAATTAAGGGTCTAAGAACCCTCCCCCCCCCCCCCCAAAAAAAAATCAATGCAAAGGATATGAAATGAGAAAAGTTCAGAGAAAAATAGGTGGGGGGGGGGGGTCAACATTACCACTAGCAGAAAATAGCATTCTTGAAAAACATTTCTGTAAAATCGTGCAAAATTTTACACAATACATCAAGTACCTTAGGCTGTACTTCTGAATTAACATGATTCACACAGCGTATACCACAGAAATAGATGTCACCACCAGTAAACTGTTGGCCTAGGCAGACATTTAGTGTAACCTCACAGTCATCCACATGAAAACCTGCAAATATCCAGTTATTATTGTTCAGAGCAGATTAAAAACACACTAAAAAGTTGACTAGTAATATTTGGTTTACAATAGGAAAACAAAACAAATATCACGTCTTAGGACACAAGAGGTCTAATAAGTAGCTAGCTATGGTGGTTGCAAAATCATAATGAATCATAAATTAAAAAATAGTTTATACAAGAAGCTGATCAGATGAATACCTTCGAGTGCCATAGACTATCAGAGCAAGTACAACAATGGTCTTATAGCCAAGCTAGTCAGCATTTTTGCTGATGTGGAGGAGAGAAGAGAGGAGAGAGAGGAGAGCTTGGCTCTCATGCAAGCAACAAGCTGCACACGGGAGCCTATGCAGTGGTGGGTCCAGATAATAAATGTATGTGAGGAGGAGTAGGAAAGAGAATGTGAGACATGGTACCACATAATAATAAAAAAATCTTTTGTAGACAAATAGGAGACAGATTATTGTATAACTTGACTCTTATAACTTGGCTTATAGCCAAACACTTGGCTCTATTATTGGACTTGCTCTCATAGCACTCTTGTGGGGAAAAATCAATGATCATAACACAAACATAATGTTGGATCTCCAAGGAAACAACAGGAGAAATAATTAAGATTTGCATGCATGCATGTCTAGCTCTTCTTAATGAGAGACTCAACAAAAAGAGGGAGAATGGGTGGGCTCAAAGTAGAAACAGTGTAACATCATTTTATAACTATAAGCATTCATGGATGTGGTTGCATGTTGTGGTAGCATACCAATTCCGCTATCATCTTCACCATATCCAACAACAAAGGAATGCTGTGTGTCCAATAATTGACCCCCAACTTCAGGGTAAAGAACTGCAGAAATCAAGAACAAATTAGAATATCATCTCCTTTTTTTAAGAAAACAAGGGAAAGTTTGGGGCATGAATATCAGAAGCTTAATCTACTACTCTTTATTCTTCCACAAGAAACTTAGATTGCCAATCAGATAACCTGTAGAAATAGGTGAGATGAATTGTTTCATGAGGTCGTCCAACATCTCCTCTAGTCCAAAATCAGAAAGCGCTGCGCCACTACCACGCTTGTCCATGGTATTTGGCATCAGTATCCTTTGGTTCTCTGTGCGTGCCCAATTCAGAAAATTTTCGACCTGTAAGTATGAAAAGATTATTTAACTTGCTATTCAAGTGTCCAAACAACAACAGTATTATGAAAATGAGAACAACATTATAATTTTATTTTTTACAAAAAGAAAAATAATACAATTCCATACCTCTGCCATTAGCATCTCACAGAAAGCCGGCTGTAGCATAGCAAATGCGCATACTCCAGGTGCTGGCTCAGTGATTACACTCAGGAGGCTTCCTTCAGTGCTGCCACTAATGGCTTGGAGAAATGTCGGTACAAAGAATGAAGATGGACTCATACTATAAAGCTGGCTGTGCAGAGGCTGCAAAATATCCAAGGGAAAAAATGGATTTGTATACTATTTGGTAGACAGCTATAGGAAAGAGAGTGCGTTTACAAAATGAACACTATGACCATTGTCATTCATAATTCAACAGAACTTCTAATTGAAAAGGCATTAAAAAATAAATATGCTAGCAATGATACCTATAGATCGATTTTAATAGGTCGATACCCTAGTTTCACTACAGGACCAAAACAAGGCATGTAAAGCTTAGGATGGAGCCTTTTAATTAGGATAGAACCCTAAATTAGAAGTCTTATCTAGACCATGAAAATATAACCCCCTGGGAGTAATAGCAGTATATAAGCTATAAGCATGCGATTGGTCAAGCTAAAAACCTAACCAACACTTTGAGCTTAATTGAGATGCCACATACATTTATAGATCAGCATGAGATAAACTCTAGTGAACTCTACAAAAGATATGCACAGTAATACAACCATCGTCGCATTTGACCATATATAGTACTGCAGGATAGAGATCTTACGTGTATATTCGAATTATTTCTAATTAAGTGCAGAAACTAAGAAGCAAACTGAATCCCCTTCGTTTTTTCCCCTTAGGGAAGAAGAGTACATAACATCACAGCTCTTTATTATTATTATTATTATTATTATTATTATTATTATTATTATTATTATTATTATTATTATTATTCTCGAAACAAAAAGGTGGAGAGTAGCGACTACATCTCTAGGTGATCTAGCATTGGATGTAGTTCGTACGCATCGAAGACTCGTAGGAACATGCAAAAGAAGAAGATAAACGCAAAAAAAAATGAAAATTAAGAAGAAAAGGAAGAGCACATCATACAGGAGTACAGGACACGGTAAGCAAAGCGCAAACCTGATATGAGGACATGATCCTTTCCTTGTACTCCCTTCGTTTCTGAATCTGCATGCAATTTTACGACGTGATTAATATCAGGAACAGCTCAAACTCATTTGTATATATTATTACTACTGGTCTACTGCATCGATCTGCATACTAATTAATCTCAGTGAATAACAAGTTAAAACGATTAGAAGTACAAGGCATGCACGTTGATTGATCTATTCTCGATCCGGTCGGGATGCAGTTATACAACGCGGTTAATCTCAGCAAATAACACGTCGAAACGATTAAAAACTAGAGTTAGATGCCGCATCGATCGATCTCCGGTCGGGATCTACCTACCCAGTTGAGCTCTGCCGGCGATGGGGGCTGGCGTTCGAGAATGCCCCGCATGAAGTCCAGCTTCACGCCGCGGGAGGCGGCGAGGAGGGCGGGCGGGAGGTGGCGCTCCATCGCCTGGTACATCTTCTCGTCAAGGAGCGGCTGCGGCTGAGGCTGAGGCTGAGGCTGAGGCTGCGGCTGTTGCTGGCCCCCGGAGCTGATCTGTCGTCTCCCTCTCCGGCTCCCCTTGCCCCGGCCCTTCTCCTCCGCGGAGCGCAGGGACAGCGGCATAGTGCGAGCGTTGGCTAGGGTTTCGTGCGGCGGCGGAGAGAGGGGGGGATGGGGAGGGAGGGCTGCGCTGTGGTGTGCTGGGTTTTGGAAACAAGTGAATGAATGCAGTGGAGGGGAGGGGAGGGGAGCGGAGCGGGGGAAGGGGTTACTACTTATATTACTGCTCGTTGCGTGGAGGGGGAGGCAGCACGAGGAGTGAGGGAGGTAACACGTGGCACCGGGAGAGGGGAGGAGACACGTAGCAGGTGTCATAGGAAGAGTGCATGTAACTGACTTTGGACTGGCCGGCAAGCGGCGACCTCTGCCAAATTTGAAAGGGGGATTTGCTCTTTTGCTCTATAGCTGGTGTGTATTTAATGATTTGCTCTATGATATTTCACTGATATATAGGTATCAAATGTTTCAATTTAAAAATGAGCCCTTTTGCAAGGAGACGATAGTAACTTTTTTCCTAAGTTGTTATTCTCCTTTTGTTAATTTCCATGTTGGAGTTTAGCATAATCAGCCTTGGAACTTTTTTTTGTAAAATTATGTTCTTGATGAGGGGGGGTGATAGTGAGGAACGACGATCATGCTTGGTTTAAGAAAAATCTCTATAAGGTACTTCCTCCGTTGGAATTTATAACGATGATCATGCTTTGGAACTTAAACCATGCATCTCCAGTACAAAGGAGTAAAGAGAAGGGTTGAAAAGAAGAAAAAAAAGGGGGAAGGGTATTTGTAATGTTGAAAAGAAAAAAGGGGGAGGTTTTTTATCCGAGTCATGTTCAGCCCGACCTCGGCCCAACTGGCTGACCGTCTATAAGAGGGGAGTGGCGTAGGGGGAGAGGTCATGGCCTAGCCGCTACCCTCACCCTCAAGCCGCCGCCCATGCCGTGTCATCGTTGCGCCACCTGCCTATGCTGTCGTCCAAGTCATTGCCAGACCAAACCACCAAGCTGCCGCCACCCTGCGTGTCACTCGCCGTCACTCTAAGCCAGCGACGTTCGCCACTCTACCCGTGTCGCGTCATGCTCGCACACTACCGTCCTGCACTGGTCGCACCACCTGCATCGGCCACCCTATCCCCTCTGCCTAGCAACGCGCTATAGTCCAGGACAGCTGCAACCAAGGGAGAGGAGAAGCAGGGGAAGGGAAAGGGTGGGAGCCTGGCCAAGGAGAGAGGGGAAGGAGATTGGCCGGAGTGAGAAAGAGCAGAGTGGGTCGAGCCGGCGCTAGATCATCTGGCTAAGAAGAGGAGGAGGAGGAAGAGAAGTAGGGAAGGGAAGAGGAGAGGAGGCCAAGCTATGTGGAGCTACTGCTGTAAGAAGGAAGGGAGAAGGGGACAGAGGTGGGATTCTATCATCATTCCTCGCCTAATTTTCTTTATCCAATTCGTGGGTAACGACTCCAATTATTTTTCTATACGTTGACTATTGAATTCCAAATTGTTTTGACTTGCGATTTGGGGAGTACTTAGCTTGTAATTTGTCTTAGTTTTGATAGCTTATAATTCATCTTAGTGTGGGTGATTAGTGGCTTCTGGGTATATGGTTTGCGTGCTTTCGATATATCAAATTTTTGGGGTATCTAGAGATTGAATCCGGGAAGGTGATGTTCTAGAGAGTTGTAGATAACTTTCCAATATTTCCAACAAACTCAAGAATACTAAGATCGATTGGGTAGATTGCAAGTTATGGCCTTTGAAAGTCTATTGTTCCGCAGACTATTGTAGTTGGGTGATGTCGCGGTATTCAGTGGGTTTGACCATATAGACCACTCAATTAGGTCAGAGTAGTAAGTACAATTACGTAGGAAATTTTCTAATATTTCCACAGGGTGCTTAACCACTCAATTTTATTGAGGTGTGAATTTTGTACGAGTTCCCACAGTCTGTTGTTATGTAATCCTCTACTGGTTGCAACAGTCATATTGTGATGCACTTTAACCTTATTAGATGATATAACCAACTTTTTGGTGTTAAATGAAATGTTGTAGAGAATTTGGTGTAGATATTCATGATGTATTCTTTTACTACAATCTGTAGTGGATAAAAATGGTTATAAAAGTGTCGAGCTGTTGTCCTGGGGGACAAGGAGTGATGCTTTGCTATTTTTGATATATTAATTAGCTTAATGCTTAAAGGATGCCCAACCAATAAACATTGAACTTTGGATATAGTTTCTAAAATATGAGGTTTTATTTCATGCTTATGCCTCTAAAATGCAAGTACCGCGCTTTCGATTACCAAGACAGTGAAGCAAATAAGCTTGAGGAAATGGGAGAGCAACGTTTTAAAGTGAATGACCATGTGTTTTACTTTTCCTATGCAATTGGATGTGTATTGAGATGCTGCAATATGGTCATTATCAAGTCATAATGCTTCTCACCATTGTTGGTGTCGGCCACACTTGATCCTCATAGTTGAAAGGCAAGTGAATGGTAGATAGTAGATGATGGTAGTTCTTAATGTCTCTACGTATGTGAAATTGTCTTCCTATTTTTATTATCTATGATGAACCTAAGACGCTAATTAAGTGACAAAATTGGTTAAATGAAGTTGATGTAATATGGTAAGTAATGCTAGTTACATCCTGATGGTGGATAATGGCAATGATATATGAGATGGTTACGTGATATATGGATAAAGGTTAATGGTATATGAAAAATGCTACAAAGAAGTGTTGCATTTCATGCATACTATATTTATGATTATTTTGTACCCTGTAATATTATATGATGTTGGTGAATGAATCATACTGATGGTTACATGGTCATGATGGAATATGGTAAGTGATTATCTGAAATCATTGTATCGCTTGCATTCACATCATGAAAGAATGCATTCGAGCTAGGTCAGTGAGAAAGTTATATAACTAATCTGGAGTGCATGAACCAGATCGGTGAAAAAATTATATGACTAGTCCAGAGTGCTCTAGAGAAAGACCTATGAACCTCCACGGGATGGAGAGAATGAGAGGGTGTTACATCGACAAATGCCACTCAGTTATACAGTATAAGCCAAAAAAAAGTTGAGACATATTCATGAGCATTGCATTACATCAGAAAAAGGAAAGTCATGTTCAGACATACTTATTATTACTGAGTTGCGAATGATGTGAATAACATGAGAATATTATTGTTTTATATTGTGCTCACGATGTACATGTGTGTTGCTTATTGATAAGAAGCTAATGAAATATGAATTAAAATGATAATACGTAGAAGTTGATGTTTGTTGTTTGCTATGTACTTGTTGAGTCTTGGACTAACACTTACTTTGTTGTTGTTTTTAGATGACCATTGAGGACATCATGCATCGGGAATAGGAGTAGCACCTTTTCACCACATCCAATGATAATGATTTAGGGCAGTCCCAACCCAGTGATTAGGATGGTTTCCATGGAATTAAATGCATTGCCATGTAAGCAAAAAATATGATGTGGCATTGGAGTTAATGAGGAGAGAAGGAGAAATTGTTTCCTACCTGAGAAACGGTTTCGGTGCGTGTTCCAAACAGCGAAGAAACGGCTGGTTTCAGCGTTGGGTGTCTTCTTGGTTTCCATAGCGCTAGTTTTCCCCTCCCTTTGGATCCACTGCATCGTGCTCCTCTGCTCCTCCTCCCTTTGGCCACATCAAATTGCCACAGCTGATCATGCTATGTTTATTACTACATGCAATTGGTCATTAATTCTTTTCTCCATAGAAACTACTATAGAAACTATAGCATTGGAATGGTTAGGTCTAGTTTGATAGTTATTGCTCTCTCTCTTCTCTGGAAACCACCCATTGAAACTATGGGTTGGGACTGCCCTTAGAGCATCATCTATGCTCACTTGAATATTACCCTAATAAACTAGCTTATTAATCTAGAACTTAGCCAATAAAGCTATCATAAACTGAAGATGAACTTCTCGGTAAATTTCTATTTACAAGTTTAATTATGCTTCCAGACGTATGGTTCCAGATATTCTTGGGCGTGAGGTCCCAAGTGTTCTCGAGCGCGGGGTCCTAAGCTTCAGTTGTGATGTATTCTTGTTCATAGTACTAGTTGTTTTAATGCATATTGTTAACCACAAGTTGTGTACCATTTCGTAGTAGTTTAATTAGAGAATGTGTTGCTGAAATCTAGCAGTGATGGATGTAATTTAAAGTGATATAGAATAGTGGTGGTATTTTGAGCTTAGACGTTGAGACGGAGTGTTATAGTATTAGAGGAAACAAACAAGAAATCTTGCTTTGAAAAACGTGTGCACCCTATATTAATCAACAACGCCAACAAAAATTGGCGCCTTATAAATTCCTACAGAGTACCTTGTATAACAAATCAAGAGTTGAAGTAGAATTTTCTAGAAAAAGTGAAAAGCAATTTTGTACATGAACCATTTTTTTGTAGAGGAGAAAGGTGTGCGTTTACACATAATGCACAGCTGTTACGAACAAACTTTTGTACAGTAGCCCTTTCTGATTTGTCCGTATCAAAATTGTTAAAACTGGGATAAACACACTGGAGTTGGACCAGAGGGAAGGTTTTCTTACAGATTGGCCTGAATGGCACCCAAAAAGGAGAAAGCTGGGCGTGGATTTGGTTCAACCATAATGCCCTCTGGCCCATGTGTAGGCAACTGAGTCTAGACTGTGGGACCAGTCGTCCGGCCTAAGAACGAGACTGTCGAAGAAGAGGGACACGTAATCCACGTGTCCTAGTCTTATTGATTTTTCAAAACTGTTACATAATTTTTAAGGCAAAATTAAATAGTTTATTGTAATACATAATATAGTAACTTTGTTTATATCGATTAAAATTACACTTATCTTTTTCTCTATAAACTATTACTATAAGTCAAAAGCCAAATGTCAATATGACGCCGCGTCGCCGCCAACTCCGGCGATAACAGGCGACGGCGGCAGAGAGCTATGGCTCCGAAGAGCTTAAGCACACTTGGTTACCCCGGCTCAACACGTTGCCCGATTCACGTAAGCCTAGTCAAAGCTAAAGCAACTCTCAACTCTCGATAGCCCTCACTAGTCACGACTCAACACTAGTTGGATCCGGTACAAATCTGGACTAGTTTGGTCCAAATCAAATGCACATGAAGAAATCAGACATCGCATCTACAAATCTAGACTAGTTTTGTCCAAACCAAATACACAGGAAGAAATCAGACATCGCATCTACAAATCTGGACTAATTTGGTCCAAATCAAATGCACACATCGTCAACCAGATATCTTTTTGACACAAATAAAACGAGGTGGTAAAGAAAAGGGAGAAGAGTAGAGCAAATATACATTGGCACGGGCAAGTGTGAATATTCTCAAAACAATTTTTGGGGGGCAAAATTGAGACCGTTGTAATAGATCAAGGGAAAATTTCATTAAGTGGATGAAAAAGATCCCAGCCTCTACAATCCGAAGATCGTACGCAGCTTAAAGGTTACAACCAAGAGCATTCAAGCACAAGAACTAACACAAAGCAAAAGACACAAGATACAAGAAAAAACAGACACTACGCCTCAATCCTATTCCGGAACTTCCATCCAAATTTTGCAAAGACCTCCATGATGATCGTCTCCAAAATCTGGCAACCATTCTTGAAGATTGGTTTTTCTTCTTTTTTTACTGAACAAGGACCAATGCCGGATCCAATATGTTGCCCTGAAAATGACTTGCAGAAAGGTGTTGGTTTTAGCATTATTGAACACTACGTCATTTCTATTCAACCACATTGCCCAACAGAGAGCCGCAGCACCTAGTAAAATCTGATTTTTGAGTTTTGCCCCGATGCCATGAAGCCAAGAGCCAAACATATCCGATATACTAGATGGAGGATGAATTCCAAAGGTGATGTGTACTGTGTTCCATATAAATCTAGCAAAGTGACAATCAATGAAAAGATGTTGTATCGTCTCCAAAGAGTTACAAAAACAACACTTGACACTCTCTTGCCAATTCCTTTTTGCTAAATTATCTTTTGTAAGAGTGACCCCTTTTTGGAGATACCAAAGGAAAATTTTAATTTTCAAAGGCACTCTTATTTTCCATAGCAGATTTTTCGTAGGTAAGACTCCCTCTTGAATCAAATTCAAATACATAGAGCGAACCGTGAAAGACCCACTCCTATGTAGGTTCCAAACAAACACATCCTTCTCATTTGTAAGGTTAACTGTCACAATTTTAGAGACTAAGTCGTACCACGCTGTCAAATTACCTTCCACCAAGCCTCTTCTAAATGACACATTCAGTGGCGTAGAAGCTAAAACCTTAGCCACAGTATCATTCTTTTTCCTCACAATCCTATAGAGTGATGGATAGACATCCCTTAAGGGTTTATTTCCTAACCAAATGTCCTCCCAAAATCTAACTTGTGTTCCCTTTTGAATTCGAAAATAACCATGAGCCAAGAAATCATTCTTGACCTTCATTAGCCCCGACCAAAAGTAGGAGTCACCCGGTCGTTTATAAACTTGAGTTATGGCTTTATTGGTCAAATATTTCTTTCTTAGAAGATCTTGCCAAACACCATCCTCATTAATAAGTTTAAACAATCATTTACTCAAGAGACATTTGTTTTGAATCCCAAGGTTTTGGATACCCAACCCGCCACAGTCCTTTGGTCTACAAAGTACACTCCACTTAGTAAGCTTGTACTTCTTTTTATGACTATCACTTTGCTAAAAGAACCTTGAACGGTAAAAATCAAGTTTTTGTAAAACACCCTTAGGGACTTCAAAAAAGGAAAGCATATACATAGCTAAACCATTTAAGACCGAATTGATCAAAACTAGCCTTCCTCCAACGGAAAGAAGCTTTCCTTTCCAACTGCTGAGCTTCTTTTGGAATCTCTCCTCAATGATGGCCCAATCTTTGTTAGAGAGTTTACGCTGATGCAAAGGAATACCAAGATATTTAAAAGGTAAGCCCCCGTAATGAAGGCTGCAGGATTCACAAAACAACACATGCTTTATCAATCATAACACAAGAACTTGTGATATTGTACCATACAGTGAACTTTGTCGAACCATCAAGAAACATAAAAATCGAGTTCCATTGGAAGTCCCGCTTTAATACCCGTAGGACACCAAATCTGAAATGCGACCTTAACCCTCAAATTAAACCCCTTGCCAAGAAAAAAAAAACCATTATAAGGACGACACATGATACATGATGAACTTAAACGTTCACGCAGATACTCATAAGTATGGATGGCAATCCCCTAGTGTATCCCCCGAGACCGCGCCGTAACTAACATGGGAAACTGAAACACTGGGTCGCCATCCACCCACAGCAAAGGCTTATGCCAAGGGTGTCTCCATATGCTCACCGGTGGATTCGGTAGCGCCCCCCTCAGTGGTCGGCTCGCTTGCGGGCTCACCCACTGCTTCGGCGCCATGGGATTGCTGCTCTGGTGTTTGGGGAGCTGGAGTCTCGGTTGGAGGCGTCGGTGGGGTTTGCGGCTTAGGAGCTGGTTTCGGTTTCGTCATTATTGGTTTGCAGAACCTGTAGAGATGATAAACAGCAAATGTGGAGTCAGAAATGTTTTTTAAATAAGGTGCAAACATCAACAGCACACATTTACTTACCTGTCAAGCGTTTCAGCCTTCTTCTTTATATCAGAAGAAAGGAGGACAGGGTTAGCATGCTTCGGTAGGGCGTCTTGCTGATGTTTTCTCTCTCTCAGCCAAGCTTCTGCTTCTGAACACTCGTTTATGACCTGCATGACAAGAAAATGAATTAACACAGAGGTAGATAGACGTATACGTGCAAAATCAACTGCAGATTAACAAGTGACACGCTAAACTTTATCACATGCTATATAGAGTCCTAATAACATAATAAATTAATAAATGCTATCCATGCACTTGTTTACTGGAACATGATCAAATAGAAAATTTAAAATTCAACTGTGCTGCTTTTGTGGTTCATGTAATACCTTCTGCTTCTCCTCTATGCCAATGTGATCAAACTTAGGATCTTTGGACAAGGCAGCGTCTTTGAAACTGATGATGCAGTAAACAAGTTGGTCGATGGCAGGACCTCTGTCCACCCACTCCTTGTACCGTGCTTCAATGGGATCTCCAACCTACATTGAGACCAACATTCGTCAGCATCTTTCAATATCTAAAACAAGATACAAAGGAATGCACTAAACGACATAGCATAGCGAACAGGGCAGACCTTTTTAAGTTCTTCAAGCTTAGCAACATACACTCCCTTGGTCTCGTCCTCACCATCTTCATACAACCAATCTTCAACCTCCTGAAGCTTGGGGAAGAATGCTTCCTTTTCTTCAGCCGTCACAAAATCATTGTACTTGTCGTGCAGCTATAAATAACAGATAATATCAGATTCTGTCTCGAGTCTATAGGAGTGAAAAAAAAGGAACTGATCAAACCTTGTTACGCATGTCATAAACATAAGCCTCCACAGCATTCTTCTTGTCCTTTGTTTCTTCCATCACTCTATCCTGAAGAGCCATTTCGAACTCTTTCTCCACAGCCTTCTCCAACTCCTTAGCCCCCAATGCACCATAAACTAACTCGGCAATTGGAACATTGGTTTTCTTGACTCTCTTTTTTGATGGCTCAACCTAGAATTTTTCACAAAAAAAGAGGGCAAATCATTAATTAAGTTGCACCTATCAACGATATAAACTTTCTTTCTTCCTAGCTCTAAACATGCCATGCACATCTCATTGACTAAGCCATACTTTTGGGGCTAACTAAAACAGACCATGAGGATAAGAAAGGACAAAATACCATAGCATGGGAGGATATCATCCGAGCAAGAATGATCATACCACATAGTTAACAACAAGTACCAAGGGGCACTAATTTCATGATTTCATCCACAATAAGAGAATAAATCTACTCATGTTTCTATTTGGAACAAGACGCAATGTGTCATTTTGACAAGCACGTAAAAACCCAAATAAGAAGACATAATCAATGGATGCATTCTTTTCATTGATTTTTTTTCCCAAAGACAACGCAGCAATAAATACATGCCATTCCCTTCCCAAAAAAAGTGCCCTACTCCATAATATGCACAATCGTATTTCCATAAACCAAAAAAACATGAGTCAAAGCTAAGTTTCTCTATATTGATATGCTTTTTGCTACACATAGCTATCCACTTATGTAGGTATAATTGCATGCAAAGTGGCACAGTAACTTCAGGGCACAGTTGCATATGGACAGATCAGTTTACATGTGTAAGCTTTAAAATGTTGTCTGATCTCTAAAAGGACTAACAATGGACCAACTAGGAACCCAGCCAGTTAATAAACTACAGTTGGCAGATATGTTAGATCACTACGATCATGGTTGTCACGGCGGACATGGCGACCACGGCGACTGCCGGGCGCCAGGACGCCTAAGCGTCCAGGCGGGCGCCTAGGCGTCGGCCAGGCGTGCTAGGCGAGCAGCCAGCAGATGCACACAACATGTCAGCAGTCAGCAGTCAGCACAGCAGAGACAGAGAGCAGAATCAGCAGATGCAGACAGTGAGCAGATGCAGAATGCAGACAGTGAGCAGATGTAGACAGTGAGCAGACAACACAGGCAGTCAGGTACACAGCAGAGTAGCAGACAGAGAGCAGCTCAGCAACATACCTTGAAGAGTTGCAAGTTGCAACCCTGAATGGCTGAATTCCTAATCATCAGATTCAGATCTCCTGAGTCCTGACTCCTGATAGAACATGCCAGTGACCACACCGAGGCCCCGAGCAGAGCAGATCTGCCGGAAAACGGGAAGAAGAACTGAGCAGAGCAGAGTAGACTAAGCAGAGCAGAGCAAGAGAACCAGAACAAGGAGGAAGAACGGAAGAAGAACTGGAGAAGAAAAGTAGAAAACAGGAGAGTCGCGAAGAGAACAAGGAGGAAGAACTGAAGAAGAACTGGAGAAGAAAAGTATAAAACAGGAGAGTCGCGGAGAGAACAAGGAGGAAGAACTGAAGAAGAACTGGTCCTTGCCTGCGGAAGGGCTTCGATTCGTCGACTCGCGGAGAGACTGCAGGAGGGGGATCCTCGTCGGACAGTCGGAGGGGTCTCCGACGAAGGCAGGTCGGTCGGCGGCGCCGGCGGAGGGAGTGGCGACGGCGACCGGTAGGGTTAGGGTTTTTTCGCCGCTGCCGCTTGACTCGCTTCATTATACCGCTTCGCCTCTCCTCGGCCCTCGGCTGCGTATTATACCCGTTCGGCCCTCGGCTGGGTCGCAACAAGGCGTCGCCGCGCACATCGCCATGGACGACTCGGCGACGCCGTGGACGACCAGCCTGGCTAGGCGCGCGCCTAGAACACCAAGGCGAGGCGAGCTCTCCTGTCGTCCGCGCAACACCGACTGGACGCCTAGGCGACGCCGTAACATCCATGACTACGATCATATACCCACCACTGCTATCTGAACAATTGCCAGGAATAGTGTTCCCCTAGCTTTCCCCTAGTTATATTAAAATTTAGAAGAGCGAATAAAAAATTTAAGACTTCAATACAAAAGGAGAAACAAACATCTCATCATCATGCAAGGAACAAATTCATAAAGAAGTGGGAAAACGTCGCTAATAAATTACAAGCTTAATAGTTATTTGCTTAACTATTCTTCCAACTAGTTGAAATTGAAACATAAGGTGGTGCAAATAAAAATAACATAAGACAGAACAGTGTAGTGATGCTTTAGGCAAAGGGTCCGGCCTCTAGCTCCAGGCACTCACTGGTGTGTGGTGTGCAAATGCAAAAGTTTGTCGGCAATGAAAATTTACCTTGGCATCAGTTTCCATTAGAACAGATTTTTCCTCAGAATCTGGTGTGCCATTTTCAGCACCCTCCCCAGCAGCATCTGCAGAAGCTTTGGCTTCCTGCATATTTACATCAGTTCCAGAAGCAGACTCACTAGGTGCCTCATCTGTCTCCATCTTAGTGGAATCCTTCGGTGGCTCGTTTGTAGCTGCAACTGGAACTTCCACTTCCTCCTCCTCCAACATCTACATACAGACAAAAGTGATTCACTCAGATTGATTTCTATTAAAAAAAATAGAGTACCAAAGAAAGCAACTGAGACTGATTCGACTTACAGTTGCTGATTCAACTGAGACTATCCCATGGATGTCAAGGCGAACTTTCACTTTCAGTTTTGCTTTCTCGCCTTTGCTGGGTTGAAAAGGACCAACCTATACAGAAAAAGGATTTTAACAATCAGCAAAAGTAGCCACTATTTGAACTCATGGTCCATTCAAAAATATCAAAAGGGAAATACTAAATTGATACCATGTACGTGCTAATCTTTGGAGGAATTTGCAAATCACCAGTATCAACATATGTGACATCTACCGCAAATGTATTGGACCTATAGAACGTCAGAGCTTTAATGCTGGGCATTGGATTCCCCTTGGGGAATACAACAGTCTGTTGGTTGTCACCATTCTGAGTATCTGTTTTCCAAGACATGGCAATTGAGAAAGGAAAGCCATCATTAACCTGCACAGGATTAAGCCAGTGTTATCACTAGGAATAAAAGTATGATTGAACATACAAAAACCTGAAGTATTTTAACACCCGTGGTCTCATCTTGTAAACTTGCGAATAAGTTACCCACTGTATTTTAAAACAAATATCAGTGTAGCATATTGGTATTATATATCAGAACTAAGGAGGAAGTGGAATGGATCTTTGAAGTTTGAACTTCTTCCATATCATGGCTTTTGAATGGGTTGAGTTGTCAAACACTGTGTGACATTATTAGAGTATATGGTAGTTAGAGATAAAATAGGATAGAATTGATTTGTATCGAGTCCTTCCTTATCTCCTCTACCTTGTACACTATATATACCGGCCCCTGAGGATCAATACTACAACCAACAATATTCGCAGTATCTCTCCCTCTCAATTCAATCTAACATGGTATCAGAGCGGGCGTTCTAGCGCGCCGCTCACGCTTCCGCCGTCGCTGCCCCCGGGAGTGGACACCGATCCTCCCAGGGGCAGCCAATCGTCGTTTTTTTTTTGAGTCGTCCGTAGAAGCAGCCGCATCGACATTATCCACCTCGCCGCCTCGTCCCATGGCGCGCCTCCACCTCGCGGCTGTGGCCATGGCCGTGCTCTTCACCTCCGCCGCCGCGCAGGCCCCCGGCCCCTCCCCGACGCCCGCCCCTAGGGCGCAGCCTCCGGCGACCCCACCTCCCGCCGCGGCGCCGGTGCCCCCTCCCGCGCAGCCTCCGGCGACGCCTCCCCCGGCCAACGCCCCCACCCCCACCATAAAGGCCCCGGCTCCGGCCCCCAAGGCCCCAGCTCCGGCCCCCAAGGCCCTCGGCCTCGCTCCGACCGCCCCCTCTCCGCCGGCGCCGGGCTCGATCTCGCCGTCTCCGGCCGAGCCCCCGGCGCCCCCTCCGCCGGGGAACGCCGCGGCCGGCGTCGTGCCCGCCGCTGCGTGGGCCGCCGCCGCCGCCGTGGTCTTCTACTGAGGAGATCCGCGCCCCTCCTGGGACGAGATCCTCGCCTCCTCCGCCGCTGATGTGGCCGCTATATCACCGCTGCTGTTTTTTTTCTCCCGATCAGAGATTGGGTTTGCGTCGCCCACCGCCGCTCGTCGACATCGTCTCGATCTGGTCGTCCACGACAACGCCGTCTCCGACTCCGTCACAGCGGCCATGTCTTCGTCGTCCTGCTCCGCGCGCACCTCGGCTTGATCACCCGATCGAGCGTACGGCTGCGACGACTTCTTCAGATGGATCATCTTCGCGTCGCCATCAAGCTTTGGGCTGCCGCTACGTCGCCCCCTCGGGCCGTAGTGTTGTTGCTCGTGGTCCACGTCCACTGGCTGCCGCGGCGTTGAGAGGCGCCCTCCCGGCGCAGCCGCATCGCCAATGGACCCCCTGCCACTGCTTCGACTTGGAGTTGCACCTGTGTCGCCCCGTCTGGCCGCAGCGTCGCTGCTCTTGTCGTCTTCACCGCCGTCAACATCAGCCACTCGGGATCTTCTTCGCCTACATCGAGCATTGCCGTCGTGTCTTCCTCCAGCTGTCACCGTTGCCGCTCTCGGCCGGTGGTCCAGCTGCTCGTCCTTCAGCGACCGACGTAGCCGCTCCAGGCCGTTGGTCCCTCTACGTCGCCTTCGTCCTCGTCCACCATGCCTCATCGCCAGTGTCGCCGTATCTTCCTCGACTACATTTCGTTCTTCTCCAGCAACTGCGAGCTGCACCGGCACTTCTCCTTCTACGCCGTTCTCGCGCCGCGACCGTCTTGGAGGCCTTCTCTGCTAGTCTCCTCCGACAGTGGCGCATGGTTCATGGTGGTCCCTCCCTCGCCCGCGCGGTATTGGCAACACTGTTGTGCGCTTCGTCCCGATTCATCCTTGGGCCTGGCAAACCCATTGTGACGTCTCGTCCTCGACGGCTTCGACAACATCGGCTCTTCGGCGTCATCTTCCTCCACGACCGCCTCGATCGCGTCACCGTCTTCGTCTACAGCGCACTCTCTTCGCGCAACCCGGTTTAACGGCGTCATCCTGCATGTCGTGACCACTTCCTGGCGCCTTCCTGCGCGCCCGCGGCTTGGCTACTCGTCATCAGCACCCGTCTTCGGCTGTATCGACCACGGCTACCTCACGCACGGCTACCTCGACCACGACTTCTTCGCTTCCGTTGCTTTGGCTACATCGACTTGGGCACAAAGGGCTATCATCGTGTTGAGTCCTCTTGTCGGTTTCTTCTCCAGTCCAAGTGCCCGCGTCGCTCACGCTTAGACTGCGGGGGGATATTAGAGTATATGGTAGTTAGAGATAAAATAGGATAGAATTGATTTGTATCGAGTCCTTCCTTATCTCCTCTACCTTGTACACTGATGGATAAGTCTCTGTGTTGGCTTTTGTTGGCTTTTGCTGCCCTTCAAGGACAGCATCTTAGGACAAGCATCTTTAGGACAACATCTTAGGACAAGCATCTTAGGACAGCATCTTGACTAGCATCAAGGACAGCATCTTAGGACAAGCATCTTAGGACAGCATCTTGACTAGCATCTAGGACAGCATCTTAGACTAGCATCTTAGCATATGCTTGGCTAGTTAACAGCCTATAAATTTGTATCCCCAACCCCTCAGGTTGGCATGGCATTGTGTGAGAAATAAACCTAGAAAATTGCCCCATCTCCAGGTGTCATCCTCTCGATGAGAGTAAGGATCTTGCTATCACCAAGAGCAAGAATCCAGCGACTAACAAGTGGTATCAGAGCAGTACTATCCTGTAACCTGAGCATCTCCTGCTCAATTCCTTCTCCAGCCTCGCTTCCAGCCCCGCAGCAGCCCCAACTAGCAGCAGCAGCAGCTCCGGTTGCCTCTGCTCACTCCTCCCCCCTGTTCGAACGAGCAGCAGCTCATCAGAGGCAGCTCTCTCTCCACGCAGCAGTTCCCCGGTGGCGCGCCATGTCCGCAGGACAGTCTCAGCGCTCGGTCGCCTCGAGCACGCGGCGGCGGCAGGAAGCCGAACTCGCTGTGGCAGAGGAACGCGAGCGAGCGGCGGCGGAAAGGGCGTCAAGGCTGGCAGCGGCGGAGCTGGCGGCAGCCAGAGCGGAGGTAGAAGCGGCGGCGGCGGCAGATGCAGCGCGTGCGGCAGCAGCGGAGGTCGAGGTTCTGCGCGGCAGCAACAGCAGCTCCATCTCTGCTGATGACAGCGCCGACGCAGATCTTGAGCTGCTGGAGAGGGAGGCAGCGCGAGGGCGAGCGGCGCAGTGGGTAGCCGCGCACGCCCACGAGCGCGGCGGCAGCCCAGACAGGCGCGGACGCGCCGGCGGCGCTCCTGGAGGAGGCGCGCACGGCGGCGGCGTACGGGTCGACGGAGAGCGCGGCCTTCACAGGCGACGCGGCTCTCTCTCCCCGGTTCGGTACCGTGGTCACCACGAGTACCAGGCTGTCGTCAGGGACGTCCGCCCCGGCGGCGGGTGGCCTACCCTCACCAAGACCAACTACGTCGAGTGGGCTGCGGTGATGAGGGTAAAGCTCCAGGTACGGCATATGTGGGATGCAGTCCGGTACGGCGACATCGACTACGACCAGGATCGACGGGCGCTGGATGCTCTCATCGCTGCAGTCCCGCCCGAGATGCAGTTCTCGCTTACCAACAAGCGGACTGCCAAAGAGGCTTGGGACGCCATCGCTGCAGCACGCATCGGCAGCGACCGCGCCCGCAAGTGTACATTGCAGGCACTACGCACGGAGTGGGAGAACCTGGCCTTCAAGCCAGGTGAGGACGTTGATGACTTTGCTCTCCGCCTCAACACTCTGTTGCAGAAGTTGGTGCAGTTCCGTGACGACACCTACGGCGAAGAGAGAGCTGTGGAGAAGCTCTTTCGCTGCGTCCCCGAGAAGTACAAGCAGATGGCTCGCTCGATCGAGTCTCTGCTGGACCTCTCCACGATGACGATCGAGGAGGCGTTGGGTCGCCTCAAGGTCGTTGACAGCGATGAGCCACAGCGCCTCTCGGGACCCGTCACCATTGGCGGGAAGCTCCTCCTCACTCGGGAGCAGTGGGCTGCCGGCCAAGGTGACAGGAAGAAGGGGGAGCCTTCTTCCACGACAGGCGGCCGCAAGCGTGGCAAGCACGGCAAGCCGCGCAAAGACGCCCAGGCAGGGGCGCGAGGACGTGCCGAGGGTGATGACCGTGGAGGCGCCCAGGGCGGCGCCGCTGGCAAGCAAAAGCCGGCACGAGACGACTCTTGCCACAACTGCGGCAAGCTTGGTCATTGGGCCAGGGATTGTCGACAGCCACGACGCGGCCAGGCCCACGTCGCGCAGGCAGAGGAGGAGCAGCCGGCCCTGTTCATTGCTCATGCGAGCATCAAACTACCTCCAGCGGCACCGGCCGCAGCGGCTCTCCTCCACCTTGACGAGCCGAAAGCACACACCCTCCTCGGCGACAGTTCCGGCAACGACAAGACCGACGGGTGGTGCCTCGACACCGGCGCCACCCACCACATGACCGGGCGGCGGGAGTTCTTCTCCGAGCTCGACTCAGGCGTTCGAGGCACCGTCAAGTTCGGCGACGCCTCCGCCGTGGAGATCAAGGGTGTCGGCTCTGTCGTCTTCGTCGCCAAGACTGGCGAGCACCAGCTGCTCACCGGTGTCTACTACATCCCCGCGTTGAGGAACTCCATCATCAGCTTGGGACAGCTGGATGAGAACGGATCGCGCGTGGAGATCGAGCACGGGGTGCTGCGCATCTGGGATCATCGTCGTCGGCTCCTCGTCAAGGTCAACAGGAGCAACCGCCTCTACGTCCTTCACGCGCAGGTGGCGCAACCTCTTTGTCTCGCAGCCCGCCGCGACGATGACGCTTGGAGATGGCACGAGCGCTTTGGGCACCTCAACTTTGAGGCCCTGAGGCAGCTCGGCAGCAAGGAGATGGTGCGGGGCATGCCGCACGTCGACCACGTGGAGCAGTTCTGCGACACCTGCGTCCTCACCAAGCTGCGGCGGCTCCCCTTCCCTCGCCAGACGAGCTTCCGCGCCAAGGAGAAGTTGGAGCTCGTACATGGTGACCTCTGTGGCCCCGTGACACCGGCTACACCTGGAGGCCGGCGCTACTTCCTCCTCGTCGACGACGTGTCCCGCTACATGTGGGCTGTCCTGCTCGACGTCAAGGCAGCCGCGGCGGACGCCATCAAGCGTCTTCAAGCTGCTGCGGAGGCGGAGTGCGGCCGCAAGCTTCGGGTCCTACGCACGAACAACGGCGGTGAGTTCACGGCGGCCGAGTTCGCGGCGTACTGCGCCAACGAGGGGATCCATCGTCACTTCTCCGCGCCGTACACCCCGCAGCAGAACGGCGTCGTCGAGCGCCGCAACCAGACGGTGGTGGCCACCGCCCGCGCCCTCCTCAAGCAGAGAGGGATGCCGGCATTCTACTGGGGTGAGGCGGTGATGACTGCCGTCCACTTGCTCAACCGCTCCCCCACCAAGGCCCTCGACGGCAAGACGCCATACGAGGCCTGGCACGGGCGCAAGCCCGCGGTGAGCCACCTCCGTGTCTTCGGCTGCCTGGCCTTCGTCAAGGAGCTCAACCACGTCGGCAAGCTCGACGACCGGAGCACGCCAGGGGTCTTCATCGGCTACGCGGAGGGCGCCAAGGCCTACCGCGTCCTCGACCCTGTGACACGACGCGTGCGCATCACGCGTGACGTCGTGTTCGACGAAGGGCGAGGCTGGACGTGGGGCAAGATGGTGGATGACGGCTCGACTCCGACGACCAGCGATTTCGTCGTCGACTACGTCCATTTCGAGGAGGCGGGGGGAGCCAGCAGCTCGTCTTCACCGAGCTCGCCTACCCCACCAACTCGTTCGCCACCACCTCCGTCGAGTCCACCGCCAGCACCGTCGGCCACGCCTCGCTCTCCTACACCGGCGCCTACTCCTTCAGGCTCGGCACCGGCAGCTTCGGCCCACGACGAGCAGCGCACGGTGGAGTTCGCTACTCCGCTGTCCAACGACGAGGATCGCATCGACGCCTACCACGGCGGCGAGCCTCTGCGCTACCGTACCGTGGACGACCTCCTCGGCGAGCAGCCGGTCCCTGAACTGGCGCAACGCGACTTCGCGGCGGAGCTGCACCTCGCACAGGACGACGGCGAGCCTCGTTCCGTCGCCGAGGCGGAGAGAGACGCGGCATGGCGTGCCGCGATGCAGGAGGAGATGGACGCCGTCAAGCGAAACAAGACGTGGGAGCTGGCCGATCTTCCAGCCGGCCACCACGCCATCTCTCTCAAGTGGGTCTTCAAGCTCAAGAAAGACGAGGCTGGAGAGGTGATCAAGCACAAGGCGCGTCTCGTGGCACGTGGCTTCGTCCAGCATGAGGGAGTCGACTTCGACGATGCCTTCGCGCCTGTTGCACGGATGGAGTCCGTGCGTCTCCTCCTCGCCCTCGCAGCCCAGGAGGGCTGGTGCGTCCATCACATGGACGTCAAGTCTGCCTTCCTCAACGGCGTCTTGAAGGAGGAGGTCTACGTCCGCCAGCCGCCGGGATTCATCATCCCCGGCAAGGAGAGCAAGGTCCTCCGCCTGCGCAAGGCCCTCTACGGCTTGCGGCAGGCACCGCGAGCTTGGAACGCCAAGCTGGACTCCACCCTCAAGCAAATGGGATTCCAGCAGAGCGCTCACGAGGCCGCGGTCTACCGGCGGGGCAAGGGAGGCAATGCCCTGCTGATAGGCGTCTACGTCGACGACCTTGTGATCACCGGTACCAAGGAGGAGATCGAGGCATTCAAGGCGGAGATGAAGGCCACCTTCCAGATGAGCGACCTCGGGCCCCTCTCCTTCTACCTCGGGATCGAGGTCCACCAGGACAGCTCCGGCATCTCTCTTCGCCAGACTGCCTACGCCAAGCGCATCGTGGAGCTGGGCGGCCTCACCGACTGCAACCCAGCCCACACTCCTATGGAGGAGAGGCTGAAGCTGAGTCGTGAGAGTACGGCGGAGGAGGTGGACGCGACGCAGTACCGGCGCATTGTGGGCAGCCTTCGCTACCTTGTCCACACGCGACCGGACTTGGCGTTCGCCGTCGGCTACGTCAGCCGGTTCATGCAGCGGCCGACGACGGAACACCAGCAGGCCGTGAAAAGGATCCTCCGCTACGTCGCGGGCACCTCCGACTACGGCTTGCACTACCCAAGGTGCCCCGGCGCGGCGCACTTCATCGGGTACAGCGACAGCGACCACGCCGGCGACATCGACACGAGCAAGAGCACCAGCGGGACGCTGTACTTCCTCGGCAAGTGTCCGATCAGCTGGCAGTCGGTCAAGCAGCAGGTAGTGGCTTTGTCTAGCTGCGAAGCAGAGTACATTGCAGCCACTACCGCTTCTACTCAGGCTCTGTGGCTGGCACGGCTGCTTGGCGATCTCCTTGGCAGAGACGCGAAGGCAGTGGAGCTCAGGGTGGACAGCAAGTCCGCCTTGGCCTTGGCGAAGAACCCTGTCTTCCATGAGCGCAGCAAGCACATCCGGGTGAGGTATCACTTCATCAGAAGCTGCCTGGATGAAGGGAGTGTCCGGGCCAACTACATCAACACCCAAGACCAGCTCGCCGACTTCCTGACCAAGTCTCTTGGGCGGATCAAGTTCCAGGAGCTTCGCGCCAGGATCGGGATGGCTCAGATTCCTCACAAGGAGACACACAAGACTTAGGAGAGAGTGATGGATAAGTCTCTGTGTTGGCTTTTGTTGGCTTTTGCTGCCCTTCAAGAACAGCATCTTAGGACAAGCATCTTTAGGACAGCATCTTAGGACAAGCATCTTAGGACAGCATCTTGACTAGCATCAAGGACAGCATCTTAGGACAAGCATCTTAGGACAGCATCTTGACTAGCATCTAGGACAGCATCTTAGACTAGCATCTTAGCATATGCTTGGCTGGTTAACAGCCTATAAATTTGTATCCCCAACCCCTCAGGTTGGCATGGCATTGTGTGAGAAATAAACCTAGAAAATTGCCCCATCTCCAAGTGTCATCCTCTCGATGAGAGTAAGGATCTTGCTATCACCAAGAGCAAGAATCCAGCGACTAACAGTACACTATATATACCGGCCCCTGAGGATCAATACTACAACCAACAATATTCGCAGTATCTCTCCCTCTCAATTCAATCTAACAGACATGCTGACAGCTCGATTCTATTGATTAAAAGTGACAGCAGCATCCCCAGTAATAAACAAGGGCATTAAATTGGTGATCAAATCTAAACTTAAAATATGTGAAGCATACAGCATCACTCATGAAGTCAAGAAAGCACATTGTGCATAATTTTCATGGTGATAAAGTATCAGGACATTGAACTGCTTTACTGGAGTCATGTTCAGTATCAAGACTAAATTGTCAAGAAAATTGTTGTTACTGGCAAAAACAAGTGCCCCAATAATGAAGGTCATTTAAAGATGTTAAGGAGGTAAACTCAACCATCAGCAAGCAGCTTAAAGCAGTCTTTAACATGCAAAAAGATTGAGAATGCGGGCTCTACCCATACCATTTACCCTTTCAAATATATAAAGATATATAGGCTAGCTAAAATGCGTTCAAAGTGTAAAGCCGCAACATTGTAGTTGATCTCTTTTTAGTTCAAACAAGCAACGGGAAAAAATTGAGGGTTGAAAGAGGGCCTCGTACCTGGAACTCTCGCACTTTAAAGGTGGGACTGATAATAGCGCACTCCAAGGCACATCCCCTGGCAACACATTCGCTTGCATTCATTGTCCGCCTTGGTTCTTTCCCGAAATACTCTGTGAGTATGTTAATTATAGCAGGAACACGAGAGCCTGACCCAACAACCTCAACAAAGTGGACATTCTCTGTTGTTAGACCAGCTTCTGCTAAAGCCTTCTCCAGTGGACCCTTCACACGTTCCAGTATCGGGGCACTAATTTGTTCAAACTCATCTCTTTTGATAAAACCTCTCACGTCCTTCTCATCCATCAAGCATTCAATGTTCATTGGTGCCTCAGGGTTAGCACTCAGCACCTTCTTGAGCTTCTCACACGCCACGCGCAGTCTAATGCAGGCACGGGCATTCTGGTAAACGTCTATCTTATACTCCTCCTTGAACTTTGTGGCAAAGTGCTTAAACAGGACCTCATCAAAGTCCCTCCCACCAAGAGACCTGTCATATGCGTGTGACAGAACCTTGAGCTGTCCCTTCTTGAAACCAGCAATGCAAACCTGCATGCTGGCGTGCCCAACATCCACGAAAGCAACATTCAGTTGGTCGTTCTCCGGAAGATCGGTTTTGTAAATTCCATATGCCAAAGCTGTCGCAGTGGTCTCATGGAACAATCTCAATGGGCGGAGACCAGCAATAGTAGCAGCATCAAGCACAGCCCTACGCTGGAGGTCTGTGAAGTATACTGGGATGCCAATGCAGCAGTCAACAACAGCAGCACTGAGGTTACTCTCTGCAATAGCCTTCAGATTTGAGAGCATCATGGCCAGGAGCTGTGTGGGGGTGAACACGCGCTCCTCGCCAAGGTACCGAGCATGCACAAGCGGGAAACCATCAGGTCCCTCGGAGACACGGAAGGGGAATGAAGCCACATCGCTCTGGAGTTCAGGATCAGAGTACTTCCGCCCAATGAGCCGCTTGATCTGAGAGATGGAGTTCTTCGGGTTCATGGTGGAGGAAGCAGCGCCTGCGGTGCCGATGAACCGCTGCTTGTCGCCAAAGCAGACAATCGCTGGAGTCTCCCGCTTCGACTCCTCGTTGAGGACGACATCAATGCCGCGCTGCCGCGCCACGGCTACAATGCAGCTCTCATTGCCGAGATCAAACCCGACCACGCTCATCTTTGGGTAGTGGGTCTCACCTCCTACTCTTATTCAGATCTAAGCACAAGCCCCTGCGCACATACACGATCTATCAGTTAATCACAGCGAGATCCATACTTTAACCACCTAACATGCACACTACAATCACGTAAAATCTCCATCTGTAAACCTAGAGTCCCGAGTTTTTATCAATTCAGGCCCGGAAACCGCAAAAAAAATCAACTGCTGTAGCCTAAACACCACAAATCCCGATCTAAAGCCCTAGAATGTCCGAATCCCGAGCTGTACCCCCAAAGAATCTACAAAAATCACGACTTCGCTATTAGAACCCACAAATAATTCGAAAAAAATCCTTTCCTAAGCTGAAAAAAATCAAAACATCGCCGAAACACCCAGCGATCAGATCCGAGCACGCGCGGACGGATCCAACCCGCGGCGCAACGTGGGCATAGAGGGAGCAAGGGCCGGGAACCGTACCTACGGGGGAGCTCGGGTAGCTGGCTCTAGAAGCTTCTAGAACCGTCGCCAGGGCCTTCCTCTCGTTTCGACTCGCCTCTTCTCGGTCGCGAGAAGATTTGAGGGGGGCGGCGGAGGAGGTCGCGATATAACGGACGGCGTGGCTGGGGATGCTCGGATGTTTACTAGAACCATCTATTCCCTGCCGTGGGAGTCCAGGGTGAGATCCGCACCGTCGGATCGAGAGAACGGACGGCTGGGATCGTATACGGCTTTGAACCGGTGGGGTTAGGGGAAAATTGCACAGGAGAGTTCTTCTGACGCGAGGGCCCCCCAGTCGGAAGGAGTCTCAAAAAGTGGAGGCGGCGGGCGGCGAGAGCTCTCGGAGAGTCTCCGGTGCGAGCGGGTTCCAGAAGGATCCGTTGGCTCCAGTGCGATCCAAACTGGCAGCCCGGTACGGGCTCATTAGACATGACTCATTTAGCTTAGGTTATGTTGTATCAACGCATGGGTCAAGCTTATCAAAAAAAACGCATGGGTCAAGAAAGCGACTCAGGCATGGCTCAGCGGAAAGCCAAGCCGTGCTGAGCTGGCACAAACCCGTTTAGCCCGACAGATCAAATAGACACGGTTTCAGCTTGAACAAATTGAAAAAATGTAAGAAAATCTTACAAAGTATATGAAAATAAACAATACAAATAAAATTATTTATACTTATAAAATTAACTATATAAAACTTAGGAAATATAAAAATAAAATTATATAAATATTAAAAAATGAACGGGCCACCACGCTGGGCTGGGGCGATGACCCAAGCATGGCTCGACGCTTCATGCCTGGGCGGCCTGGCATGATGGCCAAATGTGCATGCCGTGCATGGGTTGTGCCTACAATGGCATGCCATGGGCGGCACGGTGGGCATGACTCATTTGACCACCTCTAGTTGGCTCCCGGAAACAGCAGGCTCAGAAGGCTGCGCGAACCAAAGTTATACACAAACAAGAGCTAACATGCATTTAATTAATAAGGGCTTGCTTGAGCCAGCGATCACCCGTCCACCCTCCCCCACTCGCCCCTCAACTGCCACCAGAGCAAAGGAGACATGCATGCGTATTCTCGCTGTTCTATTCATACCGGTTTCTAAAAGCCGCGTTTCTATAGTGAATGGATTTTCTATAGTGTCTAACTTTCAAACGGAATGACTTTTTAAGGCGGGGTCTACTAGTTAATAATAGTATACATTGTAGCAACTTCATTTATATCAGCCAAAATCACACGTGAATATCTCTCTCTACAAGTTGTTACTATTCATAAACCAAATCCAGCCAATATGAATGGGCTAAATACCCGCGCATCTCCCGCCTTCCCTGCACACAGTAACAAGTATGAATACTACTCATACTTGTAGTACTACTTCAAGTGGAATGTCCGTAGGTATATGAAGCTAGCCGGATGTTGTACCAGCTAGAGGAGCTAAATTCTAATGGGCAAGGGCAACCGAGCGATGGTGTTCTTGATGCTATCCCTTGTGTAGGCAGCGAGCGTCGCCACCTAGTGTCAGCCCTTGTCCTGGAGCCTGAGTAGTATTAGGGCAGAGGATTGCGGTAAGAAACATGGGAAAGGTGGTGGTGGTGGTGTTGGTGCCGATGGAGGTGGTGAAGGTGGCACCAGCAGTGGGCTGGGAGGCGGCGTGGGTGGCGGGGGAGGCATGGGTGATATTGGTGGGTTGGAGGAGGTGGTGGTGTAGGCTGTGGCATAGGCATGTGCGGTGGTGCAGGATTTGTAGGTGGAAGTGGAATGGGTGGGGCAGTGGTTTCGAAGGAGGAGCAAGAGCTGGTGGTGGGATTGGCGGCAACAGGCTTGGGGGAGGAGCCGGTGCAGGAGGTGGAGGGGGAATTAGTGATGGTGGTGGGTTCGGGGGTGGAGGTGGTGAAGGGGGTGGATTTGGTGCCCGTGGTGGCATCGGAGGAGACATGGGCGGAGGCGTAGGCCCTGGTGGAGGCGTAGGAGGTAGCACCGGTGTTGGTGGAGGCATCGGTAGGGGCGATAGAGGCGGCATCGGCGGTGGCGTTGGTGGTGGAGCGGGCGACGGTGGAGGTGGAGGCTTTGGAGGCGGTGGTGATGGCGGTGGTGCAAGCGACGACGGAGGGATTGGTGGAGGACCTGGCGGTGGTGGAGGAATCGGTGGAGGATTAGGCGGTGGCTTTGGAGGCGGGGGAGCCAGCGGTGGATTCGATGTCAGAGCAAGTTCTGGTGCAGGAATGGTGGCGGGTTTGAAGCCGGTGATGGCGCAGACTACGAGTTCAAGGCTGGCAGTGGTGCAAGAGGTGGGTTCGGCGCCAACGGTGGCATTGGTGGTGGCACCGGAGGCGAGTTCGAAGTTGATGGCGGTGGCGGTATTGGTGGATGTGCTAGAGCAGGAGCTAGTGGTAGCATCGGCGGGCGGAAGGCTGGCGGGAAGCACCACAACGGAAGCAATGTTGGCAGTGGAAACAAGGGCGTTTGATTTCTCTACTGATGAGACGCGCGTGCGCGCGTGCAGTACGTGATGCCGTCGCTCTGCTGCTTTGTTTTGTGATTTCAAGGACCAACTAAATTGATTGGTTAATAAGGGGAAGGCGATTAATCTGGTGATTAGCCGCAGTAGTTTCCTCTCCTCTCTTTGATTTGTAGTAGGTCTCATTTGAATCCATGAACTATCTGTTTTTTTTTTTGACGATTCGTTTATCAGTTCATTTATGCCATTACTAGTGTTTCATTCATGTTCCGTGTCATCGACTTCTTTCTCTATCCTTCATGCATGACATGTTATTGGACTATGTAATGGCTGAGTTGATTTGCTTAGGTTATGAACACTTTATGGGCTAAATTGAGCCCACATAAGACTCACAGGCCTATGCGAGGGCTTGTCTTGTAAGTTGTAACAGCCCATGATTTGGCCCAGAGCTTCAGCTGTGCAGGATTCTTATCTTTTTCTGCATTTTCGTTGTAAGAATTTGTGCTTTGGTACCATGCACTGTCCACTACAAATGGTGACCACACAAGAATCCGAAATGCGTGTGCAGTACCACCATGCCGTTAGATTGATCAAGCTACAAATGCAAGTACTACAAGAAGTTGCGAGTCTTGAACGTAAACGACAGCGGTGCCACGTATATCACCATATGTATATTTTTGGGCTAGAGGTTTACGGATGATCTCGCCTGACGTTAACGTCAGTGACGTTGGATCACTGACGCGTGAGGCCCACGGCTTGTGGGGCCTCACTAGGCTTGGGTCACCCACACTACAATAAATAAAATAAGACTCGATGTCCTGTAGATCTTATCAGACCAATATGGATTCGCGCGGCCATGGCTATAATCCTACGAGAAAAAGGCGAATGAAATGAATGCACTATTTCTTTTAGCTTATGGCTTCTTTTGAATAAACGAACAAAATAATTTCTCCGCCGTCATTTCAAAATAGCTTATTAGGTCAGCGATTTTTAAACTGCTTATTGTCTTATCGGTATTCAGTTCATTCGTACAAGCTCTCGTGCTAAGGCCAAAAGCCATTAGTCGTAACTATAAACCATCAACCGTACCCAAAAGTGAACAATGTATGGAGTAGTTGCGAACTTACATAAATTTGGAGCTTGGTCGATGATGATCTCCCTTTAGTTTTCTTCCCTCTCTTTTCTTCATCCAATCATGGAGCCTTGTATATCATGATAGGGTCTCTGATCTGCTGGAGATGAATGATAGGATGGAATGATTAGAGTAACTAGTGTCCGCCTGATCCCACAAACTAAAGGCAACACAGCCTTTGAAAGCCAGTAATTGAGTGGGCATGCATGCCACCATTTTGACCAGACGAGCCCCACGCATGCAGGTTTGGGCCTAATCTATTGGAAAATCACCAGGTAAATGATCACTTCTATCGCAATCTACTAGTGCTAAAAAAATGGGAGTGAAAGGTTATCTTATTCTTATGCTAGCTGTAGGAATTAAAACCTGTCCAACAATTTAATCTTGTCTTTTGTCATGTAAGAAAAGGCTGATATATATTTGTCTTTCATTGGTTGGGGTTAATTATGTTACATGTTTCTCCAATGGGAGCTAGCTCAAAGTTTATATAAAAGACAAAGTAAATTAAATAGTTTGAGATCTACTAAAAAAGTACAAATTAAAGCAAATTTTATGTAGGCAGTGAAGGAGAAAGCAACTGTATCTGTGAGGTTTAGGCCCCAACCCTAACAATTATTCGGATCCTAAGCAGGCCCAAGCTATGAGTGTGACGTGGGCCATGCATGCTTTTGCACTCTAGTAGAACACAAATCCAATAGGGTTTTGGCTACAATAGCCTTCACCCTTTCAACAGTACAAATGATGGACCATTCCCATTAATGGTCTCAAACAAAGGGCAGAATAGGTTAATTTAGGGCTTCTTTCTAATCAAATCAACCAGGATACACATCACTCATGGGAGCTACTGATCTCCTTTGATTTGAAGGAGAACGGCGTGTAATTTTTTTTGCACCCGTATGATTAGGCTCTATTCGTATTGACTTCTACTTTTGGCTTCTGCTTGGACAAGTCAGAAGATAATATGAGCATCTGACTTCTCGAAGCGGTTTCTGCACCCCTCTCACTCCGAGGATAAGTCAGGAGTCATTGACGTATCATGTACCATATTCCTCTTGGTCCTATCTCACGTATGCATCTCTTCTTTACTTTTTGCATCACTCGCCCCTTTATTTTAAAAGTCACTTCTTCCAACTGATGCTATTTATTTTCAGTTAAAATTCATAAGTAGAAGCGAAATACGAAGGAAAATAGTGCTTCGAATCAGATCACAAACCTCAGCATTGCCACACGAATATTCTTCTTCCAAAATTATTATGGCAATCCTCTCTCTATATATATATTTCAAATAGTCATTTTACACCTGGCATTTTCCAAAGAATATGCCTTTGCAAAATCTTCCAAACGGACAGCAAAAGTTCATGCCTAATGAAACATAGAATACACATGTAGAGAACCAAAACAATGTTAGTTAAATACACACGACTTCCTAATGCAGCCGAATCAAAGCGTAGTATGATACACGACTTTCAAATCGGTTCGGCTGAAAGCCTCATGGCTTATGGCTGAAAACACTGTAGCTGACTGAAAAAAGCACTGTAGCTGACAGAGGTTTATTTACCATAATTAAATTTAAAAAAAATTTAAAAATAGAAAAAACATATTAGCCCATCACGTATAATGTAAACAAATACGAGGAAAAAAAGAACCGGTAAAAAAACTCAAAAAAAAGCCAAAAGTTCAGATAAAGACGAAATTTATGAATAGTGCAAAAATAAGCTGAAGCCAGAAGCTGAAGCCATATTGATCAGCGCCTTATTATTCTCTTAACTCGAGCGGTGGTTGGTACCTAGTGCAGATTAAGTACAGTATGCAACCCAGTGACGTATCATCGCCACCCACAGACACATCGCCATTGTTTACTTGGAACCTTGCACAGTATGCAACCCAGTGACGCATGGAAGCAACGCTGCTTTGTTTGTTTCCCCAAAAAAAAAAGAAAAAAATAGCGCAAATATATTTGAATTCGTGCAGCCGATTAAATTACTTCTCTGCCTCCGTGCTGCTGGTGCCATCATGCATGCATAGCAATATTGCGATGCAACCACTCCCATGAGGTAGAATAATAGCCGCAATAAACCTCTGCAGATGATGGTCCACAATCTGGGAGAATTTTTAGTTTCTCGTGAAGTGCATCTATGCTATTACTGCAGATCAATTTACCCGGGAGAGCAAACACAAATCTTTAGCACCCGCTTGGAACATGAATTCTATGTGAAACTGTTTAATTTCCATAGAAATCAAAAAACATTTCCGCATTTTAAACTTGCAATTTATAGGAACAACGTAGAAACACCACTGTACCCTAGAGGAATTTCATAAAAAATAATTCAATTTCTATTATAAAAATGTGCTATATATATCTTCCTTATAGTCGACAAAATATAAAAGTACAAACATCAATTAGACGCCCTGTGAGAGACTACGTATTCACCCCCGCGGAGTAAGAAAAACAACCATATGTCAGAGACTCGTAGTCGCCCTCCGTAGAGTAAGCAAAACATACAGCTAGATGCAGTAAAAATACTCTGCTATTACAGTGCTCAAGCCTGTGGATCTCGAGTTTATACCCTTATGGTCCCATAAGTTCTACATTCTGGTGATCCGTCCATACATGCACGCATGTACCAGATCCGTTTAAGGCTTCGCTCTAAACGGTTTCAGCTTTTAATTCTTTTTAGTTTTTAGTTTATTTAAATTGGAAGTCATTTAGAATATATCGACTTCTAATTTTAGCTCCTTTGACTTTATTTTGTTTTTCTCTTATTTATTTGTATTGTCCGTAACCAATATAATGTGTTTTTGTTTTTAAAAATTTCACTCTTAATTAAATAATTCATAAAAAAAACTAATAGCCGTTATAGTGTAATTTTAGCCAAAAGACAATAGCCAAAATCAAAAGCCACAAGAGCTGGCCATAGCATCATTGTGCATGCTTCTCGGTTTAGTTCATCGACCGATGCATATGTACGTCGTATGACGACTAGATCGATATACAGAATCACATGGCACGTGAAAGATCTTTAGCTTTATCCGGCCAAAGTGATTGTTTCTTGGGCGTTGGTTCATCTGAATCACCTGATGGGAAAAGCATGTACATGATCTAACATGCATGTATTACTGCTGTCATTACACGGTACCAAAAGTGCCATGAGTACTACTAGCCACGTAGGCGTGGCGCCACGCCACGCCAGCCACCGTGTGAGCCGAAGCAAAAGAGACGGCGATTCGCAGGGAGTTCTATAAAAAAAATCAAGGACGAATACGTATTTCCAGAAAAAGCAAAGGGTTTTTTTTGGAAAAAACCGAGGACCTGCAAAGACCTGTACGTAAGTAAATAAGGACCTATACGTAATTTCGGAAACCCGCCGGGCGCAATCCAAAATTTTTTTGCAAAGAAAAAACTTCCAGGGACTTTTTTGCGAGGAAAAAAGACCTTTACGTAATTTTGAAAAAACCGGAGGGAATGGCCTCCCCCGGCCGTACCGAAATGGCCCCGCCACGCGTCGGCCGGCCGAGGGAGGGGGCATGACGTGGATAGCGCGGGGGGGCCGGAATCCCCCCGGCTATAAGGAGGTTAGTATTTGAGATGCACAAATGCAGACAAAAGAGTGACACACTATGAGTTAGTCGTATGCCACTAAGGTCCTATTTGGAATAGGAATTATTTTATTTTTTTTTGGAATACAGAATTATTTTAATTTTTATAGAAATTAAACTCTTTCAGGTAAAAAATTGTACTAAATTTTTTTTTGAATTAGTTGCATTCTAAGAGCAAGTTTAATAAGGCTGACTGTACTAGCTACAAGGGAATCCATGTCAGCATACTCCTATGTGGAGGAGAGAGAGAGCCAAGCCGACTCCCATGCAAGAGTCAGGCTATAGCACAGGAAAAGAGGCATTATCTATGCATGTAACCATAGAACTAATTGTTATACCCATGCATATATTAAATTATCAATACACATGTATGTATTAAATGATTGAGAGCTCTTGTGGAGACAACTTATAGCCAGCTTATTGTATGAGTTGACTACATCATTATCTTTTGATGACATGGAAATGTATTGGAGGTAGCAACTATCTGTACTATTAAACTTGCTCTAAGTAGAGAAAAAAGTGCAGTTTTGACCATCGTACTATTCCAAGTGCTATGGCATTCCTTAAGCTACGCAAGTATATTTTTTTCGCAAGGTCAGGCTCAAAGGACGTCTGTATATTTTGGAGACAAGCGAAAACCTCTCTTTCATTTTACCATGTTTCATATTTACTGCAAGGGAGGACGTAAGAGGAAAAATGCTTTCCTTTTGGATTCTTCTAGTTAAGAGTTGTTTTAAACTTCGAGCAGGATTAAGGACTGCTTCTTACTCCATGTCGGTAAAGTATAAATTACATCTTTTCCTAACATATTCCTACGTTCCGACCCTTTCTTTAAACCGACGATCCAAATATGGAAATAACAAAGTTGTACTTTAAAAACGGTGCTAATACGATACCTTGGTCGACTTACCGAGCGTCTCACGCACGGTTATAATATAATTTTCCCCAGGAGCGCACAGACAGTCAAATCTCGGTGCAGGGAATTTGTTTCTGGAAAAATTTCATTCTCTTCTTTTTACCGCAGCCAGTTTACCATCGAGGGATGAAAAGGCTGAGAGGTCGGTAGGGAGGAGGAGAGAAAACGGAATCCCAGGGGGAGTGGGCCCCACGGGGCAGGGTCGGTCAGCTTTGTCCATAGCGGGCCATCGCTGTCCCCGTAAAAGTGCAGTAATTAATGGTTACTAATTCGTGCCCCCTCCTCCCTGCCCGGTGGGTCCCCACCGCGGACGGGGTAGATTGTGCTGGCCACAGTGGATGCATGCGTGGTGGGTACGTGTACGTACTAGCGTTCTGGTGGGCCCGCCGCTCGCATCGCATCGCATCGCCTCCACGGCAATCATATATTCATATGCAACCATGGCTTTTCACCGTCAGATCAGTTGATCTGTTGCACTATTGTCATGTTCTTTTGTGCAGGGCAACGGCAGATAATATTTTACTGTATTTTTTAAAATAATAGTAGATAATGAGAAGATTGATATAGATAACGTACATATCGAGGAGCTTAAAAAGCTGTTTCAAAAATGGTTTTAAGAAACAGTCCTGCTTGTTTCGGCTTTTAAAGAAATCGGAGCCAAAAACTAAAAAAAATATGGCCAATATTATCTTTCACTGCTTAGGTAAAATATACCATCTCTTGAAAGAATTGTAAGATACATTGTTTTTGTGGACTAAAACTTACCCTTAAGACCGGTAGTATGGCTTCCGCGAGTCATAGTGTCATGCTCCAGATGCTTGACACAACAGAGCATTGGAGATGCTCTAGTGCCGCAGGGCACGGCGAGCAACAACTGTTGTCGCATAGTTACCTCCGTTTTCTTGCTTTGTAGTGATTATTATTGTAGTTATGTTAATTAGTAAGGCCTGATGTATAATCAATAGTCTAAGTAAATTCAGCACTTGTTATAGTATAGCCAAATGACAGCAAAATAAGACATTTGTTGCATTGTTGAAATAGGGTATGTTAATGGTTTGATGCGAGCATTTGAGTAAAGTTTATGGTTTTGTGAAGTAACATTTATCCAACTAAAATTCCCCCCCCCCGGTGTGCAATGTGAATCTCGTACCTCCTAGATGTGCAACGAAGATGAACGATGTCAAGTAAATGATGTTAGTCACAATAAATATTTCGGTTTTACAATGTGAATCTCATACCTCCTAGATGTCAAGTAAATAATGTTAGTCACAATAAATATTTCGGTTGTACAATGTAAATCTCGTACCTCCTGGATGTGCAACGAAGATGAACGATGGGGAGCGGTACTCTGTGTAGGTGGTACGGACGTCAAAAGTGATGCATCTCAAAAACGGACCTACGGCGGGAGAACACCATGATATTAGCAGAACGTAAGGCCTAACAAGAAAACAAAACGTGGATTTGTATGTAAGTTACCTCCTCGTTGATACGGCCCATGGATGATCAGTGGCTAGTACTACAATGTCGTGCAGACTCGGTAGATTGCAATGGCTGACCGAACTCGCTAGGTCACGAAGAGCATGATGCCCCAATTGGGTGCCCGATGTGCATGACGTGATCCATTGAATGCCTGTAGCTCAGATTGTGCACTATTTTTTGGGCCTAATTTAGGATTTACTTCAAAGTATTCTGTACGGCCGGTTGTGTGTTTGGGCTGGTGAGGGCGGTCTCGGGCACACTTGCGATGTGCTATGCCAGCACCAACTGAAGTGACATACGAAACAGATTCAGTAATGACCAGTATAAATTTTATAAATGAAACGATCAGAAATTACAACAGTCTTATGTTGTCATACCGCTGCAAAGTGCTGTGGCGATCGATCGAGCGTTGTATACTGTTGTCGTGCGTGATCTGCTCGAGGCGATCTAGTGGACAAATGGTGAGTCTGCTGTACGACCAAGGTACGTACCACTCCAGGTACTTGTCGTACGTTTGGACATCGTACGGATGCTGCTCCATGACAACATCCAGGTGCGTCCTGTCCATCCATGTCGTCATCCACTCATGTTGCATTCACCGCCAGTCCGTAGCATGCTGACCCGCTCTCGATTGCCTGTATTTCCGGACTCATCGATGTTACAGAGCAAGACATACAAAATGTAAATATTACTCAGATAGAGTTTGACTCACTGGTGTACGACTCATGGTAGGAACCTACCATCTAGAGGGGCATGACCTGGTAGAAACTGAACTATCGCATTACGCATTGAGACGCGTAAGCCTGCACCATGTACGAGAACACAACATGGTTTGTCATCGCCCATAGCGCCGCGTCTTGCAAGTGTTGCAGGCACAGCTCGTATGGCGATACACGCTCCACGAAGTCTACAGTCCACAGAACCTAGGCGATGTCGATGTCGTACAACGACTTGAACTTGTTATGCCACAGCAAGTAGCACCTCGACAGTCTGCCCTTGGCCCAATGCAGATGAGCACCAGTCACCAGAAACCCATAGTGGGGTTGTCTATCAGGTCAGTGAACTCATCGAATGGGTGCACTGGCGTCACGATGGCTAGACGCCCGATAGGGAAGTGCTCCCAACTCCACAGCTGCAGGAGCACATAGCATATACACAGGTTGGGGTTATTAGTAATGTCGTGCCAGCAAGTGTCACACAACTCTTGATATATGACACATAGGATAGCTGATCCCCAACTGTACTGAGGCATCACCCTAAATTCTGTGTCAACGAAAGACTCAGCGAGGCAGACGAACTCGGTATTGCAAATGCTGCCATGTGTGGCTGGAAATATACTCCAACAAAGAGCTGAATAAGGTATGCGATGAGGTGCATTTTGATGACCTTGAGCGGTGCATTTTACAGGCACACATTGAAATTCTTCAGCCAAGCATGGGGACATCACGAGCACCCTTCAGGACAGGCAGGTTGAACCGGTACGCTAGCCTCTCCTTCCAGTCTGTCGGTGCAGGGGTTGGAACAAGTACGTCACCCCGGAATGGGAGACCAGTCAAGAGCAAGACGTCCTACAGAGTGATCCTCATCTCACCTCACCGAAAGTAGAATGTGTGCGTCTCGAACCTCCACCTATCCACCAGTGCCGCGAGCATACTGTCGTCGATGGTGAACTGGCATTCGATGGAGACCAGCCTCGCAAAGGGCAACAAACCTGTGGCCCATAGGATTTGGACATAGCGCTTGTCCAGCTCCCAATGTTCCCTCCCACCCTACAGCTTCAAGGGTGAAGAGCCAGCCGCGTCACCCGTCATCCATGAGTGGTACCGGTGATTCTCATCATAGAACTGTTCAAGAAACTCCGGTAAAACCATACTTTCTAACAAATGGGATAGACTAAATATTAGTGTAAAAATTGATAATAATAGTAAAATACTATAAGTTAGTGATTACATACGTGTAACTATATGTGAATAATTCATTAATTACCAACAATTTGATTACCCGTTGAAAAAACGAGTGATTCATTACCATTGTCCTTATCACTTAATTACTTAGTACTAACTCATTACTCAACTCTAACTAATTGCCACTACAATAATTACAACTGCTTAATTACATAATACCATACAATAACAAATTATGGACATTGTATGTACACAAAATTAGTAAAAACTATATGTAAATTATTACAACCTACTTACTTTGTAATACAAACTGAATTAATTACGACTAAGTAAATAACACTAATTAACTAGGACTACGAGAATAATGTCAAAAGCATGCGATAAAAAATTATCTGCCTTTCGGGACAAATAATCAATACTGTCACGTCCTCTTACTGCGTCCTTAATGAGCTATGCACTGGCTTTTTCAAAATAATTAGCTATGCACTCTTAATTTTGAGAGTACCTTGCAACAAATGGGATAGACAAAATATTAGTGCGAAGATTGATAATGACAGTAAAATACTACAAGTTAGTGATTACATGCGTGTAACTACATACGAATAATTCATTAATTACCGATAATTTGATTCCCGTCCGAAAAAATTACGAGTGATTCATTACCGTTGTCCTTATCACTTAATTACTTAGCACTAACTTATTACTTAACCCTAACTAATTGCCACTAAAGTGATTACGACTGCTTAATTATATACTATTATACAATAACAAATTATGGGTACATATATACACAAAAATAGTAGTAAAAACTATATCCAAATTACTACAACATACTTACTTTGTAATATAAACTACATTAATTATGACTAACTAAATAACACTAATTAACTAGGAATATGATAATAACGTCAAAAGTATACGATAAAAAATCACATGCCTTTTGGAAGACGTAATCAACACTGCAGCATCCTTCTGCCATGTCCTTAATGAGCTATGCACTGGCTTCTCAAAATAATAAACTATGCACTCTTAATTTTGAGAGACGACCACAAGAATGAGATTCTACGATGAGCAACTGAGATGAACGATGATGAACTGCAAGAGGTTTGTATTTATGGTTGAGCGAAAAGGAAACCCGGTGTGCTCACCCCGCAAATTAAGAACTCGTTGTTGACAAGCAACACTTCAGGCGAGAGGGACAGCATGGTAAAACTGATAAATGACAAGCAACACTTCAGGCGAGTGGGGAGGAAGACGGCGCAGATATAACGATATTAGTGTGGAGGAGGGAGCGCGCGAGCGGGGATGATACGGACAGAGTGACAATTGTGCGAAAGACGCAGCTGAAAAAAAATAGTAGCAATGGGCCGATATATATGCGAAGGACATAGGTCAGGCACTGCAAAATATGCCTAAGCATCGCTAATTTTACTATTAAATTAATATGAATTAATGTGGTAAATTTAGAGTACATAAAATTTTCAAAATTACACAATTATTTTGACTATGTCGGGATGATTCATATAAAATTTCCTAATTTTTAGAACTCATTTGCTATATATAATGACTCATACAAATATCAAAATCGTATGAATTTTTAAGTAATATTTAGAGCGGATAAAATTGTCAAAAAATACAATCAAATACGTTGTGTTGGAAGGCCGCGTATAAAATTTTATAATTTTTCAAGCTCATTTGCTATATTTAAAAATTCAAATAAGTAGTATACAAAAACTTAGTGTAGATAATTAAACTGGCTTAATCACCTGCCGTCTGCCCATGGGGCGGCACACAGCTACCGTTTGGTGGTGGAATGACAGGCTGCCTGCCGTCTGGTGGCGAGACAGTAGGCCTATGTGTCCGCCCGTCACCTGGATACCGAATGATAAAATGTTATTTTTGTTAATACAATAGATATATTACTATTTTTTAAATATAGATATAAACAGTGTCAAATATGGAGAAAAAAACTGAAGAAGGTGTATGTGCGCGTACAGTACGCCGCATCGCAGTTAAAATGTTACATCTGCCTCCCTTTCTCTGACATCCATGAATGGGAGGAGGGGGTGGGTGGTGGTGTATTTCAGAACCCACCACTCCCTCTCTCACACTGCGTCTCTGATTTTGATGCATGCAAAGGGACACACACAGGAGAGAGAGCATCAGTTGTACGACTAGGAGTAGTACAGTGTGATTTTACTGCAACTGTGTTCCCTCTCCTCTCATCTGCTTTTGCTTCCTTCCCTCTCCGCACAGAGCCATTGCAGAGTGCGTGAGAGAGAGGAGGATATTGCTGGTAAAAGCGAAAGACGAAAGAAAAAGGTGAGGTGGTGGGGGTGCTTGCTCCCTCCTTTCCCCTTATTTTTTGCTCACCAGTCGGATGAGGAGTTGTATTTCTGAGATGCGATGAGAGTTGCCGTGTTGAGAAGTTTCTAGTAGTTGTTAATGAACTGTGATCTTGGACAATGGCCGCCGCGATGCACGAATGCGTTGTGGATTCGTCAAATGGGGTAAATTTGTGATCTTTTTGTGTTCTTGAATCTTGATCCCGGTTTCAGGAGGTTGGTGACTCCCCGGCGATGCTGCGGAGGATGGTGTCCGAGCAGGGCCTGGACTCCACCGGTGGGGAGGGCGCCAGGCCCCGCAGCGGCGCGCTGTTCGCCGTGCCACGGTTGTTCGTCGGGTTCGCCGCGAAGCACGCGCCGGACGGCGAGTCGTCGCGGAGCCCGACGTCGCCGCTCGACCCCAAGGCGCTCCTGCTCCGGTCGCCGAGGACGTGGGACTCAGAGCCGGTCGGGCTCGGCCTCGTGGACGCCCTCGCCGGCGACGCCAAGAACTGCCTGTTCAGCCCGCGCGTGCGGCTCAAATCGTACAACTCCCTGCCCAAAGATTGCGGCGGCGGCGGTGGCGGCCATTCGCACCCGGAGCTCGGCAAGACGATGTCTTGCCCTGCCCCGGACACTGCGGCCACCGCCGGCATGTCTGTGCCGTTCAGCAGGTTCTTCCACGGGGATCTGAAGTCTGGTCCGGAGGCCACTCGGTTGGATGGCGCTCACTCCAATGCCAAGCGGCATTCCTTCGATCTCGGAAAGTTCCCGGGGCCGGGATCGCTGCCGGCGTCGATCGCGTTCATCGGGTCGGTCTCGGCGAGCGAGATCGAGCAGTCGGAGGACTACACTTGCATCATTGCCCGTGGCCCGAACCCCAAGACGACTCACATCTTTGGGGACTGCATTTTGGAGCCCCATACGGTTGGGAAGAGCGAGAAGGCCGCCATGGAAGCGAAGGAAGGAGCTGCCGAGTCCTACTGGGTGGTCAAGTGCGCCGTGGAGGCCACCGCTGGCGAGGACTTCTTGAGCTCCTGCTTCACTTGCAAGAAGAAGCTGGAAGGCAATGATATTTACATTTACCGGTATGTCGATGCGATCATTATCTTGTTCTATGATACTGAAGAACTGGTGGCTCTTCTCTATTGCATCAATTGCATCATTTGGAGAAGTATTTCAGGTTGAAGATATTTTGTGCAGACTGAACACTGATATGAAAGAACCCAGTTCGTCGAACGAATTGCAGCATTGTTTACCTTGGAGCATTCCTAATTCTTTTGGGAGGAGAAACTTTGTTAAAGTTGAAACTTTGGCAATTCAAAATGAAATAGTACATTGAATTGAACAACATGCTGAATTATTATTAGATTCCATTCTTTTTGGTTGGAGATGGTTACCAACTAAAATGGCAATAATCTGAACAAATTGCTTCGCTGTTTCATTCACCCGAGAGCAGTATTTGGTAGAACTGTTGCTTCTATGCATCTTCAGCAAGAAAGTCACACTGAACAATTTGTTGTGTGTTCTTGCAGTGGTGAGAAAGCATTCTGCAGTGCCAACTGCCGAGACCAAGAGATCCTGATCGAAGAGGAAGCCGAGAACAACACCGCCAGCGGCTCCCCTCGCTCGTCCTGCTCGTCCTACCACGAGGACATCTTCATGGCCGGCATGGTCGTCGCGACATGACCCCCCGATGGGCGACCGATGCACCGTTTCGCCGCGACAAGCACTCAATTTTCCCCCTTCCTACAAGGGGATAGATGATCCTAGATGATCGATCAGCAGTGCACATTGCCATCATCAGTTTCTTGTTTTTGATTCAGCAACTGAAGAAGAAGAAACGGTGTTCTTGGTGGGTCACTGTCACTTGGGATGAGCCGCTGCCTTTTTTACTAGTCCCGGAAACTTGCAGAGATCTGGGCTTTTTAGAAAAGGGAGGTCGCCTGCCTGCCTTTAGTTCTGTAGTTTTGATCCTAAGGCTGCTGGCCAGTGCCCCGCATCCTTTTCTTCCTCCTCTTTTCTCTCTCTCCTCTGGGCAGCAGTGACAATGTCTGCATATTGCTACACTAGTCTGTCAGATAAATGACATTGAGCTGCTTTGGGTCATTTCCATCCTTCTTTTACTTTGAGCAGTACTGATGGAAGGACATGATGATGATGGTTTAACTGACTTGATTTGCTTGTTCCACTAGAATTGAAGGCATCTTTTGCCTTGGCCTATCAAAACCTAGCTAGGCCTAGACAATGGGCTAAATGATTTAAATCAAGAAAACTGTAGTCATAACTATGGGTGGAGTTTCTCACAGAAGTCATTTTGGAAGCTCATCAAGCCAGTCCAGGAGCTTCTCACAGAAGTCATTTTGGAAGCTCGTCAAGTTAATCCAGGATTTTACCGTGTCTCGGGCTGAAATCTAAAAGGCTAACAGACTAGAAGTAATACCAATTTATACTCACACAATGACGTAAAAAAGTATGTCGTAAATGTATCGTCGACATAAAATTTTAGTTCAACGCTCCAACATACAATATAATGATCACCATTCATTGGTATTTGCAAGATTAAGATGTAACTTTAGAATGGTTGGAGAAAAATAATCAGCCATCCTTGCCAGTCTTCTCTTATTGGGCATAGCCGACCTTTGGAGAATAGAGTTGTATTCATAGTTAGGTGTTGAAACGATGAGAAATATTGCACGGAATGAACTCAAGACGATATTGCCAAATAAACTTGCTTGGTTCTCCTCCATATGCTCAATAACCTGCATTTTATTTAATTTAGTTGAATGATGTATCCAACACATTTCAGAAATGCACCAAAGAAAGGAACTACACCAGCATTTCACAGGGTCATGTATAAAGCTACCAAGTTCATAGCTGTGAGCACAATCATGTTAAGACATTGTTCTCTAATAAATTAATTAGATCCTCAATGTAGTTCATAGCTGTGAGCACAATTATGTTAAGACATTGTTCTCTAATAGATTAGTTAGATCCTCAATGTAGTTAAATGCAGACATGCATCCTCTAGAAACATTGTTTTACACACACATCAGGAACTAACACCTTATATGTATAGTAATTTTAGATCCAATCCAAGTGCCACATTTAGAACTAATACCTTATGTGCTAAAACTGAATAAGAGGATGAGAAATAGTTTAGAAGGAGCACTCAGCTATACCTCAAGACAAGTGCCAATGTCAAACCCACATAAGCGAGAATCAAAATTTGTTATTGATCCATCATAGGGCACAACTGTTGGAAAACTCGTCTGCATAGAGAATTTCTTGCTCAACTTTTGATGAAGACTCTGCAATTTCACGGAGATGAAACAATTTCAATTATAAATCATCAGAAAGGGTAAACCAAATATCAACAACTATTACAATATGTTATGTTGCTCGTGTGAGGCCCTTCCGAGAAATATCAACACTGACAACCTTTTTGAGGGTTGCTAAATGCTCTAGCAATGAATCAAGAAGACTACTAGATCCACAACCAAAATCAACCTAAAAATGCGCCTTTGACAATGAAAAACAATACATTTTGTAGATACAGAATTAGATGATGGCAGAAAAATTTACTACTATGGTAGCATTCAATTCATTGATGTGTCGAACAGAAAATTCAACTCTTTGTTTAGATGATGGAGGGGGTGGCGCGGCGTGGAAGAAGGAAGGTAGGCATCGGCGGGAGGGGGCAATGCGGGGAGGGAGCTGGGCGGGAGGGGGTGGCACACCGTTAGAGCTAGGCGGAAGGGTGCGACGCGGGGAGCCAGGGAGCGGGGAGGGAGCTGGATGGGAGGGTGGAGGCGCAGGGTGCGAGCTGCTAGGCGCGGGGAGGGGGGGTGGGGGAGGGCGGCACATGGTGTTCGGTCAATGGGGAGGCTGCGAAGGAGGAGATGGGGAGATTAGGGTTAGAGAAGCAATGCGCGAGCTGCTCGGGCATGTGCATGAGCCTGGAACCATGGGGTCGGTTGCTTGCCTACACAGGTTGGATCAATAAGTAACGACCCAAGCTAGGCTAAAATTACTAGGGCTTTACACTACCAAATTTTCCACCCCTTAGGCCGAAGCCCACCCTGTAATAGGTCTAAATCTGCCTCTGGCATCAGACTAGAATATAATTGCCCAACTAATATGCAGAGCAATACTACTTGTGAAAGATACTCCCAATCTCTTCAAGACATCTGATTGATTTGTTACAAATAGTATAGTGCTGATTTTGATGTGGGAGCTTACTGCTGAATGCTGGTGTTGACCTTGGCGCCTATTCATCAGGACTAGCAAATTTCCATGGCTAACAGATGCCAATGATGCAGGGCAAAATTAAGGAAGTATTGCTGAAATCTATGGTCAGATCAGGTCATTGTAGCATTCATGAGGGAGGGTGGATCCAATTTCACCTATTTCTACGAAGAGTTTTTTGCTATTGTAGTACTCTCTAAAGCATGGTTTCGATAAAACGGTATCCACGTCGTGGACTTCTCTAAAATAGTATCGCTGTCGTTGACACTCCTTTAAAATAGTATTGTCAGGGATATAGATTCATTTTTATTTTCTTTTCGTTTTTTATCTTTCTAATATACCTAAACTACCCCTCTTATTTTGATTACACCTAATCCTTCGTCCAAACTGGACGGCGGCGGCAGGCCACAATCAGGCCACCAGGAGCTCGCACCGTAGGTGACACATGCAGGCCACGATCTCAGGCCGCCAGGGGCTCGCGCAGTAGGCGCCGCCGGCCAGAAACACCTGCAGCAGGCTACAATCAGGCCAAGAACACGCACGGCAGGCCACCATTGCTGGAACGACCGGAACTTCATGCGCCAGGACGCTGCGACGTACAGAGGAATTGGTATTGGAGAATTTTTTGCTTGTATAGTTGGTCTGCTAGTGGGAAAATTACATGTTTGATTAAGGAGTTGTTTCCTGACATTCTTGATTACATGTTGTTCTCTGAAAGTGGAATGCGCATGAAGCATCAATTTACGTTGTTCTCACTGAATACAATTTATATTGTTCTCGCTGAATTCAACCAAACTGGAAGGTTATTCCTGATTTTGATGTTCTCAGAATACAATTTAAATTGTTGTCAATACAAATACAACCATACTGTATTCGATCAAATATACTGTATTCAGAATCCTGTCCGTCGAGTTGAACCTGAGGTAGATTGGGGATGAAAAACAAATGGACGAGGGGTAGTATAGGGATTCCATGGTGATAAAAATTGAAAAGAAAAATAAAATGAATTAAAACAACTCCTAATACTATTTTGTAGGTATGTCAACGATATGGATACTATTTCGAAGAAGCCCATGTTCTGAATACCATTTTGGAGAAGCCGGACCTAGGGAGTACTAAAATAGCAAAAAACTCTTCTACGAACGGGCTCTGTTGATCTGGAGAATAGGCATGACAAAACAGAACAGTCGTTACATTTGGAAGGAGGAATTATTCACACATATGGTATTATAACCATTTTTTAAAAAAAATTTGATCTCGAATATCTATTTTGCAAATCTAGCTCTCTCATTGTGCTCGGCAGGTACATATGAACTAGGGGAGCTCGGTAGGACGCACGGATTGCAAAGTGATGTCATTAGTGCTAATCATGAAATATATTAATTGATTAGTGTTAATCATGATTAATTAATGCTAATTATGCATTGAGCAGTTGCTCGGCAGCTCACCTACCAAGCCACCGTAGCACAGCCGGCCCCGCCGTGGCTGCCAAGCTCAGTGAGGGGACTAGATTTGCAAAAACAGACGTCTGAAAGCTAAATTAAAAAAGTAGCTATAATGCTATACATATGAACAGTTCGAGAAGGAGGTCCTCGCATTGAATTCAGGGACGACCATAGGGTGGACATGCATAAGGTCGTGGGTGTTCAGCTAAACATTATTATTTTTTTTTTGTAAAATACCAGATATATAATAGATATATTAGATGTATATACTGTTAATTAGACTAAAACATTTCGTGGGAGCGCGACATCGAGAAGGGAGCAACACCTCTAACTCACTGTCATCGCTCTCTCTCCAGATCTAGGTGTGCTCCGCTCCACTCCACTTATTTTCTTGCTTGCTCCACTCCGCTCTACTCTGCTTTATTCCAGCTCCGATTCTTTCTGGATTTTAGTATATGCTTTCTTTGTTATTTTCTAATAGATGCTGTATAAAAATACAATCTTTGTCTTAGGCAATGGGCAGTTAGTTGGACCCCTATTATATGTGTTTACATGCTAATTTTTGCTCCATAGAAGGAACACACAGTTTCCTCTTAGATGGACAGTTCTTTCTGACTAATAAAAAGCAAAAAAGGTAGGACCAACAAGGTATACAACTTTTATTAATCCTATAATTTACTGTTTAATTCATATCATTATCTTGCCTTGTGTCACCCATTTCCTCATAAGAAGTAAATAATTTCTATATTTTATGTATTTTTATTATATCTATATACACGTATCGTTGTATCGGTATTTTAGGAGGAAACAGCGTGTCATGATATTAACGTATCGGTATCGATATATTGAAGCAATCTAGCTCTGATGTTCAAATATCTATTCTAAATATTTTAGGTCCGCCACTGGCCAATCACACCTTTGCCACCTTTTTACGGACACTGGTGCACTCGGAGCAACGTACGTTTGCTTGCATCTTTTTATTTGGATGGCAGAAGCCGTTGGATCCATCTGTGCTGCTGCAAACCACAGGTGCATCAGCATTTGGCGATGCATTTGGCATTTTCCACCGTACGAGTTTCAAAGTTGAATCTTTTGCCACGCATTTTTACTGCAAGGAAGAAAAGGAAAAGGCGACACACTTTTAAAATCTGAGATCCTGCTTAGAACGCATAAATTTAATATAAAATAATTTAATTTTTTTAAAAAAATCAGGAAAAAATTACAGCATTCCAAACGGGACCTCATACTACATTATGCATCAGTGAGCGTACCGGACAGCCCTCGCGTACGCCAGTGTAAGACCTTCCCACTAGGTACAAACCCATAATTTGAGGGATCTTTTGCGACGAAAAATTGAGAGTTTGGAATGATACACTCTGACCGTCGGGAGACACATTTTTTTTCTGTGTGGATTTTTTTGAGAGAACTGAGGAGTAGAAGTGAGCATAATTTTTGGGTCCATTCTTTTTCAGCTGCGACGGCTGATAGTTTATAGTTACAATTGATGGTTTTTATCCTAAAGTGAGCGTTTGTATAAATATATCGAATACCACTAAGCTAATTGAAAAAGGCAGCGGAGAGTTTGTTCCGTTTATTTGTTAAGGAAAATATATAAGCCATAAACGGAAAAATAGGGCATTTGTGTGTGTAGTGCAAATTGCAAAAGCTGAAGCCTAATGTTAAGCCCAACAAAGGCAACCAACTTGCCTGGGGCTTTACTCCAAGCCCAGAAAACAACAACCGCAAGAAAGCCCACTAAGAGCGCATATTCCCCTAACCTTTCTGGGCTGGGCCACACCACTACGTGGGCCAATCCCAGACACACACTCCGGATCAGCTTACTCCTCGAACCCGTCCCCACTGACTGCCGGAAATACCCAAAACACCCTTCCGAACAGCCGCTTCAAAACTCGTGCGACGCAAGCTCGTCATGTCGCTGACCCGACACCGTTACGCCCACGCCCAATTGGCTCCCACACACACCAATAGGGATGGCAATCGGGCGCGGCGGGTACGGGTAGTGCTCGCCCATACCCGTACCCGCGACCCCGATTTACGCCCGCGGGCATACCCGCGAAGGACCACGGGTAAAAAACCTCGCCCATACCCGTCGCCCGCGGGTACCCGTCGCCCGCGGGCATACCCGTTTACCCGCGAACTGAGTGTATCACATTTCATTCAAATACCTAATGGAACAGATTCTAATGGGCACTGCAGATGGAATTTGTAATCCACATATAGTTAGTCTAGATAATGTCACAGTAGCACTTGCATTGAAAAGAAAGAAACAAAGCTCAACCCCTTGCGTATGGTAACTCTGCTTTTCTATATTTTATTGAATACACTGCTCAGTAGTGACCACCTCCCAGAGTTCGTGCCATAGGCAAAGATAAATATGTTCATACTATTTCACGACTATGAAATGTGTAGCATTAGAACTTATAACAGCTAACTCCACAGGCTATTTCAATTAACGTTCATGTATAACTCGCTGCTAACATTTCAGAGCACAGCAATATGAGATTACCGGGACAATGAAGGCGAGGGTCTTGCAGGAGCTGGTCTTGGGTCCATCAATGGCGCTGCGATTGTAAAGCACATGGGGCAGGGCGACACTCTGGATCTTAGTGGCATCTTCTTGGATCACATTCACATTCATCAGCCGTATTCACATAAAGTTTGAATATAGACGCTAATGCTGCTCCCGCTTTTGTTCTTCCTTGACCGGTGGCAGCCGATTCTGAATGGAGAGTGCTTGGAGCTTAGGAGGAACTTGCCGATATGGATCCAAACCTTGAGGATATTGGATCTCGTCGGCCTCCCAGAAGGAGGTCTGCATTGCCAAAGAATACAGCAAAGGGGCTCTACCAGAGGATCTGCAATTTTATGCAACAACCGACTTGTATCAGACAAAATCAGGGGCAGTAATCTAAAATGAACACCATGGAACACTTACTACTGACGCCTTCTGCGACGGGAAGGAGGGGAGCGGGAGGGGCTCGGGGAGGAGCTGCCAGGGGAGTAGGGAGCAGAGCGAAGAGGTCGGATGAGAGGTCTTCCCAGCGGGAGAGCTCGAGGAGGTCGGGGGTGGTGGGCGGCCGCGAGAAGGACAAGCCAGATCTGGATCTGGAGGTGGGGCGGGGTGGCGGCAGCCAGCGGGGAGGAGGATGTGGGAGATGGCTGACCGAGAGGAGAACGGGTGGTCGTGAGGAGGCCGACGGCCGGGTGGGGGGCGGCGGAGGAGGAGGAGGCGGCGGCGGATCTGGGGGCGGAGGAGGAGGCCGACGGCCGGGTGGGAGGGCGGAGGAGGAGGCCAGCGGCCAGGTGGGGGGCGGACGAGGAGGCCGGCGACCGGGTAGGGGGCGGAGGAAGAGGAGGAGGCGGAGATGCGAGATAGCGAGAGGGGGGCGGAGATGCGGCGGAGGAGGAGGCGGAGATGCGAGGGGGCAGAGATGCGGCGGAGGAGGAGGAAGAGGAGGAGGAGGCGGAGATGTGAGAGGGGGGCGGAGATGCGAGACAGCGAGAGGGGGGACGCGAGAGGGGGCGGCGGCGGGGGAGTGGGAATCTGGGCGGGCGGTGGGGGAAGTTAGGGTTCATTATTTTGAGACGGCCCCACCTGTCAGTTTGTTTCGCGGGTAAACGGGCGAGACGGGTACGGGTAGAGCTAACCCATACCCGTACCCGTTTACCCGATGGGTAAATTTTTTTCCCCATTTACATACCCGTGGGTAAAGAATACATCCCATACCCGGCTCCATTAGGGTATTTACCCACGGGCACACGGGTAAACGGGTACAATTGCCATCCCTACACACCAACTCCCCAAATCACCCTCGCGGAGAATCGCTTTAAGATTCGGGCAGGCCCAAAAGTGTAGGGGCAAATGAGTAATTTTCGAACCCAAAAGGTTCCTTCTCCGGTCTGCTCCTCCCCGTGCTCCGCCTTCGCCTCCGATAGGCTAAGCCCCAATCCCCTTTTCCATTCCACCACCGCCGTTTCCGTAGCTACCGCTGCTTCTCGAAGCTCAAATGCGAGTGCTACTGCCACGCTGCGAGGCGCGAGGCGGGGAGCTAGGGTTTTGGGGGGCAGGATGGGGTACCTCCTCCTCTCGCCGTCGCCGCCGCTCGCCATCCGGTACCCCTCCTCCTCCGCCGGCTGTCGCCGCCGCGCGCGGAGAGGCGCGGCGGTCGTCGTGTCGTCCGCCTCGCCCGATGGCGGGATGCCTCCGTCTCAGGCGGCGGCGTACGTGCTGGCGCGGCGGGCCATGCTCCTAGGCGTCTCGGCGCTCCCGCTCCTCCGCCTTCGCGACACCGCCGCTGCGGCGGCCGCGTCTAATAATGGGGATCTCGTGACGGGTTAGTGCCATTCTCCTTGCGGGGATTCGCATAGCTTCCATGCTCTATGTTGTGTTTGTCTTAGCTTCGAGCCTTCGATCCTAATCTGTCTAATACTGTGGAGTAATATGTGAAATCCATATGCAATTCTAAGGATTGAGGTTAAGCTTATATAATTTTATGTAATATCTAAGAGTCTCGGGTGATGCGTGGGTTCTGTGAGGGACATTACTACTGTGTATGGGAAATTTAACTTTTTGCCACCCTTAAGAATGCCACCTATCCAAATGCCATCCTATTCGTTGCAATTAATATTTTGCCACTCTCGAGCCTACGTGGCGCCTAGTCACCGCCATGTCAGCGCCCGCGCCTCCCCCGCGCCGGCCTCCCCGCGTCGCCGCCCGGCCTAGGCGCCACCCCCCCGAGAGGCGCGGGCGGCTGCCCATCTGCGGGGAGGCCGGGCGGCGCAGGCGCGGGCGGCGGCGCGAGGAGGGCGGGCGGCGGCGCGGGGGAGGCGCGGGCGCTGACATGGCGGTGACTAGGCGCCACGTAGGCTCGAGAGTGGCAAAATATTAATTGCAACGAAGAGGATGTCATTTGGATAGGTGGCATTCTTAAGGGTGGCAAAAAGTTAAATTTCCCACTGTGTATAGCATTGCATTGTATAGATGCATGAGCTGTTTGGACTTGGTCTCTGGTGCGGACTTGTAGGTGCATGACTGAGCTACACAAAATGACAATTCGGAACTTTATGTTCAAATTACCACTAGAAGAGTTTATATTGTAAATATGCAGGATAGCAAACACCTTTAAGCAATTTTGTATGCTTGGTCCATGCCCGGTTGTTTTTATAGCAGGGTTTTGCATGGATCGAAAGGAAATAGGAGGTGGAACAGTACCCACAGTCAAGAGTATTTCTTCAAAAATGCAAATTTTAGATTTATGTTATGTTTTGCTAAATCCCCCATTGCTCATTAGTTTGTAAATTATTGCATAGACCTAAATAGTTAGAGAGCACATTAGTACTAATGAAAAAGGCAAGGGGTTTGGAAATGGAAATGCTTTACATACTAGAGATGCTTTACATACGAACATACTTTTACAGAAAGATGATCATGACCGAAGATAACTCCTAACGTACCCCATTGCACCTGGTAGGGCTGTACAAATCCTGTTTACGCAGTTGTGCCAACCCTGTTGCTGCTGTGTGCGTGCATGCAGTTTTGCTGTGTTCAAATCCGACAGGGCACTGCTGTGTGCATAAATGCAGTTTTTGCACGCCGTGTCCAACCAGGTTTATGTGTAGGTTTTGTGCAAAATAGTTCATGCGTGTAGCGTTGGTCAGTTTGGAGATGGTATAAATCCTGTACTTGAGTGCAGTGGATGTTTTATGGTCATTACTCCATCTTTTGGACCTTCTTAGTACATTATTCAGATGTCATGCTGTGAATATGTGCATCTTCAGTCCACATGATAGATTTCCTATTTGGGGTGGGTAATTAATGTTTTGAGAAATTCATAAGCTGCAAGAGACGTGTGGCCTGTGCATGAGAGTGCCGTTTTAAAAAATCTAATATTATGGTGGAACAATTTTGAAATGCACTCATTATTCACGACTTATCCCAGTGGATTTTGAGTTTGATTATGGCATATGATCAGATGTCAGTTTTCTCATTTTCCCGCAGTTTATGGCATGTCGTTACCCCAAGGATTTATTAGAAGAAAGGGGACCGATGCCCTGAGGAGAGATCATCAAGCACAGAATTGCTACAAAACTTTCAAGATTGGACGTAAAACCATCATCTGTAGACCTAATGAGGCTACGTTTGATGGTCAGAATTTCCCCCTCATATGAGGAGGTCATATTAAAGATGGGATTTATGACTATTTTAGCAAACCCTATTGACGTCTACTATTATGTGTTCTGTGTTCCTTTGTTTGTCGTTGTCTGCATAAATATTTTATGGTGTACCTGCAAAGTTGTCCTGAGACCTGACCCCTCTGAACCACTGGAATGAGTTGGATTGATCTGTTGTTTTTTTTGTTAACTGGAACTGGGGCCTGGGCATCACTAATGGCCTTTTACTTCACAATGAGATTGTTTTGAATTTCTTATGTTGGTGTTGCCTCATTGCTATCACAGCAATTATTATGCTAGTGGTTGCATGATAGTACTACTAACTTGGAAATTTTTGTACACATGCTGAATATAGTTGATTTGTTTAAGTCTGTTTGGTTGCTTGACAAAATTGGATAAATAGTTGATGTTGCTTTTCTCTGTAGTGACAAAGGATGTCTCAAAGCCTGGTGAACCTCAGCCTGGAGAGGCTCAGGCCGAAACTCCTCTACCTGACGCTCCTCAACCTGAATCATCCTTGCCAGTGGTGCAAGAACAATCTCCAGGGAATCCACTTGCTGGCCTTTTGAACGCAATTGCAGTTGTTGCCTCAGGTGTTCTTGCTGCATTGTATGGTACTTCTCAAAAAGAAAAGAAGGCCCTGCAATCGGTCATCTCATCTGTAAATCATTTGCAAACCTGTAATTAGTGTCTGTTACAGCTTTTTATTTGTTAGGATAGATTGATTCGCAATTTCATGTAGCCTAAATGATTATCATGGCTTACCTAAATCCTCGCTACACGCCAACTTCTGCAACCCCTTCACTCATGATTTTGTCTTGATATTAGTGCTAATTCATGCATTTGCAATCCTGTTTATTTGTAAACTATTTTATGTTATAAATGTCTAACATTTTTTAAGGAACATTATAAACCATTAGCAGTATTTGTATGGGCTTGATGATCTTTGGTGTATCTGTGACCAGTTGATGTACTTCAAATGTGTCTCTTTTTTGGAGCAGCCACCATCCTTTTATACTCGTTTGAAGCGCACTGTAGTATCTTTGTAAAATCTCGATTGAGAGATTGACAGTAATATACTATACACACTACCATTTGGCACAAAATTATACAAACCCTTCAGTTGAGGTGCTAAATTAGTATGAAAATGTTCTTAAGAAGTTCAAGAAGGTTGCTCAGTCATTTTCTGAATCCCTTCATTCATGATCTTGCGTTCATATTAATGTAAGCTTACTGGCTAGTTATGTTGCAAATGGCGTGCCTATTTGGCCTTGATTAGTGTTTGGTATATTTTTAACCATTTGTTGAGCGTCAATGTGTGTTGTTTGAGCATGGTCTCCACTCATTTAGCACTCTTTCAAAGTGCTATGTAACATCCTTGAATAGTCTTGGTCAAGCAAGAAAAAGGAGAAATTTACACCTAATAGTCATGTGCATATGCATAAAGGAGAGCAAGAAAAAGGAGAAATTTACACCTAATAGTCATGTGCATATGCATAAAGGAGTTTTTTTTGGTTCATGTGTGCTTTTTTTTTTAAAAAAAATGGGTACACTCAAATTAGGCTATATAAGAACTTAAGTGGTCTGAACTAACCAAAATTATTTTTCATTAGGTTATGGAGTATAGGACTCATTGAGAACCTTCGAGCGTTAATACTCTTCTTTCCCATGATGATGTTCTCAGGAAAACAAACATATGTTAAGTTGGCTCACTCAATAATGTAACTTGGATATGAATACAATCTTCTACCAAAGTATTTTAAGTACCTTTAATACCTTGGAAGTTTATATTTGTTAAAATTGATCTGTGAAGATAAGACATTTAGTTGACATATCTTATATACTACTTTGTTCAGATGGAGAGCAAATTGTCTGAAAATGAGGCAGCGATCTCTTTGATGAGGGAAAACTATGAAAAAATGTTACTGGAGCAACAAGCAGTGCAAAAGAAGCAATCTATTAAGTTCCAGGAGCAGGAAGCTTCTCTTTTAGATCGGTTGGCTTCAACAAAAAAGACTGTAACATCACTAAGTGAAGATTTCAGAAGGGAGAAGACACTGGCTGAGGAGCTTAAGGATGAAATACGATGACTAGAGAGTATTATTGCACAAGCTGGGGATGACAAAGATGTGCTTGAAGGCAAATTGAAAGAAAAGTTGGATGAGATCAATGTTTTTCAGGAAAATTTAAGTCTACTCAGCCAAGAAATCAATAATAAGGAGAAACGCATCAGAGAACTGAGCTCATCACTTTCTTCGAAGGAAGTAGACTACAAGAACCTATGCTCTTTCTCTGATCAAACTAAAGAGAGCCTAGAACTTGCAAATGCTAAAATACAACAATTGGAGGAAGAAGTTCATAGAACTAGAAATGATCTTGCTTCTAAGATATTTTCAATTGATTCACTGAACGAGAAACTTCAAACATTGAACTCTGCAAAGAATGAAGCTGAGGAAAAAAACAAATGAGTTAATAAAAGAGTATACAGACTTGAAGGCTTCTTCTGAGACTAGAGCAAGTCGCGATTCCGAACAACTATCAGAGAAAGATGATATGATCAAACAGCTTGAAGAAAAACTCTCTGTTGCATTAAGTGACTCTAGCAAAGACCATGAAAGCATTGCCGAGTTGAACAAGGAATTGGATGCCACCAAAGCAATGCTAGAGAATGAAGTTGCAGCAGTGAAAAGTTTAAGAGATTTGCTTCAATCCAATGAAGAGGCACTAAGGGATTCCAGAAGTGAGGTTTCCAAACTTTCTGAGGAACTTGATGAAGCAAAAAAAATGAACCAGGACCTGGTATTGCAGATTTTGAAACTCCAAGATGAGTTCAATGAAATGCAAGAAGGTCTGACTAATAAACTAGGAGAGTTAGAATCAATATCTGAAGCTCTGTCAGATGAACTTGTCTCAGTTAAGGAGATGGTTCAAAAGGGACAGGAAGAACTTGAAACCACCTCGAATGAGCTTGTATCTGTTGTTGAAGCTCGTGACAACCTGAAGAAAGAATTGCTGGATGTGTACAAGAAGATGGAATCCACCACACAGGAGCTTGGTGAGGAAAGGAAAATTATGACTACTTTGAATAGGGAACTTGAAGCTTTGGCGAAACAATTGCAGGTAGATTCTGAAGCACGAAAAGCTCTTGAAGCAGACCTGGATGAGGCAACAAAATCCTTAGATGAGATGAATATGAGTGCATTGTCACTGTCTAAGGAGCTAGAGAGCATTCATTCTAGGAGTGACATTCTGGAAGCAGAGAAAGAAATGCCATCAAAAGCTCTGGCAGAACAAAAGAAAAATCACAATTGAAGCTCAAGAAAACACCGAGGATGCTCAGAATCTTATCACAAGGCTTCAGACGGAGAGGGAGAGTTCTGAAATGAGGTGTAGACATCTTGAAGAGGAACTGGCGTTGGCAAAGGGTGAGATATTGCGCATCAGAAGGCAGATTAGTGCAAACAGATCTCAGAAAACTAGAAGTCTTCCCGGAACAATTGTACCAACAGAGACCAGTCAGGCTCTGAATGAACAACCTGTGAATGATCGTAACCAGAAGACCAGTGAAATTGCTGCTGGGACTCCGTATACTGCAAAAAGGACTGCTAGGAGAAGAAAAGGTGGTTCATCGACATGAATGCTCTTGGGAAACCGATAAAAAGAACCATCTTCCTTTCATATCTTCCTATTTAGTCATCAATTATAACTTCATTTTTGATGCTACCATCCTTTGCAAGATAGCATTGATAACCGTTTCAGTATTATTTTCATATGCTTCTTTGTAGTATTCCAGACTTCCAATTCCTTTGCTGTAATTCCATGTGATGAGTTTGTAAAATTGAGGGTCTATATGTGTACATATGAAATTTTGAACGGTCAACGTGTTGGATAATCCTCCTATTATTGCTTATGCTGAATTCTTCATACATATTATTTGCTTGTTTTATGTACCTAATTCAATCAATTTTTCAGTGTTATTTGTTTATCTAGCAATAATGCTTGTACTGAAATGCAGTAGCATTACCTACTTTGTGTCACATGCTTTTAGGTTAACCTACATTCTTCCGATTAATTACACTTGGTGCACACATTTTGATATGCTAGAGGTGGATCTGTTTGTTTCCTGGAAGATCAAGTTCTGGAATCTGCATAGTCAAGTGGTAATTCACTCCCTCATCCTCCCTCCTCTCTCTCTCTCTCTCTACAACAATTGATGCATTTGCTGCTTACGCATTTGAGGTTTTACTCACACTGGGTGTTAACTTACTATTTAAACACCAAAATACCGTTGGTTGCTGCAGCCATTTGGTTTCTGGGAAACATGGTGTCCTGGACTCTACTACCTGGCGGAACTTTATTACATGCTGACAGGTTAAATGTTCTGTTACATAGTCACCTGATCATTGCATGCTAGACTCTATTCTGACGTGATATCTTGTTTCCTCTTGCCAGATGCCTTTGCATAATTGCATGTTCCATGTTTGTTTGGCTCTTCACGTTGGCTCAATTGTTACACTAGGTTTGATGAAGATTTGGACAGGATATCCATATGGTACAATTTTCAATTTCAACACATTCTTCGTACATTGTACAAATGATTGCTTATTGCTGCCTGCACTATCTCTTCATTCTTTTTCTTACCTATCTAATTACTCATATGGACCACCTTGTTTAATTATAGCACTACTTGCAGCACCAGGGTTGGGAACAAAACGGGAAGAGATGCCTCACTTTATTCAGGTCATGCTCATTTTCTTTTGTTATATGTTTCATTTGCCTGTATTTGAAGTTGTGTTTCTGTTCCTTCCAGCCTTTTCCAATGTGAAAGAATTAGACAAAGGATTCGAAAAGCTAAAAAAGTAACATAACAACATTCATCCATTGCTACGCTGGAATGCTGTGATACTACATGTATACTATGATACACTCTAAGACAAATATGTCAAAACGGATCAAGGGGACCAAATCATTTGATATGCTGTTTGGGCTGTAATTGGCTAAAATGGCTTCTTCTGGACAGGCGGTACACAAGCCAGGATATACCAGTGCACAGTGGAGTTGGTGGTGACTAAACTCAAGAGCCAAACGACCAAAGTACATTGCAGTGCTGCTGCCCTGGCTTCAAAAATAGCTGGCACAATGGGGTACTTGTCCATGTTAGGTTGGATTCCTTCCCAAAATTAATCCCTTGATCTTGACCTCCTGTCTTGGCCTACTTTTCTTTGCTTCTAATAATTGTGCTTTTGGTTCCATGTATCATTCATTCCATGAACGCACTCTCAGCTAATGCTTTGTACTAGTATTAGAAAATGACCAATGGGATTTTCTTTCAGTTGCGACTAATGATGTGAAAATTTCACCTTTCTGGGTAACGAACTAAGCATCGAGGCTTTCCATTTTGGGTAGTGAAAACAGAAAATTATTTTTTTAACCTGGGAAACCTGCTTAAAACTGCAAAATGGCATTGTCATACCCGCAGAAGCAGTTTCATACCCTATGATATCTAATCGAGTGATGAACTGATGACAGAGAATCCAAGTATATGGTAGAAATTATTTTAACAAGATCATGGTGGGGCTTGAATATTGCTGATTTGCAGTTCTTTGCCTTTTGAGTCTCCAAATAGTTGGTTGTAGCCACATACACTTGTCTTCAGAGCACATTGAAAGAATCTGCCATTTGCATGACTGTATGGACTTATGGACTTATGCCACATACACTTGTCTTCAGGGCCTGTTCTTTTCGGCTGCGGCTTATAGCTTTTGGCTGAAATTTTTGAATTTTAGCTGTTTACGGTATAGATTAAGGAGAAACAGATACTCACTTGCGATTTTGGCTGGTACAGATGTTGGGCTTTTAACGTGTAGATCGTTTAACTTGTAGACCCCGTCTTGAGAAAATACTCCGTTTGAAAGTTAGGTACTGTAGCAAAAGCCAAAAGCCATCAGCTTATGAGGTAAAGAACAAGCCCTTAAACTGATATCCAAGCAAATTGTTCAAATAGTTCTTAGTTGTTTCTCATGCTTTTGAGTACAAAAAAAGTTGCCGCTGCTCATGTTTTCAACAAGCAGATTTGGTTTACCTGCAAAAAACAAGCCCCCCCCCCCCCCCCCCAAAAGTCATAAAAAGGAAATCAAATTACGCGCAAGGCAGACCAGTCCTTTGAAGTTATTTTTGTTGTATATTCAACACATCTAAATAGGTCAATGTGCAACATTCGGAGCCCTCCTTGAACTTCCCCAGCCAGCATGCCCCCTTGACTCGCAAGACTGCCCGGTTCATTTTCTAGCTATACACCATATATAACTGCTCCCTGACAGTTACAGGAGCGTCTTTCTTATCATATTTTAACTGTATAGTTTAATAGAGTTGTCCTCGTTGAAAACATTAACCTGATTTATCCTATTTTTGCATCAAGCCACAACCAAAGGGCATGCATTTACAATGTCGTCGATCTTCAATACTATGATTGCACGCAATCTGCATGTAGAATATGGCCTATGTTTAAATTGTACTACTTATGTTTTTTTGGATTACTTTGTTGCATAAACGCATTCGACTTTCTCAGGTCTTCATCTGCAGTTAGGTCTATATTTACATTGCTGAATTTTTGAACCTGCTTGTCGTCAGATATGCTCGTTCAGAGAAAGAGATATGCTCGTTCAAGATACCCTATGGTGTTTAGGGTATTTCGTCAGATATGCTTGTCTATATTTACATATTCCGCCACATTTCTTCTCAGCACCAGCAGGCGCCAATTAGCAGGCCCTGACGGACCCGATGCGAGTAATAATAAGCATCTACCGTCCTCAATTACTGCGGGTCTTACGGCGGGGACCCCTGCCTGCTTTAATCAACTGTACTGCTGCTGCTACAGCCTACTACTACTAAATGCTTCACACCAGCCTACTACGTCCGTTTTTATTGATTTTTATCGATGACTTTTAACTTATTGATAAATAATAGTAGCTGATAAATAATAATGACTGATAGAAGTGGCTTTTGACTTTAGCCGATGAATAGTAGTGACTGAGTGCACTAAGTAAGAAAGAGCAAACAACAATGCAACGAAAGGCGTTACAATATTTGGATCGTTATGCGACTTACAGAATTGTGATATAATAAAATACAAAGTGTGTTGTAGCATATGAAAGTGTAAAGTAGTGGTTGATGAATAGTAATGATTGATAGAAGTGGTTTATAGAAACTAGGGCATCTTTATTGGCTTTGACTTTTGAAAGTAGAAACCAAAAAACAAAGCCAATACGAATAGGTTCTGCTACTACCCTCCCCTTTTGTGTCGCTTGGACAAGGCATTCAAAACGGATTTTGCTGATAGGTTTTCGCCGTGTCTTTTAGCTTCTTTGTTGAAGAAGTCGAAAACCAAAAGTCGTTTTGGACGGGCTTTTGCGTTGGAGTTGGAGCTATTAGCTGTGTCATGTTCCCGTTCCACTCGACTCTGCACGGCCCGGGTTGTGTAGATAACAGCATCTTGTGATCCTTGCAACTATCATGTGAGCGGACAAAGCCGAACCCGGCCCTTGTCTACTGGGACGCACGTGCATGTTCATAAGTGCAATACTAACTTCTCTTCCCCGCCATGGCCGTATAAGGGTATGTACAATAGAATGGCACAAGTTATTTATAAAAGACGTTACATAGGAATTTTACCGAGGTAGGTGAAAGAGAAATAGAAGAGAGAAGGAGGTCGACTGTAATTCTATAAACGGTCGAAACATGAGAAAATAGCCTGCTACAAACGACTTTGGTGCCGTTGTATCAATATTGTCTATAAATAGTCTACTATAGATGTTTTTTTTGCCATTGCATCAATATTGTCTATATTTTACAAATAACCAATTATAAACAATTTACAAACAACCCATTATAGAAGGTATCTTTAGTATTATCCACAGATAATATGAAAGAGTATTATAGACAGTAGCTGTTTGTACCACTGTACATGCCCTAAGTGCAATACTGGCTCTTGTGAGGAAGCATGGCTGGCGAATGCCAGCCTTTCCTCCCTCCCTTTCCAGTTGGGACACGGTTCCTCTACAGTGCATTGGCTTATTTTTAGGCTGCTATAGTGAGGCATTGCTATTCTTATATCAGAGAGCCACGCTTGAGATGTATGTATTGTGTGACGTGGGCTTGCTACGTTGTAGCATCTCATATACCAATATGAAATACTACTATAGAACATCATAGCCAAAATAAAGAATAAATAAAAGAAATAATATAAACCACAAGGAAATTAAAACTTTATTCGCATTTTATTGGAGAACCAGCGGAAGCTGAAATAAATGTTTGAAACATGAGACTGGTCCACTTCTAACCAAATGAAGAACAAAAAAGTAACAAAATAGTGGCAAGCTATAGTGCTGAAAACTCGAGTGCTCCTACCCATACATGATACTATCCATCCACTGGCCTTTTACCTGAGAAGGGAAAGAGTAAGTGTTATTTAACAAGTTATGGCGATGGCACCAGCGATTACTTCCCACATACCCGATTATATGAGAATAGTCAGACATAACACTATCCTCGACTATGTAATCGTAGATGGGGTGTAATATCTTGAGTAACAAAAGTGTACGGCCCCCGTACATTACCAGGTGGGTGGAAATCTCCTCTATATGTGGATAACCTCAGGCCAACTAACTGTTATAACAGGTTATATGGTATGAATTTAAGGGAACTAAAAAGAGGCTAAGATAAGATTATGATAAGTGGAAGGGTTTGTTAAGCTTGGAAATATAGAAACATAATCCCCAATATAAGGGTGATGTGGAATGATATGGAATGATAATATGATGATAGTGGTTTAAGAATTATTCTAAGAGAGATATTATATCATAGCTCATACAAGGGTTGACAACTATCCAGGTTTTATTATGTGGTGAGTGATTATTAGTCAGATTAACAGGTATTGTATAAATGTCATTCATGGCGCACATATGAAATCATACAAATAAAGGATCATGATATCAGGAAAAATAAACATACCATCCCTAATGTTAAAAGATTGTTAGTGGTTTAAATCTAAATTTGAAACATGTTCATATGCCACTCCCATTACTGATTTAAGAATAAATTCTAAAACACTAATTAAAAGCATGAATTATAGAATATTATTAACTAAGTATTCTAGTAAACCTAAAAACATCTGAAATAAGATAACCTAGAATATTATGATATAAATACAATATTAGAAGTCTATAACCAGGCAAACATTGGTATTGGTAGTATGATAATAATCAAGCATGCATTAGTAATATGATAACAACCAGATAAGTTTAGTGATTTGATAATAACCAAGTAAGCTCTTAGTAATATGATAAAAACCAGGTAAGGTTTAGTGATATGATAATGACCAGGTAAACTTTAGTATTGTGATAACGACCAGGTAAGCATTTCAATGTGATAATTATGCTCAAAGGTAGTGGCGACAGTTAATTATGGAACATGTGATATGCAAAACGGAGAGGTTACGGCCGCGAGGTACTTGCCTTGAACATGTTCAGTGGACACGCTACACGAAGGGTCTAAAATGCGTAACTGCTCGAACGATCCCTCAACAGCTGCGTGAGAACCTACACGATGGAACAGAAGTAAATCAGATGAGGATTAAGATAAACTATGGAGGACAGAAAAGAGATCGTTTAGCTGGTATGAAACACGTTCGCTGGATTTCACTATGCGAATCGCCATTTGGTCAGACGAACCACGTTCAGCCAAGCGAACAATGTCCCGTTGCGTGAATCGACAAAGCTCCCGTGCGAATCTAAATTCGGCCGTGCACCAGCCAGCCCGGCCGTGTGGCTACTATGCCACGGCCTCACGGTCGCCTCTGTCGCCCATGCCGCACCGCGCCGCCGCCTGTCATGGCCATCGCATCCATGCTGCCACCCATGTGCTGCCGCTCCAAGCCACCACCGGCAGCAAGGCACCACCACCAGCCGCCGTGGCACCGCCGCCAGCCGCCACCGCTTGCCATGGCGCCGCCCTGCCGTGATGCTGCTGTTTGCGCATCGGCCGACACCGCCTGCCCGACTGGCCACCCCCACACGCCACGATCTCACGGGGAAGAAGGGAGAGAGAGATCGGGAGAGTGAAGATAGAGAGAGAGAGAGAGGTCCTAAGGAGGAAGAAGGGATATGGCGGCTCGATGGAAAGAAAAGGCTTGCCCCCTTTTAAACGAGTCCTTAAATCCGGGTTAGGCTAAATAGGGTTGGCTTTAGGTGGCCCCTTCTAAAGAAATCTCAAAGTGCTACATACGTGCTTGGTTTGTTATCGTAGTGATTAATCCAGCATGTCAGGTATAGCCATGGTATAGATCGTATCATGAAAAAGCGGTTATGTTCGATACCAGTAATGTTGCGTGATCGGTTTTTGGTTTTGTTGCACTAAGCAGTAATCATGCTCCACAACCCCACGTACATTTATTTGGAATACTAGAATTTCAGTTGCATTAACTATGTTTGAGGTAGATCTATTTGGAACGCAAAAATTTTAGGGTGTATATAGGTATCACCCGGATGTTTTCTTCCCAATAATCATCCAAATTTCGGACCGTTGGATTAGAGATCCAACGGTCTCTTTTTTTGGAGGGAGAAGAATTTTTTTTGGAGGAGGGGTGAATTTTTTTTGGAGGGGGTGGGGAGAATTTGTGGCCCTTGGATCTCTAATCCAACGGTTACAAATCTGGATGATAGTTAGAAAGAAAACATCCGGATGATGTTTATCAATACCCAAAATTTTATAGGAAATTTTGCAACCCTCCGGTTATGTTTTGGCGGACCTACCTTTCTACAGAAGTGGGGTACACTGCAGTTGCAAACCAGCATGAGGTTTCCCCATGGACTAATGCGAACGAATCGATTCAACTGCTCTGCTCTGCCTAACCAGCATCCCTGTACGTCAGTCTCGCTGCTCTGCCTAAACCGTCGCCTCGTCCGTTCCTGCGACGGCCCGCCGATGGCCCCTCGGGAGTCGGGACCACTCCGGCGAGTCGCTACCATGTGAGCCATGCCCCACACTACCGTGATCCACCTGTCTACTCTCCACGCATGCATGCGTCCGCGCCTCCGGTAGACGCGCGTCACTGTCTGCCCATCTGCTAGCCATGTACTATCTTCGGTTCGGGTGCGCCGTCGCCGTCGTCGCCGGAGGCGCAGCGTGCCACCGCTAACGACGCGTGCGGCTCCGCTCTGATCTGAGGTGGCCCAGAGCAAACAAGCCTTTTATATGACCAGTTTGGAGCCAAAGATTTTCGCAGAAATGGTACTTACATTAGTCAGGCTTCGAGAGAAAAATCTGAGCCCCGTGTTTTAGACATTTTTTTTTGATTCCTGCTTTCTGTAAAAAAAATGTACAACTCACGTGAAATTCCTATCTTCCAAATAAGCACCGTAAATTTTAGGACAGTTGATCCACAGAGTTCAAGTGCTGTGCGCGTCGAGACGGCGTAGGGTCTGTTCTTTTCAACCGAAGCTAGCGGCTTTTGGCTTTTGCTACAGTACCTAACTTTCAAACGGGGTATTTTTTGAAGATAGGATCTATAAGTTAATTATAGTACACGTTAAAAGCCTAACATCTGTATTAACCAAAATCGCAAGCGAGTATCTCTCTCCATAATCTCTATCGTAAACAGCTAAAATTCAAAAAATTCAGTCAAAAACCATAAGCCGCAGCCGCGCCAAACAGGCCACGTTGGTTTGCAGGCAACGCGGCTATTGGTAGTGTGCAACTGTTTATGGAGCCAGCAGGATAGTGCTCTCTACTTTGCTAAAATGCAAGCCTGCATTTGCAGCTGGAGGAAGCTGTTGCGCTGTTTCATTCGCTTTTCCTCCCTCGCCATTGCCAAGTTGGTACCTACTGCCAGTTCTTGTTGCCCATCCCAGCACGCAAGAGAGCAGCAGCGACCGCGTCCATCTTCTCCAGAGCGACAATGCAGTGCACACAGCAAAGATAGATATGTAATATGTTCCCGTGCCGGGACCTGTGGGGAAATAAGCATATGCTCAAGCAGCTGGAGCTAGCCGTGATCAACGGATCGTTTCTGCTTCACCGATATGGGGCATTCGATCGACGAGCTTTTACGCCAAAAAGGACGTTACACGTTCCTAATCCTATCCATAGCCTCCATTCTATCTAGTCAGACCAACTCTGTACTGAAGTGTGTATCTCTCTCTCTCTCTCTCTCGTTTTGTAGTGAGAGAATCTGTACAAAAATACCAACTCTGTACTGTACATGTGCACGATATATATGTATATTTCGTTCTTGTTTGTCGACCAAATGAGTGAAAAGCCGATGTGAGTGATCGGATCGAAGGGATATAAATGGACGTAACGTATCACAGCTGTGGTTTATGTGGCGAACGTATGTCTGAAAGAGAATGCAAGAATTGATCAAGGGGATATCTGAGATCGAGATTGAAAGCGATAGGATATTTGAGGAATACGGTGTTTGACCAAAGTGTGTGTTTCTTTGGTTCATGTGTACATATTGAACTAATATCGTATACGGTGGAAGTATATAGGACGACCACTGACGGCGCCAGCCTAATGCCTACAGCAAGCTACTGTTCTCGGGATGGAGTAGATTGTAGGAGTACGTTCTACAGGCCGGGTTTGGTAAGGTTGCACGTCAAAGTTACTTCTGGCATGACCTAAGTTTTTAAATTTAGACTGTTCGTGAGAGAGTATAGAGAGAGATACTTATATATAATTTTATCTGATATAGATAAAATCAAAACATTGTCTATTGCAATCTATTTGTAGACTTTGTCTTGAAAAGACACTCCATTTAAAAGTTAGTTACTGTAGAAACCCAAGCCATAATCCCAAAAGAACTCACCCATTGCCTATAAGCTCTTACATTGTGCCGCCCACTGGTCTAGATGTCGAAAGGCTCCATCTTAAATAACACTCCAATGAGATCTACAGGACAGGGCCTATCTGGTAGAGCTATAAGATTCTGCTATGATTCTTTGAGTAATTAGATCATGAGAGAATTAGGAGGGTAGAAGGGTGGCTCCGAAAATCCTCTCTGTCTCCACTTCTTCATCGCTGACCTCCTTGTCACCAGTGTCACCACCTTCTTAGCCACCATCGGCCTCCCTATAGCAGGCGCTGCCGACCTCCCTGTTGCTTTCTTTGTCACCATCTGCCTCCCTGCAGCAGGCGCTGCCGACCTCCATGCTGCTTTCTTTGTCACCATCGGCCTCCCCGCGCCTTCTTCCTTACCATCGGCCATCTCGCGAGCCTCCCCATCGGTGCCGCCACCTTTGGCCTCCCCACCGACACTGTCGTTTGCCTGCTCCCACTCTCAAGCACACGGAGCGACCTCGACCCACTTCGTGTTTTGCACTACCATCTCTCACCACTCCTGATTCTCTAGATCCTAGAGCCAATTGCATTTGATGCCGTTCCAGATGAGAACCCGGGAGTAGGAGTTGCGCCAAATGTGACCTAATTACAACACTAGGGAAGAAGGATACAAAATAGCTGTAGCACCCTAGCTTAACAAAACCTAGAATATCACCCTCAACTACAAATGCTATCAATTTAAACCATTAATTACATATTAACAACAGTTAGGCTTCAAGTACAACATATTAACATAACTATAAACATAGAAATTTCAGCAAAACGAAAATCAATAATTGACATTAAGATGAAACAATTGACATTAATATGAATCCATAATAAATTTAACCAAAGGGAATGACAAGTAGTGACAATATAAAATTATTAAGTGCTAAAGGAAATCACTATTCATCTAAGAATTGCATGAAGAGTAAGATATATTTCTAACAATGAATAAGTGACCACTAATTGAAACAAAGAACTATTATGTGCAATAACAATCTTGTACTATTGCCCTTCCATGCATGTTGCCATTGATGTTCATCAAAAAATAACAACAAAGTAAAAGTGAGTCTACAACTCAGCAAGTACATAATATAATAATAAATGAGGTAAACATTATATTATTTATTTATGTCCATTCACAATTATCACAAATTTCGCATATTCATTCCCATTAAATTCCAAATATGTATCTTATCATCTATTTTCTCTTTTCATGAATGCAATGTATATGTCTTCACTTTTCTTGCTTATATCATTATAGCTAAGTGTTCACCCATCAATGAACCACCCTTGCCATGTCATTTTTCATACAGGGTTTCAACTTCACTCTCGTGGAGCGTCTATTGAACTAGATCTTTCTCTACTCTCGTGCGGTGTTTACCAAAGTAGGTCTTTCTCTACTTACTCTCATGGGTCATCCACGCAAAGTAGGCTCTAGAAGGCTACATAGGTCATCTCTGTGCAACATGAATACTCAACATGCAATGTAATAATTATATCTTTCTTTAGTTAATTGACAGCATTAATCAATTGACATAATCATCATTTTAACCATAATAATAATCATCATTCTACTATAAACATGTGAGCATTTTAAGAGCAAGTATAATCATGTGAATCGTCATGGCAGGTATTTATTTAAACATAACAACAAATTCAAACACTCGAATATCATTCTACTATATACTTGTCTTTTCTAGTTGCGAGGAACGGCTGATTAGAAGATGACAACAAACTCGATGCCACTCCTTATGTAGTAAACACCCAATATCAGTAATAAGCTACAACAGTATAAGAACAACAATTAAATGACATTGCTCCTACACGCTTCTCAAATCCGCAATACTAACCCATTATCGGACATGCACTCTCTTGCTATTGTGTTACTAAAAATAGCATAACTTTTAACTTTTAAGCCCTAACATAGTAAACCATACAAGTTCTGGAGTCTACACAAAATTCTCTACAATTTTTTAATTGGTCATAATTTATGATTACATCATTTACCCCCTCCCCCGTTTTTAACCCAGAAGATAGTTGTATCATCTTCTGGATAGTAAACTTAATAATTTTATATCTATTAAATTACACATCCAAATACAATAAACCATAGCATTTTCAAAACCTACAGAAAGTTAGCTACCTCTATGGAATTCTTAGATAATTATTTACACTTTTAATTTTTTATGTAGAGTAAAAATCCTAATTAATCTATTTAATAATTTTAATCTACAGTTACCATATTGCTATCAAATGACAACAACTCTCGAGATAACAGGTTAACAAAAATCGTAACTGTTAATCTAACTAATCAATTGACGTGGTTTTTCTCCCCTCACGTCCTCTTTTATATTGACGTGGTAGATGGTTATAGCATGGTGAGCAGCACGAATGTATAAATCGGCAGCTTAATTGTGCAATGTGGCCATTAGACCAACCATGCTAGAGTGATTAACTACCCGCACCAACAACAATAATCACCGACTCCGATTGTACACTACACTAGTAGCCCGTGGCGGCCCACTGACGGGCGCCGGACGGGCAGCGCGTAAAGGCCCGACGCCGACGTGTCCCTGCCCGGGCCGTGGTGGCAGATGCAGGTGGGCCTGTGCCCCCTCTCTTTTGAAGTTTCAGCCGTTCTGGTCCCAGCGATACGAGAATACCGTATTTAGTCTCCTCCTGTGTCTGTGTATTGCTATGTTTGGCCTCCTGAGCGCGCGAGGGGAGATGGCGCGGTACAAGGTGATGCACCAGCGAAGCAGCACGCATGGACAACGAAGCCGTCACGTCAACAACACCGGGCAGAGAGATGACGCTGCGCATCACGACCTCTCTTGCATGGTATTGGTACCCGACTGCACCATCTTCTCTCACGTGGTCTCTGACCGCGTCACCTCCTCTAGCACGCACCCTGCCTGGTCACATCAGGGGACCAAACCGGCAATCCACATATAAGAGGGGGTCAAGTTCAAGTAGGACCAAAATGGCCGAAAATTCCTCCCTCTACGTCGTGGGGCCCACCGTCACAGAGCAGCCTCCGTCCCGCTCCGCTCCGCACATGGATTAGCGCCGCGGCCGCGCTATGCCCGTCTTGCATGGAAAATGACCGTAATGCTGCCTGTCAGGGCAACGGGCGTACTATCCTCCTCGTGCCCTCTCTTGTTATCAAGAGACGATAATTCGTACTATTTTGATTATTCATTTTTTTAAAAAATTAGATGGCCTGTGTGACTCTCTATAGACTATAGAGGCAAGCTAAACAAACATATACCGTGATATTTTTCTTTTCCGTCCATCGATAATGGACATGTATTTATTTTCTTGGGAAAATTTGTTCTGTAGCACTGAAAGTTCACTCCTTTCAGAAAAATACCACCAAAAGAACTGGGCTCCGGAAATTACCACCGAAAGGTTCACCCCGCCCCGGGATTTAGCACTCTGTTAGTTTCTGTTCGTGTAACTCTTATTTTTCATCAGATGCGAATACATAATGTCATTTTTGCCCCCTCATGAGACCAGTCTGCGCCCGGATCTAGTTTCCGCCGAGTCTGCGAGCTGCGAGTGAAAAGCCGGTTCCCCTCCCCGCCCCCCCCCCCTCCTCCCCGCCGCCTCCCCCTCCCCGCCGCCTCGCCTCTCCCGGCCGCCTCCTCCGGCCCTCCCCCCGCCGCCTAGCCTCTCCATTCACTTCAAAGGTGTGCATTTGCATTGATCTCATTTTTCTTGGGCATGCTTGTTATCATGACCATTTCTTGCTCTACAGATTCTTGAACCTTGCCAGTCAAGTATATCGGTATTTCTGATTTGAAATAACGTGGTAAATTGTTGGAGCTGTGTTTGACTTGCTGCTGCATTTGTGTTTTTTTTTCAGGAGCAGAAATTCCTTGTTGGTATCATTCTCATGGTACCATTGTTGAGAAGGGAAGGCTACAAGAGGATGAAGCTCGCCCCTTTTTTCATCAGGTAAGCTTTCTTCCATTTTCCTGCACCCATTCTAAAGTTTCCACTCAGCATCTTAATCTATGGTTTTAACTGTAGTATGATTACTTACCATAAGCTATTCTGCAGATATGTGCATCATTTATGTTTGTTAACTGTGCATGTCACCATTTGTATTTCATTTTTTCTGCTGCTATCATATTGGAGATGGACAAAAGTATTTATGCGTATCCTATTCATGGTTCATTGTTCATGGTAGGGTAATTTTCCTTTTGTTTGATCTTTTATGCAGATCATATCCGGTGTTGAATATTGCCATAGAAACATGGTGGTTCACCGTGATCTAAAGCCAGAGAACCTTCTGTTGGATTCGAAATGCAATGTTAAGATTGCAGATTTTGGCTTAAGTAATGTTATGTGTGATGGCCACTTTTTGAAAACAAGTTGTGGTAGCCCAAATTGTTTGCTCTGTATTATTTTGTTGTTTTGTTGCCGGCCTATGGAGTGATCGACTAGCAAATGTTTTTGCCAGGGGTGAAACCTTAAAGGGCATTTTTGTCTCAGTTAACACCGTCAATCCCAAAAACTAACAGAGTGGTATTTTCCGGAGCGAGGTGAACCTTTCGGTGGTAATTTCCGGAGCCCAGTTCTTTTGGTGGTATTTTTCGAAAGGAGTGAACTTTCAGTGCTACAGAACAAATTTTCCCTATTTTCTTTACGTCTCTTATACCAGAAAAGCACACACCCTGTCGATTTAGTAGCATTTAAAATTGGATGGCCTATATAAAAAAATTAAAACATACATCGTTTTATGGACGCGTCGTGTATTTATATCTTTTGTCATCATATCGAATACCACATATCTTTACGGTATTAATCACATCGATAGTTTATTACGTTTTGGTTGGCGCACACAAATACTTGATAAAAAGCGTAGCAGGGTCTGTCTACAGGTAACAAATGTGTGCATTTTGATGTGTCACAAGCTATCCTCCTCTACCATCATGGATAGCATCTTCCCAAGTAATCCCACGGATAGTCCGATCAAGGGTCGCATGCTTATGGAAAAAAAACACAATAAGGTTTGTCTCCTCTGTCCACCAAGTGACAGCTATATACTATTCTAAGAGCAAGTACAACAATGGTTTTATAGCCAAGCTAGTCAGCATTTTTGCTGATGTGGAGGAAAGAAGAGAGGAGAGAGAGGAGAGCTTGGCTCTCATGCAAGCAACAAGCTGCACACGGGAGCCTATGCAGTGGTGGGTCCAGATAATAAATGTATGTGAGGAGGGGTAGGAAAGAGAATGTGAGATATGATACCATATAATAATAAAAAAATCTTTTGTAGACAAATAGAAGACAGATTATTGTATAACTTGGCTCTTATAGCTTGACTTATAGCCAAGCACTTGGCTCTATTATTGGACTTGCTCTAATGTGTCACGGAATTGTCTCTCGAATGCATACCAATTAATTATGTATTGCTTTAATCACATTGATAGCGTGTTCGAATTTGGGACGCGTTTTGAATCTGTATTAAATATATATATATATATATATATATATATATATATATATATATATATATATATATATATATATATATATATATATATATATATATATATATATATATATATATTAAATGATAGAAATAACACTTCTACCGCATGATCATCGAACGATAGCGTCGTGGAGTTGACACGTGGCCAACTGAGCCCCGTGGCCATGCGGTAGGGGCCTGCTGCCTGGCCACCGTATGGCCGCGCTCCTGTCATCCAGCCACCGTGTCGTCCCCGCCTAATTAAGTAGCCGACTTAATTACTTACCTTAATTAGCATTTTGTATTACTTTTGTTTGAATTTTTAAATATAGCGAATGAGCTCAAAAAATTACAAAATTTTATATGCAGTCTCCCAACACAATCTACTTCGTTGTGTAATATTTTGATAATTTTATCCACTCTAAATATTGCTAAAAAATCCATCCAATTATGATATTTGTAGAAATTGTTATATATAGCAAATGCAAGTATTATAAAATTTTATGTGCAACATCCCAATACAGTCGTCCTAATTGTATATTTTTTTGGTATTTTTATGCGTTATGAATTTTGCTCAACTGATGCTGGTGCACCTGGGTCTCGCGCGGGTAGAGTGTCGTAACACAATTTTTCTAAAATAATTTTATTTTTGTTTGAAATTGCAATAATATACCTTTGTTCAACTGGTTGACGACACGTCAACAAGTCACGTAGGTTTAGTTTGCAACTTTTTTGAAATAAAAGGGCAGACATAGTAGGTTGGTCATTTTGTGATTTTTTTAGATTCTCAATGGTACGAAATCTGTTAGCTCACAATAATATTTTATGATCGTCGTATATTATTGTAGTGTGATAAATTTTGGAAGAATTTTGTGGGCACGATTGAGGTGGCAATGATTCGTAAGTACGAAGGTAAGTGATATTGTGATACAACAAGAAATTCATACACGGAAGAGAACTTTAGATAAATGGCGTAACGATAATAAAATGACAGTTGATCCAACAAGGGGGTTACATAGCACGCAGGCTAAAGAACCAATGATGATATATATATGGACAAAGAGGGTTGAACTATTGCGTTGACTATGGCCATTTGCCCTTCTTTGTGAGGTTGGTGTTGCAATCCTCGTCGCCCGCGCTAGCCTTGGCTGCCAGTTTGCACTTTCTTTCACGCTCCTCCTCACGAGCCTCACACTCCCTACGCATGCATGCCTTCATGTGAGTTTTCTGTCTCCTGCTGGATATGCTCGCTTCGATCTTCAGCTCGTCACTGCTCGTCCATCCTCTCACGTGCCGTTTGCGCATCCCACTCATCGCATGATCAGTGGCAACTGGACTCCAGGTCAATCCATTTACAGTACACGCATAACGGGTCTGTAGACCGTGGAAATAGGGGAGAGCTTGTTAGTGTGTGACATGCAAGAGAACTGGTAGGAGAATAAATTGTAACCTATCCTTACCAGCTGCCAGCAATTGATCGAGGGGAGTACTCATAAAAGTAATGTAGTGGGAGGTTGAGTAGAGAACTTGTGGAGCGTCTGATCTTAGGGAGTACTCATTGGAGTATTGTATCATCGTGGTCGAGCGAAGGAGTTCGAGTGCACTAAGTGGTCAAATGCATTTGACTTCGGTAAGGAATTGGAGGCATTCATGTTTGAAAAGAGATAGTCGGAGGCTCTCAACTTATGTCATGAGGTTGGAGATGCTCGACTCTAGAAGGTGGTCGTGGGAGTCCATCTCTGGGAGGTGGTCATAGGTGTCTATCTTTGGAAATGATCAGAGTCTTCGACTCCAGCAATTGGTCGTAGATGGCCGACAGTTGTGTTCGTCCTTGCACGTGGTCGAAGGCGTCCGGCTCCAGCAATCAACTGTCGATGGCTGATGGTCGTAGGCGTTCAACTTCGATGAGTGGTCGGAGGCATTCGGCTTCGAGGAGTGATTGGAGGGTCTATCTTCGAGGAGCAGTCTAAGGCATTCGGTTTCGAAGAGCGGTCGGAGGTGTTCGGCTTTAAAGAGTGATCGGAAGGTCCATCTTCAAGGAGCAGTCGGAGGCATTCGGCTTCAAAGAGCGATTGGAGGCATTCAACTTCTGTAAGAGATCGGAGATCCCAACTTCGGCAAGCGATCAGAGATTGGCAAGCAATCAGAGGCCCGACCTCAGCAAGCGATCAGAGGCCCGACTTCCAAATGAATCAGCAGCGGGTGGGAATTTCGACTTTGCAAAGTGATCGGAGGCCCAACTTCGGCAAGCGATAAAAAACACCTACTCACAGGAACGAGCTGAGGCATTGGAGGCGTCATGCGTGATGATCATCTCAAAGAAGGTTGTGAAAAGACCCGGCAAAATTGTGAAGGTTGGAGCTCACCTATCTAGAGACTGACAAGTCTCTGAACACCATAGTAAAAAGTGACCGTGTCAATTCTGATTTATTTTCTTGTGGTCTATTTACATTCGAGCGATTTACATTCATGGAATTAAATTGATTGCTTGTCTTCCTAGGATTGCAAATATTGACATAAGCTTATCTTATTGGTGTACTTAGGTGAACCCGATTGTTTTAGACGTTATTTGTGTTAAACCTTTTTTAGTTAAGCTTTCACATTATTTAGCCAAATCGAAATTGATAATTAATTGGGAGAAGATTTTTTAGACCATCTATTTACCCCCTCTAATCGGTCTCCTCGATCTAATAGTCCCCCTCGCCCGCTCCCTCGTGCGAACATTTGTTACTCTGTCTGTGCCATCCACTCGTACAACAAGGAAGAACCGTGGTACAAGCATCTCTAGGCGTGCCTACTAGTAGAACTTACTTGGAGCTACCCACATGGAGTGTTGTAGAGAGGGGCGCCTCGACATGGCTAGCCGTCATTATAGTGGCACGTACATGTTTAGCTAGGGTTCGCGCAACAGCACGTGGGATCATAGGAACTTCCAATATTGACGACCTCCTCGTTACCCCTCTTGCGTAGCATCTGTTGACGGATGTAATTGTTCTGCTTACTAAGATTGTCAATCTGTGCCTCCAACTCTAAGATTCGATTCTATAATGCATCGATGTATGTCACAATATGACGTTCATGGGGAGGATCGATCCAGTGAACAAAATTGTATTTTGCCATCTGCTGCAAAGAAGGGTTAGCATGGAAGCTCTATTAGCACTAACAGAAAAAACTATTGGCTAAATGTACCCCAGAGTGTCGGCATCGAAAGAAACATCGTCCGTCTTTAAACTGGCCATCCAAGACCTGCAGGACTACGTCCTCCCTCTGTTTGCATTTCGGCCATACCAGTTGAGCATGCTTGTTTAGCATCAAGCAATAGTTATAGCTGAAGTCCTCCCTCGTTTCAAGGGGAAGGTCTTGCGTCGGTGACCCTGGTTGGACTGCTCCCTTGGTGTCTGCTATGGTATGTTACTGCAGTGAGCATGTGAACAAGAAGTGAAATGTAGTTAAGATGAGCGATGAGCCACTACGAGAGCATCGTATTTTATGACCGAGTGAAAAGACAACGTGGTGCGCTAACAACTGAAATTAAGGACTCATTGTCGACGCGCAGCCTCGCAGCACCACGGGTGAGGGGTGGCATGGTAAAATTGACATATGTGTGGATGAGGGAGCAGGCAAGGGCCACGGCATGGACATGGTGACATATGTGTGGAAGAGAGAGCAAGCGTGGGGGACGGCAGGGACAGAGTGACAAATGTGTGAAGGATGCAGGGGAAAGAGGGGATAGTAGCAACGGGCTGATATATGTGTGAAAGAGAGAGGTCATGCACTACAAAAGATGGCTACCGCATGGTGGCCGTGCGGTCTACGATTTTAATCACTAATTAAATGAGCATCGTATATCGTTAATTATGATTAAATAAATATAGCAAATTCAAAGCACACAAAATTACTAAAAAAATTAGACAATGAGGACAATTGTGTCAGAAGGCTACCCAAAAAATTTCACAATTTTTTGAGCTCATTTGTTATATATAACAACTCCTACAATTGTCATAATCATATGAATTTTTTAGCAATATTTGGAGTGGATAAAATTGTCAAAAAATTATACAATAAAGTACGTTGTGTTGGGAGACTGCATATAAAATTTTGTATTTTTTGTGCTCATTTGCTATATTTAAAAATTCAAACAAGCAGTAATACAAAATACTAATTAAGACAAATAATTAGCCTGCCATCCGGTGGTAGGGTGGTAGGCGGGGGCTGCACGGTGGCCAGCCGGCAGGCGCCTATTGCACGGCCATGGGACTCCGCTGGCCACGTGTCAGCTCTACGCCGCTGCTGCCCGGTGACCGTACAACAGAAGTGCAATTTGTGCCATTTTTATGTACATACTGATATTTTTGTAAATACGGATTCAAAACATATAAAAAATGCCAAAAAATTCCGAAATTGGATGATGCATACGAAGACCTAGGGAGAAGTATAGTTGGACTTTTCTCCTTGGCCCCTAGACATTGATATGTATTCCAACACACGTATTTCTAGCGTATCTCGTAATATTTGTCCGCTACCAAGTGAGAATCCCAAATGAGAAATCCGTTTTGCTATTGTCTTCCTTGGTTGCCAGAACATGAAATGAGAAATTCGTCAGCTGCACAGATGGTTTATTTGATCAAATGAGAAATTCTCCCGAGGCAAAAAAAACCATTGTGGGCTAAAGTGGTCACTCTCACAACTAAGCTATCCGTTTCTCTCCATCATTTCCATTTCCGTTAATTTCGAATATTTTTATGCAAGATGAGGAGCACAAACGTACATTTTAAACAAATGCAACCTGAGCAGATCTGGTGGATATAGGATTGGTTAGTTTATTAATCTTGCGATTTATTTTATGTGGTTGGTTTGGGACTTTGGATAGATAGTTTGGTTAGTTTATGATTCCCTGTGACCTCCCTAGATTCCCCTTTGACCAATAGAGCAGGCCTCACTGTGTCAGTCCGTCCAGCATCCCGCGCACAGAATCAACTATGGCGCATGTACTGTTATTATATTATTCTTTTTCTTTTCTTTTGTTCTAATTTATGTTGCCTTACTTTAAAGGTAAAAAAAGGCCTGCAGTTTCAGATGCGCGTGTCATATAGACCTGGTACATGTTGTGGCCCGATTGTTTTTGGCTTTGACTTGTGACTCTTTATTATAATAATTAGCTTTTAAATTTTACGTCTTTCTAAATTATTTCTCTTTTATATACTGTTTTTTGTAAACAGTTAGAATTCAAAAATTATAAACTAAAGTCATAGCCTAAAAGAACCAACATGGTGAATACTTCATCCCTTCTTTTTTACTTGACTTCCTAGAATCTATGTCATCAAACTTTTTCGTCAATAGGCTCAAAATTATCTAGATTGGCTATACGAAAGTTATGTCATTACATCTATCGTTAAAAATACTTTTATAATATTATAATTTCATTAGTTTATCTTAGTTTAATGTTATAAAAAGTAGCGATCAAAATAGCATCTCGAAGATCATAAAAAGTAAAAAACGTCAAGTAAAAAAGGACAAAATAAGTATTTGCTAGCTACGTTACCACCAATATTTGCACAATTGCACTGCCTTTTGAGTTTGTATATACGATGTAAAAATTTTAGCAGTAAGAAAGGTGTGACCAGTGAGAGGAGGCTACAATTGCCACAAATGGTATGAAAGTAATTTTTGCAGAGCTCATGTACTATATTTTTCACTACATGTGTCGACAACAAACAGAACACTCGCAGTTATAATAAACGAGTAAACATAATTGAGATATAATACATTTCAAAAGGAATTGTTTCAAACCATTATTGATATTCCATAATCTGAAAAATCGTATTCTTGCTAATATATTGGCAACATCTCCACGTTGCATCTTTGCAAGGACAATTACTACATTATTTCTTCCAACAAAGTCCATTCACCAGGGAATATTCCATGTTGACACCCTTTTACTTTTCTAATTTCCTTTTGTTACTTTTTCCTACACACCTGGGACTCCCTCTCATGATCCCATCTCTCTCACCACACTAGTGTGGACTGGCTGAGTTTCAACTGGACACGCGGATATGAGCCCAAGGCTGTAGGGCAGGTTCTCTATGTTTTATGGCTTTTGTTTTATGTTTTTAAATTTTAAGTATTTATGAGAGGGAATGCAGAGACGGTTGAATATGAGTTTAATTGGTATAGCTAAAGTTAATATAATATCTACTATAATTAATTTACAAACCATACTTTAAAAAACACACTGTTTAAAAATTATTTACTACAAAAACTAAAACCCAGAAGAAGTCAGCCTAGCCTCATGCCCTGGCCAATCTATTTCTTCTCCACACGAGTGACTTAGCCCATACACGCCTCACACTTGACACTAATTATCGGACACAAATCCGGAGACGAACGCGGGGGACCCCTAGTCCCACCGGCCCCACAAATCCTCCGCCGCGCCCGCCTCCCTCCGCTACGAGTACCCGCCCACACGCACACAGCAAAAAACCACACACCTGGGTCCCACTTCTCCCCCCTCCTCCGCCTTTGTTGAGCTGTGTCTTTCTGTTTGTGTTTATAGCTGGCTGGCTCCTGCTCTGAGGCTCTCTCTCCACACTTCACTCCTGACTCTCCTCTGCGCCAAGAAACCACCCAAAATTCTCGCCATTGCGCCGGAGATGAGATGAGAGCGCTCGTCTTTGTACTGCTCGTTGTCTCCGCCGTCGCCGACGGCGGCGGAGCGGCGGCCTTGGATTTCTCTGGTGATGGCGGCGGCGAGGGACGGCCGACGGCTGTGGCGGTGTACCCGGCGTGGAGGTTTCCGAACCTGCGGCTCCGGGACGCGTACGTTGCGCTGCAGACGTGGAAGCAGCGCGCCATCTTCTCCGACCCCAAGAACCTCACCGCCGACTGGGTGGGCCCCGGGGTCTGCAACTACACCGGCGTCTTCTGCGCGCCGCTGCCGTGGGACCGGCGCGTGCTCGCCGTCGCCGGCGTCGACCTCAACCACGGCGACATCGCGGGGTACCTCCCGCCGGAGCTCGGCCTCCTCGCCGACCTCGCGCTGCTGCACCTCAACTCCAACCGCTTCTGCGGCGTCCTCCCGTCCACGCTCCGCCGACTACGCCTCCTCCACGAGCTCGACCTCAGCAACAACCGCTTCGTGGGGCCCTTCCCCGCCGTCGTGCTCGACATGCCGGCGCTCAGGTTCCTCGACCTCCGCTTCAACGAATTCGAGGGCAGCGTGCCGAGCCAGCTCTTCGACAAGCCGCTCGACGCCATCTTCCTCAACCACAACCGGTTCCGCTTCCAGCTCCCGGACAACTTCGGCAACTCGCCGGTCTCCGTCATCGTCCTCGCGCACAACAGCTTCGGCGGCTGCCTCCCGGCGAGCATCGCCAGCATGTCCGGCACGCTCAACGAGATCTTGCTCATCGACAACGGGCTCAACTCCTGCCTGCCGCCGGAGATCGGCCGGCTACGGGAGCTGACGGTGTTCGATGTGAGCTTCAACGAGCTCGCCGGCCCGCTGCCGCCGGAGATTGCCGGGTTGAGGAAGGTGGAGCAGCTGGACGTGGCGCACAACCTGCTCTCTGGGGCGATTCCGCAGGCGGTGTGCGAGCTGCCGCGCCTCAAGAACTTCACCTTCGCGTACAACTTCTTCACCGGGGAACCACCGTCCTGCGCGCGCATCGTGCCCCAGGACGGCGACCGGAGGAACTGCTTGCCGAACCGCCCCGCCCAGCGGGCGCCGCAGCAGTGCGCCGCGTTCTACGCCCGCCCGCCTGTCAACTGCGCCGCGTTCCAATGCAAGCCGTTCGTACCGTCCGTGCCGCCGCCGCGGCCTCCGTCCCCACCTCCGCCTTCACCACCACCACCATCGCCACCGCCGCCTTCTCCACCTCCACCATCGCCTCCTCCGCCTTCCCCACCTCCACCATCGCCGCCTCCGCCTTCTCCGCCGCCATCACCTCCTCCGCCTTCACCACCGCCGCCATCTCCGCCGCCGCCTGCGCCGGTCTTCCACCCACCACCACCACCCCCGCCTGCCCCAAATTCGCATCCACCATGCCCCCAGCCGCCGCCACCGCCGTCACCGCCACCCTGCGGGCCAACACCAGCATTGCCACCGCCACCGCCGTATTACCCAGGCCCGTTGCCACCCGTCCCCTGGTTTGTATATGGATCACCGCCACCGCCTCCGCTGCATTGATAGATTCTCTAAAGGAAGGACATTTGAAGGAAAATACATGGTTTTGCTCTCGCCCCTCCGGCAATGGACCGCAAATTCACCAATATACGTGGTCATTGTCATACTTAGCTACTAGTGTTCTTGATTGATGGCTACATGCGTGAAGAGTCGTAAGGTGCACAAAATTTTCTAGATTACGATTCGTCGGTGTCCGTCTGCACGTCGAAACAGTTTGTGTTGCTGTGGTATCGAAAGGGATTGGAAGTGGATGGGTGTGGCTTTGGAGAATTTGGACTATAAATTGATGGCTAATTGGGTTGTGAATAATAAGGGAGTTTGAGAGGGACACAGGATAATTTGGAGAGGATCTGTATGTGCAGGGATATATGTGGGATGTATAGAGAGAAGCATGAGTTCAGTTAAGCTTAGGACAAGAAAATTTGAGTGCTATTTCTTCCTTTTGTATCAAAGTTATTTTTGCTTATTCGATTCATATATTACTTAATTCTGGATTCTTGAAAATTCTTCTTGTTTTCCCTTCTCTTTTCTTTGGTGGATTCTACATTCTCTATCAAGTTCTAAAAATCGGTAACAGGTACTCACAGGTCACCCTACCTCGTAGTGATTATACGACATAATCGGCCTATTATGCGGTATAACCGACTAACATGTAGAGGCATCCTTTACTTGTCTATGGCCTAGTAGATCTATTTTTAGAACAATGTTCTGTATATGCTAGTGCTCTGTATGTTAGTGTTGTAATCCACTTGGTTTGATCAAGTGTCTTCTTTCTTTCCTCCTCCCCTTTGCTGTGTTGTGTTGTGACTTGCTGCTAGTGGTACATTGCATGTTGGTGTTTGCAGTGTGCTAAGATCATAAATATATTCTAGTTTTTCTTGTCATATTTAGTTTTACCTGGTTTCCACATTTCAGTAACCTGAATAATTAGGGAAACATCTCTGTGGCTCTGAAATTTGAATGGCTTCTCATAGGCTTCTGTTCCATACTAACTTTCTGTCTAGCTCAGCTGACTGTGATAGACATTGTAAGGATTTAAGGCTGTGTTATTTAACTTTCTTCCAAGAATGATTATAGAATTATTCTTTAAAATCAACTGGCTGCCTCCTGTAGTCCTACACTCCTACTACCTTGAAATGATATTCATATGGCTTCATTTGGTTTGACCTGAGCAGCTCCAAGTGCATGCTAGGAATTTGTTTTAGTTGGATATCCCATGCTGTGTTGATCAACACAGCCATTCAGCCCCCATAGATACCTCAATGCACTATCTAAATCATACTACCAATTACCATCCAAGTCCATTCAGGTTTGTAGTTTGGTGGCAGGATGTTGGGACTACATATGTAAATTTGCACAATAGCTTTTGAAGTGCATACAAGAGAATCTACCGAAGCCACAAAAGTATGTGAGGACGGTGCAACTTTCTTTAGGATTTGCAGTGTCTTTATGTCTTGATAAGGTATGGTCGAGGTGCTGATATCCTGGCTTTCCTGCCATGTGCTTGCTTGCTTCTGAAGAATCCGGCCAGGAATATGATTTTTTTTCCCATAAGAACATATCTGATCTTGGAGAATTCTTCCAAAAGCAACAACGCTCATCAGGGGCTTTAGTTATTTCTACTGCTGCTGCTGGTTATTCATGATGTTACCGCAGCGCATGAGCAGAGGCTTGCAACTGTGAGGTTCACTAGAAACTTGTAGCATTAATCAAGTTTTTCTTAGGGCATGTCCAATGGTGATTTATGAGCTAGCTCTAAACATATTATTTCATATTTTAATAGAAGAGAGAGAAAAGCTAGCTCTTGATCAAGAGCTAGTCTCATGCACACATTCCAAGATTATATGAGGATGTCATGTGGGACTATTCATGTTATGAGTTATGTGCTAAAAGTTAATATCATTGGAGAAGTTATCTTAGAGCTAGTAACTAGCTCATACCATTGTACATGCAGTATTGGTTTTTAATCCTTGATTAGATTCATTGATTGGTGGTAAGTTGGAACATCTGCCGGTCTCAAAAGGAGCAGAGATGGACAGCTTGCGCTAGCCTGCTTGATTTTTTTAGGGCCAAAAGTTTGTGATTGTGATGTTGTTTAACCTTCCGCTTTGGGAGTCTGGGAGATGTGTCTCCTGCGCTCCTAGTAACACTCACTTCGGTTAAAACTAAAACTAAATTACTCCTGGTACTAGCTTGTTGGCTGTGGTGATTGGTGAGTGCTAGTGCCACCGCACATACACTGGCCGGTCCGGCCAGCCTTTGGTTCTTTTGAGGGGAAAAAGTGAGATCGCCTCTTTTTTTCTCAGCCTATCTTTATGTTCTAAACTGCTTCGGCTCCTAGCTTTTCAGAGATACTCAGTTTGGCAATGATTTATGTTTTTTCATTATTATTGGTTTATTTTTTTATTATAGCTAATAGTAGATTATTTGGTGTAATTAAATTAAAAAAATTAAAAACAGAAAAAATAGGTTAGTCCATCACACATAATACGAAGAAATACAGAAAAAGAAAAGGTAAAAAAGCATAAAAAGCTAAAAAGTCAGAAAAAGATGAAAATAAGGAATAATGAATTAAAAGGCAGAAGCTAAAACTAAAACGAGTTTTTTTTTGCTTTTCTAGGGTTTCTCTTATTTATTTGTATTATCATATAATGTTTTTATTATTTATTATTTTTAAATTTAACTTATTCAGAAAAATCTAACAACCACTACAATACCAAAAAAGTCAGAAGTCACATCTTATAAGCTAGTCGGAGCGGGACATGTCTTGTAACTTTATCTGAATAAATAAACAAGACGATATCTTCGTTATCTTTTCGAAACGGCTTATCAAGGTAGATTTTTTTTGAAGCGGTTTATTGTCATTTAGTTTGTTTGTACAAACAAACACTTGCACTATGATTAAAAGTCATAAACTTTAACAAAAAAAAAAAGCCACGCTAGGGCCAAATCTGTTCTCGTCCGCTGTTGTGTCCGAGATGACCGTTATGCAACTTTTTCTTCTGGGTTAGCATACCTGCTGCTTTCACATAACCTCTCCCTTTTTTTTCTTAGCATTTTGTTATGGGTAGCAAAATAACGAGTAATGCTACGTGTACTGACTACTGACCAAGTTTTTTTTGTCCTACCGAGATCGTCACGAAACCTCCATCGACATGCATGCTCGGAGGTAGGATAGGAATGCGAGCGAGAAGCCGTCAATTCTCGTGTGAGGATAGCCTTGTTAAGCGCGTTGTTTTCTCGATCGGACGGCTCACGAGAGGGGTGGAGTGGTACTAACGCGTGTGATGTTTCCTGGTGAATCTCCGCGACCGACACGGTTACTGTTGCGTCCGTTTTTCTTTTTCTTTTTCTTTTTCCCTTCCGTGAGATCTGTCGATGGAGTATGTGGTGGCTTCGACTCTGGAGTCTGGATAGGTTAAACTTGTGTGTTTGGTTACTAGTGCAGCACTGCTGCTGGGTACATTTGGAATTGGAAGGTTCAGTGGCGGTGGTCGGAGCTTTCCAAAACATTTTTAGCCAAAATTTCACGAATTTTGGTGTTTTTTGGTTTTCTCAGCAGTAAATTATTATATTTTTATTCGAAATTTCAGGTTTACATAAATTTCATAACTAACATTTGGAAAGAAATACTTAGCTAGCCTGGTGGTGGGTGAGCATGAGTTTGTGAGTTCAAACCCTAAGACTGGCACTATTTTATTATGTTTTTTCAATTCCTGTCAAAAATTCAAAATTGAAATTAAAAAATTGAATGAAAATTTTAAAATTTTTGAATATAGGATTTACCGGTGAGGGGCGAATTTTTTTCCCTGAGAATGTTTTCCTTGGAGCAGCCAGCCATCGCTACGCTTATAGTCACCACAATACTCTGCTCCTCACATGACTCCTCTTTGGATCAGTTCAAACGCCAAAACTGTCGCTATTTTATTTTGTTTTTCTATTTTTCCCAAAAATTCAGATTTGAAATTAAAAATTCGAACGAAATTTTCTAAAATTTTAATTCCGGATTTACCGGTGAGGGACGAATTTTTTTTCCTGATAATGTTTTCCCTGATTGGAGCAGCCAGCCAATTGCTACGCTTGCTCACCACAGTACTCAGCTCCTCACATGACTCCTCTTTGGATCAGATCACGCTTTACGAGGTCCCGATTGGACGGCGAGAATACGCCATATTCTAGTGGAATTGCACTACTGCGTGCGAATTCCTGCGCGATCCAGACAGTTCATCGGCATGTGGATACGACGGATAGTGGAGTTTTCCAAACATGCACTAGCTAGTTGGCCATGAACACCAGGAAGAAACATTTTAGTACTGCGCGACAGTGCCGAGTGTCGATAGTCTTCTTCTACCTCTTCAGTGGTGATCATTTAGGCTTTTTTTTATGACTTACGGCTGAAAAGCACTGTAGTTGACTGAAAAAAACTGTAGCTGACAGAGGCTTATTTAGTATAATTAAATTTAAAAAATTAGAAAAATGTAAAAAATATGTTAGCCTATTACATATAATATAAACAAATACGGGAAAAAAGAACTGGCAAAAAAGCTCAACAAAAAATCAAAAATTAAGAAAAAAATGAAATTTATGAATAGTAAAAAACAAACCGAAAGCTAAAAACTGGGACATGAAACCTCCACTAAGACTGGCCTTAGAGCATCTCCAATAGTGACTTATGAGCTACCTCTAAGTATATTATTTCATATTTTAATAGAAGAGAGAGAAAAACTATCTCTTGATCAAGAGCTAGTCTCATACACACATTCCAAGATTATGTGAGAGTGTCATGTGAGACTATTTATGTTATGAGCTATGTGCTAAAAGTTAGTACTATTGAAGAAGTTGTCTTAGAGCTAGTAACTAGCTTGTACTGTTGGAGATGCTTTTATAACTTACCTTGTGAGATCTGTGGAAGGAGTTAATGCTAATTGCTAAATGGGGCACTAATGAGCAACTAGCAACTTGTTTCCTCGTTGTGCAAGGAACATGGGAGTGTGCCGTGCCGTGCATGACCAAACCGTGTAGGTGTAGGATGTGATATTTCCGAGATTCTTCTTTTTAATATGTGGCGACTTACGACTTGTTTGAATAAATAAATAAGATAATTTCTTTATCGTTGTTTTGAAACGATTTATCATAATAGTTTTTTAGAAACAGATTATCAACTTTTGATTCGTTCGCACGAGCGCTCACACTAAATTCAAAAGCCAAAAGACATAAACCGCAGCCGAAAAGAATATACTCTAAAACTTATGGTTTATGACTTTCCCGAATAAACAAATAAGACTGATTCTTCGTCATCTTTTCAAAGAGTCTTATCAAGATACTCTCTTCGAAATGACTTATCGATTCATCCTCATTCGGTTTGCATGCACATGCGCTTACGCTAGAATCAAAAGTCATCATCCGTAGCTAAAAACCATCAATCTCAGTCAAAAGGAACCACTCTAAAGCGGCAAGGCAGTGCATGCAATACCTGCAGTAAGCTGGATGGTGTTTGAAAACTTCTTTCTTAACGAAATTGGATGCAGCTCTTCTGCGCTCTCTCAGAAAAAAGAAGTTGAGTCCAAATCCTCAGATTGATACTTTTGATCTGATCGTGGAACTCATAATTTTTCCCGACAAATCTCTGGGTTTTCCTTTTTGCAGGAAAAGAAGGAATTTGTAACAAGTGTCGGTGCATCGAAAGCTTTCGTTCAAGAGGGGGAAAAAAGGGAAAAAGAAAAGTCTTTGGAACAAGTGTCGGTGCCGGTGTAATATCACCTTGATGGATTTATCATATGGGCCGTTTAAACTTTGGTGGCCTATAAATTAGGCCCATCCAGCGAAGGAGATAATTCGCTTAAACAAAACTTGTGTGCACCGTCTGTTCTTTAGCCCAGTTCTTTTGGATTAAAAGTGTATCTGGGCCTCTTCTTTGGTACCCGCACTATTGGAGGAAGATTTGAGTACCTCCTCCTTTTGATTTGTGCGAGGCACTTTCGAGGATTTGTTTTGTTTTCTATTTTGTAGGCCCCTGTTAGCAAGCTGCTCATCCATGTTTCAATCTTCTTTTTCAAGGTTTGTCAATTGGCATATTTATATGTTGAAATGTAGTTTTCTACAGTTTTGTCATGAAGACCCAACGAACAAGGCTCCTTAGTTAAAGGCACCGTTCTAAACAACTTTTAGCTTTTAGAAATCGACTTTTGAACATTATGACTTTCAAGGTGGTTTCTATATGCCGTTTTAGGAGTTATTGTAGGATCCGCTTTGAATAAAATATCTTCTCAATGTGAATGTCGCTTGCTCCCTTAATCTCTCTCGCAATTAGCCAAAAGCCACAGCAAAAAAACACAACATTTTTGAATAGGACCTAACTTATACAAAGCCACACTCGTTCCAGTAGGAGAGGTGGGACTTCAGACCTAATTATTGTGTTACATGCACTAGCTAGTTCACCACAAAGTTTAACCTGATGAGGAATGACGGGTAATTTATTTATCAGTTTTGCTATTGCACAGGCGACTGAAATTTTTTTATGTTTCAGTCACCTGAAATTACACTCTCAATGAACTAAAATTGCAGCCCCCCTAAAAAAACAGCTGCAAATTTAGGTGATTCAGAGTACAACTTCTGGTAACATGAAATTGCACTCTCAATCAACTAAAATTGCAGCCCCCCTCCAAAAAAACATGTGCAACTTCAAGTGATTCAAAGTGCAACTTTAGGTGACTGAAAAATAAAAAAATTTCAGTCGCCTGTGCAATAGTCTATCCTTTTATTTATACTTCAACACTCCTCCTCACATGTAGGCTCCCAAAGACCTAAAATATGAAATAGAAGTGAGCTGTAATTATTTTTCAATTGCACCAACCTAATCTTAAACTCAATACTTTTTAGTTCTAATACCATATTGAATTACATACACTTGCTAATTTATTTAAAAACTTAAACTGATAAAAAAGGCAGGACACCTTGTTCAAACCTAGATTCACCGGTGGAGGGGTGATTTCTCTCGGTATATGCACAAGCAAGTATATCTCAGTGCAAAAGTGTGTGTACACACTCTCGGCAAATTGTGCGCAAGCCGCGATTAACTTTCCTCACAGTATATGACGGCGGTAGTGATGTCACATCAGATAGCACCCTCTCTCCTTTCCTTACCTTCCTCTTTCCCAAAGGGTCAACTGGTCCCTTCTAAACCAAATCAAACTAAACAACATTGTGCTGATCAAGCCACAGCTCGAGCCATTCCTTCAGCGTGTTACATAGACATAGGTGTGTTTTTTAGTTACAACTGATGATTTATGACTATAGCACAAGCGTTTATATGAACAAAGAATGCTGATAAGTCGATAAATCATTTTGAAAAGACTGTTCTGATTCGTAAAAACAATAGAGAAATCACCCCGTTTGTTTGTTCAGAAAAGTCGTAAGCTAAAAAAAGAGTCATTGAAAAGGAACAACAATATGTGGTCCAAAAGTGCACGTAATAGCAAGTAGATGTTTGTGTAATGATTCTTCCTTGCAAGTGATGCTTGTTGCTTGCTTGCTCACAGATCATATGGATGCACTAGCAGCAAGCGCCTAAGTGGCCTCTGCTTCTCCTGGCTGAAGCTTTTTGCAGGGGTCAACTTGACAAGCTCATCCCGTCTTTACCCGACAAGCATCCGCATGCAATGGTCCAATTCATGACGCAAGTGCCTAGCTTGTGCTGGCTTGTACTCCACGTAGTAGTATCTGGCTAGGAGGAACGATAGTATCATTCTGATTTCTGTGACGGCAATTCGTCGACACAGATCCATTGGTGTTTACGGGATTTTGGAGCGACGAAGAGCCTGTATGACCTTAACTGGTGGGTACCGTAAAACAGCTCAATTTGTACTCTTATGTGATGGCAATGTTGGACTTCAGGGTAATTTGGGGATTTTTTAATTTGTTTTTCATTTTAACTATAAGGGAGAGAGGAGCCAGCCCCACTTGTCATTGAGAGAGGAAGAGGATAAGGAGCCTTTGGCTTATTCTGTTTTGCCAGAACGAGAGGGAGATGGGGATCGTGGGAATCGATCCGATTCCCACCTCTCCGACTCTAGCGGCCTCGGCGCTGGCCGTTGGCAATGCGGCTCTCCTCGTCCCTCTTCTTGTACCTGTTTAAGCTCTCCTCCTTGAATATGTCTTAGATCCAATTGAGCTTCCCTATCTTTCTTCTTCCTCCTTCACCGAGTGATTGCCCTAGGAATTGAGCTTCGGTGAGTGGCGGCGCTTACGACAACGGTTTAGTCCTTTCTCGAGAAACCTGAGGTTTTTGTCTCCAAGAGGGTGAAGTAAAAGGGTGGGGTCGACTCCAGTCTTGTACTAGGTCAAGGCTGCGGCGGCGTAGTCTGTGGGCGACATCCAAGGGCTGCACAGACAAGCTGTTGCAGCATTGGACCTTGTGCCAGTTTTGAGCTCACTTTGGTACGGTGGTTTTACAGCACTGTCATGATTGTGGTGGTTTTGGTTGTGGTTTGTGTGGTGCTCTTGCTTGCCTAGCACTTGGCCGATGTTGGATCTTGGTCTTGTGCGACGTTCTCTGACTCTCGACCACACGACAATGGTGCTAGCCAACTCTTGTGGGTGGCTTTGTATCTTCGAGAATCACGTTGTGTGTGCAAACGGTGGTGATAGGTTTTCTGAGACATCGTCGATTTCGGTGCGCATAGCCTTGTTGCCTTCTGGATGGCTTTGAGTTCTGTCACATCATGAGTTGCCTTTGGTTCTTGTTATTATTGTGCAATTGTGAGCCATTCTAGTGTACTTTAGTAGTTGATAATATTATCACTAGTTCTGGGAGATAATTGCATGATAATCTGTGGGATTAACGATTGCTCGATGACTATGCATGGTCTATATGAGATTAAAATGATGTTTTAGGATATTATGCTAGTACTTTGAGTAGTTGTCAGCCAATGTTGGTGTTGTCCTTGTTCTTGTTGTAGCCTTAATCAACATATAATGTGTCCTTGCTTATTGTTACCTTCAGTTAAGCCTCTGTTTTTTATATTCATGCTTGTGGTCTGGACAATCTAATTAACATAGTAAAACATTTGAAGTGCAGTTCATAACTTGTTATAATTTCTGAATTGTAACTGATTATTGTGGTAAGATAATTGGCTCAAAACTAGCAGAATATCTACATATCACCATTTTAATTATTGGTTAGATTTACACCACCATGACGAGGAGGCACTATTTAATACAAGAGCAACCCGACATCTAAGAGCACGAACTACAAACAACAATTTAAGTATTATACTAACTATTCATTTATTTTCAACAACCATGTTAAGCATGATTTCATCTCTAAATGACTTAAGAGAGATTTATGTTGTTGCAATTATTGTTTTAATGCTCTTGTCAATTAATCTACGTTGGAAATATACTTTTTTTGCTAATTTATAATTCTGGAATTTTAATTAAATGTTTGCTGAAACCACGTATTTCTCAAAAGGCAATTCGTATAGTGTGAGGCCCCAAGATGTTTACTAGACTTTGGAGTGTCGAAAAGCCTATATGATGTTCGGAGAGCCAAACAAACGAACCCTAGCTGCATCTTTTCTTTTGACTAATATTCGAGGACAGTTGCTCAAAGCGAGTTGTATTGCTTATCGCGAGTGGAGGTAATGTAGTATGCACATGACGACATACACATTGTTGCGTAACAGTGCTGTACAGCATGGCCAAAAAAAAAAGTTAAAAACATCTGATTTTGTGTGTGCCCTCTGAAACTCTGAACGTCTCTTACTGTTCAGGTAATTTCTGGACACAAACTGCCCTGCACGCATCCATCCATAGATACATGAATGCATAAGAGTATCCACACTGTTCTCTATATTTAGCCTCCAGCCTTGAGGGTGTTGCTTCAATTTCGCGCCTGGGGAATCTAGATCTGAGAGGGAAGGGAGAGAGAGAGAGGGTACCGACCGTCCGATTGCGTGGAGGAGGAGCTGGCCATCGCGCGTTCAGCGGTGAAGTCTGCGCACGGGCAGCGACGGTCGGAGAAGAGGACGGTGGTGGCAGCGGCGGTCCAGTGAAGGAGACGGCGATGGTGCTTCCTGTCGCTGACTGCGCCCCCTCTAGATCGGTTAGGGTTTTGTCGGGTGGGGATTGCGGCTCAGGCGAACCTCGTAAGTCGAGCCGCCGGCCCCCACCCTCTATTTATTGCGCAGCGCGACGGGGGCCCACCAGCCAAGAGATGGGCTGGGCGCCCCCGATCATGGCGTGGATCAAGGCCCGATTAGCCGTTGGGCTAATCGGCTGAGATCAATCTAACAGAGGGTACCTCTTGGAGGGAGGGCACTGCTATCTACTGCGGAAGAGAGAAACTGCCTCTCAGCCTTGAGGGTACCTCTTGGAGGCCCGCACCAATGAATAGAAAAAATGAAAGAAATTGATGAAAAAAAGGATGGATGAATGGAGCGCTAATTTTTTTAAATTTTTTTTATTGTAGTTGTGGGCTTGATTTTAGAGACAATAGTAGTTTCTATACATTATATAAAATTATGCTAAGATTAGACACTATCTGTAGATTTCAATTTAGAGGATATGCAGTAACTAAATATTGTGGATATCCTAAGTATACATGGTGAAGAAAAGATCTGGTGCAATTGTGGCAGATACGGAGCCTGCCACTGACCACAGATGGACTGCAATTTCTGCTCATTTTTCGCCGTCTCGGTGTAAAGTCTGGTGCTCGCCCTCCCCTGCCAATCTGCCATGGCTCGCCTACCAGCTGACACATCAACCGAGGCCAGAACCCGACGTCCCGTGGCCGTAGGTCCCTACTCCCTGCCCCTCTTGCCCTGACGCATCCTCAGGTGACAACCACGTAGCCCAGCTCTACTCTAAGTGAGAGTACCTGCCCTGACAGTTGGTCGATGCAACGTTGCTACTACTCCATCGCTGAACCGAACTGAACTGACTTGCCGAGTTCGTTATGTACGTGTCCACATACACTGCAGTTTCTTTTTCTTTTTAAAAAAGATGGATGTACTGTACAAGCTAACCAAGCAGCAGCAGAGGAGGCACACACGAACGTAGTACGTACACAAGGATTCGATGAGGCGCCGTTCATACGCTGTGCAGAGGAAGCGCTGTGACGAGGCGTTAAAGCAACCGGTCGGCGATGGAAAGCCATGCGTGTGTTTGTGGAGGAGAGGGACAGAGGTGGAGTGCGTGTACGTGTCTGATACATACATATATACTGCTCCAGTACTCCTACGAACGAAGCCAAAATAAACCACCGGCAGGGAGGAATCAATAAATCGATAGCCTAGGCCGGCCTGCTTGCGGTGGGGAAAAAAGGGAGCACCGCCACCTCCACCACTTGGACTGTCCTCCTCCGTCTAAGAATATATAAAAGCAAGCTAAAGCTAGCGTTCATGCCACCGCCACCATTGGCAGCAGCAGCAGCAATGTCTTGCGTCGAGGCGGGCAGCTTCTAGGAGGACGAGCAGCCCGGGCTTCGTCTTTCCCACTAATTCCATGCGCATGTGATGTGAGTGCTGCCGTCTTTGCCTGCCTGCTCATGACCGTCCTGCACACATGATCAGTGTCGAACTGTTTGCTCTGTTGCATTTGAGATCGTTTGTTTTTTTTTTATTTGTTTTGCGAAATATCATTGCGAGAGGTTTCGGTCGATCTGTTTCGTTGCCGGGGTCGATTCCAGCGTCATACGCAAGGGCATTTGGTTTGTAGCTTTTCGTGGTCGGGGGTACAAACTACAGGATGTGTTTCTTGCATGACAATCTTTCTTTGATTCCTTCTTCCAACAGCAGGCCCGAGAGAGCATCGGATTCGGGGCTGGTAGGTGCTGCATCGACCTGGATGTAAGGTGCGCTACTGCTTCTTCTTCTTCTTCTTCTTCTTCTTCTTCTTCTTCTAATTGAGATAAGAACGTGTAATTTCCTAGTTCTTTCTTGATTGATTACTCGTTCATTTGGGCTAGCTAGTCTTTGCAACATAGTTTTGAGTCCAATCGTGTCTGTGCGATAAGCTATTGCTCAGAAGAGCGTCAAGCTGCATGATGTTCATTTGATGTTCTCTCCTGTGGCTCTATATTCATGTAGCAGAGCTGTACGAAATTCCCTGTCAGTCTGTCAATTCAGATAACATGAGTAAGTAAAAAACAATAGAAGATCCTCTGTTTACACAGAATTCAGACATATCTAGCTTAAATTATGACGGACTATGTGCAACCTAGCTCCGGCTAGAAACGGTTCAGATTTCAGAATCGAGTTTACTAGCAACAACTTGGCTTCACGACGAAAGACGACAAGACCAAGCAAAGGATAATATGCAGAACTTTACCAGACCCTCTGTACCAAACTATTCCAACCAGGTTAACCGGCACTAGCATTGTCAGAGGCGGTACGGAGATACTACTAGTTGTAAGAGCAAAATTACACCAAGCATGTGTTGGAACTGGCAGCAGCTCTAGCAGAAAAGAACAATCACAACAAACACATAAGAGAGACGAGAGTTTGAGGTTTGGCAAAGTCTATATCCTCAGAGCCGAATCATGGCGGCTCAGCCCAGGGGCGGAGCTAGCCTCGGCCTAAGCCTCGAGCTGGGCTAGCTATTCTTAGGCTGAATCTGTCATTGCTACCAAAAATCCTAGGTCTTGTCAAGAGAATTTTAATAGGCTTTTGATCCTAGACCTCGGGCTATAGCCTACTTAGCCTGAGGCTCAGATCTGTCACTGGCTCTGCCCGTATTAGGAGTTTATTTATTTTCACAATTAGGATTACAAAAAGTCAGCGATATATATATTTATAATCTGGTTACATGTTCAATTTAGACCCGTAGTCCATATACAATCCCTTTCATGTTGCATATACGAGCCATACACAACAGCATGCACGTCAAAACAAATTATGGCTTAAAGTGTACACGGTTAGTGGTATTTCTCAAGGAATTTACCTAGCTTCCTTTGCTTTTCCTTCCTCCATCATTGTATCCTTTGCTTTGCAGCTTTACTCTTTTTATGCAAACATCCAAAGCTCCACATGACAGGCACAAAAAGCCATGTGCGTCCTCCTCCTGCGGTCTCCAGTCCATGGAACTCTCTTTACCTCCATCTTTAATCCTAATCTTCCTTTAAAGCCAAGCTTGTTACCAGTACAAATTCCTGTTCTCCGGGTTACCTTTCCTTTTTAATTGTCTTTCACCTCTTTATATATCCCCCATCCCTGTCAAGACAGTGAACTTAGATACCGCAATGCGTAGCTTTGGAAGAAAACTTTGATGATTCTAGAGCAGTTGAACACACAATCCTAGCTATTGAAAGGGAAAGGAATTACGAAGGCCAAAATGGGACAAGTAAAATTAACTGTTTTCCCTTTCTTGCAAACTTAGGAGTGACGCTTAGTACAACTGTCACAGTTAGTTAGTTATGGAGTAGCACCACAAATCTGTTGGTCAAAGCGAGTCAAACTGGCGCGCTAGCTGGTCGAAGCTAGCAGCGGCGGTAGTCTTGCCCACAAAGCAAGACAAGAACAACACTCTTTTGGGATGATGGCTTTTGTGCAAAGGAACACGTCGTTTTCGATCACGCGCCCCGAGGCGATCGAGGCGTACGCAACGAATGAACAATCTCCTGCCACAATTCGCGTGTGATGTGAATTTTGTGTGGGATTGTGCGTGTGCAGGAAGCAGCAGTGCTGTTCTTGGGATGACAATTGGAAGCAGCATGGACAGCGAAGCGGGCATGGCGGGCTACGGCGGTGCCGGCGTGCCGCCGGGGGAGAGAGACGGCGACCAGCGGAGTGGGTCCAGGGAGCGGTACATCCGGTTCATGGAAAACTCGTGCTGCGCGCACCTGTGCCTGTGCCCCAACCCCATGATGGCGCGCTATGTCTACGCGCTCATCTTCCTCGTCACCAACCTCCTCGCCTGGACCATCCGCGACTACGGCAACTCCGCCCTCTCCGAGCTCCAGCGCCTCAAGGTTTGCCAGGGCGCGCGGTACTGCCTCGGAGCGGAGGGCGTGCTGCGGATCAGCCTCGGCTGCTTTGTATCCTTGGAAATGATTCAAGATTTCAAGAAATTTTCATGTTCTTGGAGCACTAGGGTTGTTATCCTTGACAAGATGTTGTTGATCAGCTCTTCTTCTTCGTCATGTTCCTGTCGACCGTGAACACGAGGAAGGTGCAGGACTGCCGGAACTCGTGGCACTCCGAGTGGTGGCCGGCCAAGATCGTCCTGTGGATGGGCTTCACAGTGATCCCCTTCTTCGTGCCGTCGCCCTTCATCCAGCTCTACGGTCAGTTCGCCTCTGGTGACCTCATGCTCTTATAACTGCCTCTGGCTATTGCTGATGACGGTGTTTGTCGGAATTTTTATCAGGGAAGGTTGCGCATTTTGGAGCAGGGTAGGGTACATGCATGCCTGACCTTTTCAGACGTTGCTTGTTCTTCAGTTTAGGCTTCAAGAATATGTCTTTACTTGTCTTGGAATTAAACAGGGCGTTTCTTATTATTCAACTCATCAGTGTGACCAGCTTCATCACATGGCTGAACGATTGTTGCCGGTCAGAGATAAACCTCAAGAGATGGTAGGTTTGTCCTGACCAAGTTGTTGTGTATGGTTGCCGTGTGACACTGAAATCTTACAGTGGCAGTATACGGTTGAATTGCAGCCACATGCAGGTTCTTGTGGTCTCCATTGTAGCGTATGTGGGATCTATCCTAGGGATTGTTCTGATGTATGTCTGCTACGCGCCGAGGCCAACCTGCAAGCTGAACATTCTGTTCATCACCATCACGCTGGTGCTTGTACAGCTTATGACCTGCATCTCATTGAACTCCAAGGTAAGCACTCTCAAATCAAATGGTGTTGTCAATTGAGATGTGCACAGAGTTCTATGGTGAAATTGCATTGTTATTTTGTCAAAATCAGGTCAAGGCAGGCTATCTGGCACCAGGATTGATGGGAGTGTACGTTGTGTTCCTGTGCTGGACAGCAATTAGAAGGTAAAGATTCAGATCTGAATCCTGATCGTTGCCACTGAATATCAAATTAGTTCATTCCATGACACAAGTTTCTTCCTTTTCTTTGAACGGTGAATTTTCCCCACAAATAGTGAGCCACACACAGAGATTTGCAACAGGAAAGCAGAAGCTGCAACAAGTGCAGATTGGCTCAACATCGCGGTACACACATTCTTAGAGCCCTCTTCAGTGATGGTTCTTATCTTCAGGGATAGTTCAGTAGAATTTTTTGTTGACTGAAAGCTCAGTAGAAATTTACCAAAGGAAAAACAAATTGCATCAACTTACTGTGTATTAGTCTGATGAACTGGCATTCTATTTCTAACTGAAAAACGAAATGACTTGACTTTGGCAGAGTTTTGTAATCGCGGTTATTGTCATCGTCATGGCTACTTTCTCGACGGGAATAGATTCTAAATGCTTCCAGGTATGTTGTCAACTGTATTGAACTGATCACCAGATGGGTAAAGCATACCATTCAAATTGAACTGCCTCAAGCATTTGCAGTTCAAGAAGACTGAAGTTGAGTCCGAAGATGATATCCCCTACGGGTTTGGCTTCTTCCATTTCGTGTTTGCCATGGGCGCCATGTACTTTGCCATGATCTTTGTTGGTTGGAATGAGCATCAAACCATGGAAAAGTAAGTTCAGACAAAATCTACTCTCGTTAATTTCAGAAAGACGTTTATGCAGTGATAAACTACTACAAAAAAAATTGATCTGTTTTGCAACGTAGTTAATTTACTCCAAACACAAGTGCACATATGGATTAATATTATGTTGTCTAAATTTGAAAAACATTATGATCCGTTGCATCAGGTGGAAAATGGATGTTGGATGGGCGAGTACATGGGTACGTGTTGCTAACGAATGGCTAGCAGCAATCGTGTACAGTAAGTGAACTAATCCCTGAACCCCACTGAGCTAAGCACACATTTGTCGGAAAATTTGCACTGTATCTTTGCTGTGTTGAAAGAAACTATATGTGCACTGTATTTACTGACGGACCAATGCTTGCACTTGCAGTATGGATGCTGATTGCTCCAATCATCTGGAAGAGAAGGCAAGTGGGATCGTCAACGTTTACATGAATGTTTGTCACTCATGTTACCTCTGAGAAAAATGTGTACGAGAAGAGAGAAAAGTGACTCCATTTACACGTCGCATGCCTGGATGACCAAGAACTGTTTGGTCAGTTGTTTTTGCTGAGTTGAAAGCTAACAAAGTAGAGAAAAGATAGAGGAAGTAAGCAAGAGCGAAATCTGTTCCTAATTATAGCTGGTGTAGTTGCATAGTCCAGAGTGCTCCTCTTTGTACAGAAGGTCATTTTTGGTTGTCTCTGTCGCAGAGGGAATTCTTTGGACTTGAGTTGATGGTCTCATTCCGAAAAGAATATATAGAAAAATGATTCTATATCCTAAGAGTATAGAATGATTTTTTCCTATATTCACACATATATTCGACATATTTTTAGCACTTTCGATATATGTAATACCTGTCTAGTTTCATTCCAACCCGACCGACCACTGTTGCCATCTTTTGAAGGATAGTACATCGATCGTGGCATCGTGCATTATCAACTGAAGTCGAACACGTAGCCTTGAAAGCCACAACATATATATAGCGGGTGACTCCTTGGTCTCCACCGGACTCCGCATAAACGTCACCTCCGTCGGACTACATCTGGCCTCCGTGCGTTTCCGCTGGATCTCACGTTGCCTCCACCGAGCTCCGCACGGTCATCGCTGGACTTCGCGCGATCTCCGCCGGACTCCGCATAGACATCGCTTCCGTCGGACCTCGTCTGGCCTTTGTGGGTCTTTGCTGGACCTCGTGTTGTCTCCGTCGAGCTCCGTATGGTCTTCGTTAGACTCGTGCGATCTCCGTTAGACTCTGCATGGACTTCGCCTCTGCGGGACTTCGTGTGGCCTCCGCTGGTCTACACGGGACCTCACGTTGCCTCCGCCGAGCTCTGCACAGTCTTCGCTAGACTTTGCATGATCTCCATCGGACTCCACGTAGATGTCGCCTCCGTCAGGCTTCGTCTGGCCTCCGCTGGACCTTGTGTTGCCTCCACCGAGCTCCGCACGATCTTCGCTGGATTTCCAAAGGGTGGGGAACAGAGCGCGGCTTTAAGGACTTCGCCCAGCCACTGACTTCATTGACAGTGTCCGACCACGTCCTAGTCATGACCTTGTCAGACTACCTAGTGGTCATGACTCCGCTAACTCCATCGGCACCCGTTCGACCACCTCGTGGTCGCAGACGTTTCGTCCATCTCGCGGTCATGTCTTCGTCCAACCACATCATGGTTGAGACCTCGTCTGACCACCTCACAGCTGAGACTTCATCCAACTGCCCTGCGATCATGGGGAGCGTGTGTTGCAAGACTTTGTCTCGCCGCCGACTTCATCGACGCCAGTCTGAAGGGTGGGGGCGGAGCGCGCGCTGCAAAACTTCGTCCCACCGTCGACTTCATCGATGCCAGTCTGAAGGGTGGGGGGACGGAACGTGCGTTTCAAGACTTCGTCTCACCGCCGGCTTCGTCGATGCAAGTTCGAATGGTGGAGGACGAAGCGCGTGCTTCAAGACTTCATTCTGCGACTGGCTTTGTCGATGCCTGTCCAAAGGGTGGGAGATGGTGCGCGTGCTTCATGGACTTCATCCAGCCACTGGCTTCATTGGCAACCATCCGACTACCTCGTAGTTATGACTTCGTCTGACCACGTTCATGGTCGTGATTTTGTCTGACTATTTCACGGTCGTGACTTCGTCCGACCACGTCCTAGTGGTGACTTTGTCCGACTACCTCATGGCCATGACTTTGTCTGATCATATCATGGTCGTGACTTGGCTCGGCCACTTGGTGGTTGTGCCTTTGTCTGATCGCCTCGTGGCCAACACTTTGTCCAGTTGCCTTGTGGTTGTAACTTCATCCGACTACATCGTGGTCGGGATCTCATCTGACCACCTCATGGTCGTCACTTCATCCGACCACCTTATGGTCATAGACGTTTCGTTCGTCCGACTCGTAATCAAGACCTTGCCGCCCGCCTTGGAGGCATCGCCTCAGCGGGGCGGCATGACTTTGTCGTTCCGCCTCGTAGGCATTGCTTCAATGGGACGACATACCTTTGATAGGAGACTTCACTGCCCGGCTTGGAGAAATCGCTTCGGCGGGGCGGCACGACTTCGCTGCTCGGCTTGGAGGCATCGCTTCGACGGGTCACCATGACTTTGTTGCCCGCCTTGTAGGCATTGCCTCGGCCGGACGGCCTAACTTCGATGTAGAACTTCGACCGCCCGCCTTGGAGGCATCACCTTGGCGGGGCAGCACCACTTCGCCGACCGCCTCGTACGCATCGCATTGGTGGGACAGACTGGCTTCGGTGTGGGACTTCTCTGACCTCCTTATACGCGTCGTCTTGGAGGGATGACACCACCCCTGCTTCGCTTCTATGATTTGTTGGTGGACTCTACAGTTGTATTATGATCAATAAAAGAAAAACCCTCTTCCAGGACTGCAGGCTACAGTTGCATTAGCTCACCAGTCGGCACCCTCGCACTTACTGTCGGGGGATGGATGGCTGGGATAGTTTGTCATGTCAGCTCGCCCATCAGGACCTCCGCGCTTGCTATCGAGGGAGTCCTATCGTAAGGTTGACCCAACCCTCTGTGACTGGGCCTTACAACTGGTCCAATATGTAATAGACCCAATAGTATAAGGAAAATATATTAATTTATCTCTACCTTATATAATTATTAAGGGGTAGGATGATAATTTCTCATCCTCCCACACATGTATATAAATCTCTAAGAGGGGCGTGAGGGAGGGAGGTCCACTCATTTTCCCACATATTGTCTATCTCTGTTGGCTCTCCTCTTCTAATCCCCCTCTTTAGTGTTTGGTTGTAGCTACAATAGTGTGTAAGCCATTTTCACCACCAATTGGTGTTATTTTTGAGTTGCCACTCTGTTGTTCTTCTGATTCTTTGGGATTGCTTGAACGTGTCAGCTCCATGATAACGAGTAGACGAAAACCGTAGCATGTGATTGAGTAATTTGAGTGCTGCAGGTTATCGTATATGTACGGTGGTTGACCGTATCAATTGCTAGGCTATACGAACTAATTATCCATAATTCTACGTTATGAAGATGGAATGGCCCTGCCCCTGCATCATTGTCTCTTTTGGGTGACGGTCTCTTAACCCTCAAGAGGATGGGTATTTGCAATCGAAGGCGTTAAGTTTTGGATTGACGGTTCCCAAGCTGCTTACAGTCGGCCTGTGGACGCCGGTTCGTCAGTGCGCACGTCACGACCTGCCCGGCCGGGCGGTGACTAGGTACGTACGCTGTACGAACCGGAGCATTTGCCTTTCGTTCGAACTCACTGAAGCTGTCAAGCGAGCCAGCCCTGTGCACGTGTGCTAATGCTCTCCGTCCGGTTCGTCATGGCGCACCTCACGACCTGCCAGCCAGCTGCCCAAGTCAATCATTCGTGGCCTCCTCTTAAATCATCTTGTTCTTGCTAGCCCAGCTTGTTTGGTTGCTTACTGGAGTAGTGCGTACTCCCGGAGGCGCCGGATAGCTCCAACAAGACGAATCAAGTTGCAAGTGTTCAACCAATCCCATGAGGACGAAAGGGTGACTTTGAGCTTTCTTATGAGGACAAAAGGGTGACTTTGAGCTTTCTCAATCAACTATAAATCACTTTCATTGAATCACTCAGAATCAGGTACACGTACACATCTCAAAGTTAAACCAACGATATTTAGGAAAATGGTCTTATATGCACTTTACAAAAACCAGGCAACTTATGAGTAGCTGAACAGATAAAACAATTGAGGCTGTGTTGTTTATGCACGATTCCAAGTGCTTGCATATCTAGCAACCTTTGGCAAGGAAAGCATGTAGTGAAAGCACCAATGGCATCCAGTGTGCAGTGATCCACACCGAAACCTTATAAATGGAAATGGACACTGCACGCGCACCCTCTCCCTAAGCCGGAGGCAGAGATATGGAAATAAATTCTTGTTTAGGCCAATTTTAAATCACGACACGTACACGTAGAATAAAAATGGACTCGGTCACAAATCTACCTTGCTTGCTGACCGCACAGCCCTGCGGCTCGATCGGCTCCCCTCACCGCTTGCGTCAACTCGGCCTCTCCCCGCTTAAATTATTTCACAATTTATTTGTTAGCTATTTAATTAATTTTGTTTAGCTTCATAGTTTATCGCTTAGGATTAGTTAAAAACACAGGGCGCTATACCGGTACAATTGCGCGGCTACATATTACGTAATGTTGCCTTCGTTATACAATTCTAACTAGCAGGTGGCTCACGCATTTGCGTGGCTATATTTATTTTAAAGTTTTTAGTATCAAATGATATAACTTAGATGCTTGAAAATATATTTACATATCTTCTACGTTATTACAATTTGAAGATATCATAAACATTAGAAATGACAATAGAACTTTAAAGAAAAATACAACTTCAGAAACGTAATTAAAGTATAATCTTTGATGAAAAAAATCATTGAGCATAATAAGTTGTTAGGAATCTTAGAAATGTCACATGTATCTTATAATTCTCTCTAATTATTACTTAATACTGACCGCTGTGACATCAATACGCATACCCGTGCAATTGTCACCAATCTCTATCGAAGACACACGTCACGCTCTCTCCGATGGCCCCGAGCTTATTCCCTATGACTGTGTCATCTCTACTCTAAACTCTTTTCTTCTCTGCTTGTATACGCTCGTGCTTCTATTCGTACAGATACATGCATGTGTGTGTATGCATGTTGTTATACATACTCGATGTCATCTTCTCCTATGTAGGCTGCTTCTCTTCTTCCATGTTGACTAACTCATTGTTGTAGTTTTCTCACTAATCGTGGTAGCCTCCCATCTTCACTAATATTGGCATGTCTACTTTAGTTACTACCAACAATACAAAGAATCTTCTCGCTATTATTGGTGATGTTGTGCCCCTCAACAGCGATGGCATACTCCTAGCTTGGCCCCCTATCATCCATAGCTCGTCTTCAATGCAAATCTTCATCTCCTCTCTACCAAGGCTTGCCCATCATCGAGCTTCTTTAAACGCTGATTTCTTAAACAATGCTAATACTCATCACTCGTCATCATGGCCCTTGGCTCCTTCGACCCTGGCTTTTCTCTTCAATAGCTCCAGTGAGCAGCATTACATTGTTCGCGTCAAATAGCTAAGGTGAGCAGCACAACATTGTCCTCATCTCTGTTGCCGTCGCCTCGGCTCTTCGCTTTCCCATATGTTAATGTCTTTTTGCAAGTGAGATTGACGCCATTACATTCTTTCATGGTTTCCTCTAACACAATTCATACTATCCTCATTATACCTTTTTATTTTATTCAAAATTTTAGTTGCTTTTATTAGAGTTCGCATACAAATTGAATTGCTAATTTTATTTAATGTATTCCAAATTTTAGTTATTTAGGACTTTTACTATGGACTTCGTATGGAAATAAAATTGCAAATTTTCTTTTATTTTTATTTCAAATTTCAATTTTGTATACAAATTCAATTCCTAATTTTTTTAATTTATATTCCAAATTACAGTTAATTAGGGATTTTACTTTGGAAATTGTATTAAAATCATATTGCTAATTTTGTTTTATTTTTCATTTCAAATTTTGGTGATTTTTTTACTGGAATTCGTATACAAAGCTAATTGCTACCATTTGTTTTATTTTTATACCAAATTTTATTTATTTAGGAATTTTAGCTAGAAATTTGTATCAAAATCAAATTGCTAATTTTTTTATTTTTATTCTCAATTTCAGTTATTTCTATATTGTACTTGACACAGATTCTTTATTTATAGAATTGCTATTTTTATTCCAAATTTTAGTTTTGAATTAATTTTATTTAGGGATTTTACATTGGAATTCATATCAAAATCAAATTTCTATTTTATTTTTTATTCCAAATTTCAGCTATTTTATTGGAATTCATATACAAATCCAATTGCTATTTTTTATATTTTTTCTGAATTATATTTATTTAGGGATTTTCTTTAAGAATTCGTGTGTAATTGCAATTGCTAATTTTGTTATAATTTTTATTTTGAATTTTAGTTATTTCTAGATTGTACTTGACATAAACTCTTTCTTTTTATTTTTTGAATTTTGTGAATTTTTTTTGCAAGTTTTCTTTTATTTTTTAATTGCAAATTTCAGTTACTTTTATTGGAATTCATATACAAATATAATTGCTAATTTTATTTGATTTTTATTTCGAATTAAATTTATTGTGTTATTTTAATTTGGAATTTGTTTCAAAATTAAAATACTATTTTTTATTTTGAATTTCAGTTATTTTTTATTGGAATTTATTTACAAATCAAACTGCTATTTTGATTTTTTTATTCTAAACCATATTGATTTAATGATTTTACTTAGAATTCATGTGGAATTTAAATTGCTAATTTTATTTTGTTTTTTGTTCTAAATTCCATTTATCTCTTGGGTGTACTTGATATGGACTCTTTTTTTTAATCTAGACCGTTATAATCTGGTCCCACCATAATGAACGGTATAGATCTTTCTTTTTTTTCTATGGATTAATGTGGGATTTTCTTACCCTTGAGAGTCAACAAAGTAGCTTCTTTTGCTTCTATTTTAATAATATATTTTTTTGAAAAAGATCAGCACGAGCTCTCCTATTCAATAATGATGTCATGCAACTCTAATATATATATATATATATATATATATATATATATATATATATATATATATATATGATTAATCTGCATCCATTATAAAGGTCAACAATGCCCCCTCCTGCGCTATGTTCAAAAGATCTGCACCGTTATAATTTAGACCTACCAAAACAAGCAACATATATCATTTATCCTTTTCTCACGTTTAATGAGTTAGATTATTGTCCTCAAAGTGGAAAGGGTACTTTTAATCTTAGCAGTTGTCTATATCTACATGTGGGGTGGGTTCGACCCAGTTTTGGCTCATCACCTTTTGCTACAGTTACTCACTTTCAAACGATGTATCTTTTTAAGACAGTCTATAAGTCGATTGTAGTAGACACAATTCTGAGTTCAGCTATACCGGCCAAAATCGCATACGACTGTTTTCCTCTTCATGTTGTCTCCCTGAACAGGCAAAATTTAAAAACCATAAACCAAAAGCTATAAACCACAAAAAAAAAAAAACTCACCCATGGATTATGCGCGTACAACAGTATTCTCTTTTGGGTGACGGCCTCTTAACCCTCAAGAGGATGGGTATATGTAATTGAAGGTGTAAAGTTTGAAGCACTTTCCCACCGGATCAATGGTGGATGGGGAGGGCGCGCACCGGAACAAGGGCGATTTTCTTCCTTAAGTTTTGGATTGACGGTTGCAAGTTGCTTACAGTCGGCCGTGACGGAGGGCACCAAAAGACGAATCAAGACACACAGCAATAATAATAATAAAAAAAACTCGGTCACAAATTGACAACCAAGTCAAGCCTTACCTTACCTGCTGACCGGCACAGCCCTGCGGCTCGGTTGGCTCGGCTCCCCTCACCGCTTGCGTCGACCCGGCCTCTCCCCGCTTCCGATCCGCTCGTATAAAAAGCCAAGCCACACCAGCTTCCCTCCTCACCTCCGCATCACTCGATCGATACAAGCCACAGTAGCTACCTTGACGTACGAACGTAGCCAAGGACACTAGCAGCTTGGTTGCTGCGTCGCACGATGTCGGCCATGGAGGAGAAGGCGCCGGAGCCGCACTTTCTGGTGCCGACGTTCGTCTTGCAGGGCCACATCAACCCGGCGCGCCACCTCGCGCTGCGCCTGCTGCGCGCCACGGGGGCGCGCGTCACTGTTTCCACTGCGGTGTCCGCGTACCGCAAGATGTTCCCCGACGCGGCGGACGAGCGCGAGCACCACGACGGCGCTGGGGTGTGCTACGTGCCCTACTCCGACGGCTACGACGACGGGTTCGACAGGGCCACGATCGACCCCACGCACTACATGAGCCAGTTCAAGCTAGTGGGGTCGCGCACTCTGGGCGACGCCCTCGCGCGCCTCCGCGCCGCCGGCCGCCCCGTCACCCGCGTGCTGTACACGTTCTTCCTCCCCTGGGTCGCCGATGTCGCCCGAGACCACGGCGTGCCCGCCACGCTCTACTGGATCCAGCCGGTCACCGTGCTCGCCGCCTACTTCCACTTCTTCCGCAGCACAGACGGCGTCGACAGGGACATTGCGGCCGCCAAGGGCGATCCATGGGCAGCCGTCCGCATCCCAGGGCTCCCGCCGCTCCGCGTGCGAGACCTGCCGTCGTTCCTCACCATCACATCCGACGAAGACCCCTACGCCTTCATGCTCACCGCGCTCCGCGACCTCATCGACGTGCTTGGCCGCGAGGACAGGCCCACTGTGCTCGCCAACGCGTTCGACGCCATGGAGCCCGACGCGGTGGCGTCGCTGCGGCAGCACGGCCTCGACGTCATCCCCGTCGGCCCCGTGCTCTCCTTCCTTGACGCGGCCGCCTCCAAGAACGGCTCGGCGCCGGAATCGTCCAACAACGACCTGTTCAAGCAGGACGGAAAGGGCTACCTCGAGTGGCTCGACGCGCGGCCGGCGGGCTCGGTGACGTACATCTCCTTCGGAAGCCTGTCGGCGATGAGCAAGCGGCAGATCGCCGAGGTCGCGCGCGGCATGGCGGAGAGCGGCCGGCCGTTCCTGTGGGTGCTGAGGAAGGACAACCGCGGCGAGGACGACGGCAACGTGTGCGGCGACGGCGGTGAGCGCGGCATGGTGGTGGAGTGGTGCGACCAGGTGAAGGTGCTGTCGCACCCGGCCGTGGGGTGCTTCGTGACGCACTGCGGGTGGAACTCGACGCTGGAGAGCGTGGCGTGCGGCGTGCCAGTCGTCGGCGTGCCGCAGTGGTCGGACCAGGGCACCAACGCGTGGCTCGTGGAACAGCTCGGCTCCGGCGTCCGGGCCGAGGTGAGCGACAAGGACGGCGTCCTGGAGGCCGGCGAGCTGCGGAGGTGCCTCGACTTGGCCACGTCCAAGATGGTGCGGGCCAAGGCCGCGCTGTGGAGGGAGAAGGCGCGGGCGGCGGTGGCCGAGGGCGGCTCGTCGGAGATGAACCTCAGGGCGTTCGTCGAGCAGGTCGCCGGCGGCTACTAGCTATTGTTGCATGTAGTGGTAAACGTGGAGTGCAGGCCTTGGAACGGTGGGAGTGCATTGGTTAGGGCCTAGGGGTGACGTTTAGCCGGCGATCGATCTGACTTCTGAACAGATGTATGCATGTATGGCCAAGATGATGGATGCATGCATGCGTGCAGATTACATACGAAATAAAATACCTTAAATTCAAATTTAGATTACAAAATATAAATTTTGTAATTTAAAATTTTATAAAGTTACACTAAACTATACCAAACCGTGCAATTGCACGGGCCAATCCACGAGTTCTTGGTAGAAATACTATGGCTTTGCGTGACGATCTCTCAACTGTTATGAGGGTGGATTTATGTAATCGAAGACGTTAAGTTTTGGATTGACGGTTCCCGAATTGAGTTCGTACGTTGCAAGCAGCTAGCTGCTACTCCGGCCAGCCGCGTGCGACGCAGACTAAGGGACTGTTTGGGAGAGCTCCACCAGCTCCAGATCCACGAAAAACAGATCCGAATTTAATTTTGCTAGCCAAACAGTTCTAGCTTCAGCAGCTCCACCGTAGATCTGCTCCACCAAAACCATGGATCTGGCTCCAGATCCACCAAATTGGTGGAGCACCTCAAGGGGTGCTCCACCAAACTCAAGTTGGTGGAGTTGGGAAAATTACCCACTGCCACTGGTTACACAAGATACCGGTTCGTTCTAATTTTTTCTTTCTTCTTCCTGTCGCCGACCAGAGCCTTCCCTCGCCGCGCGCCGCTTCTCTGCCGCCGCCCACACCATGGCCGGCTAGCCCTCGCCGCATGCCGCCGCCGCGAGATGGGCCCTGCCATGGCCACGCCCACGCCCGGTCCGGCCGTGGCCGCGCCCACGCCCGGCTGTGGCCATGGCTGCCGCCGTGCGCCTCGCCCGACGGCGCCGCCTCGCGGGAGCCAGCCCCGACAACCCGCCACCGCGCTCACTTCGTCCAGCCGCGTCCTGCGCCGGCCGCTGCCGCGCCCTCGCACGCTCGTGGATTCTTTTTTTTCCTCGCGCCCGAGCCGGAGGAAGAAGAAGAAAGCCCGTGGATCCTTTTTTTTCATTTTGCCCCCTGACGCGTGGGGCCCAGGTGGAAGTGAGATAGAGAGGGAGGTGGAGCTGTACCAAACACTTTGACGAATCCCATATCCACGATGGAGCTGCTCCACGGTGGATCCAGGTGAATCTGGTGGATCTGAAGCTGGTGGAGCTCTCCCAAACAGGCCCTAAACTCAAGCAAGCATAAGCTAGGACTCTCCCGTCTCTCAGGTTCGTCACGGCCGACCTGCCTGAGTCATTTGAGGCATCTTCTGAATTACAGTTCCGGCCCATCACTTCGATCATATCCAATCCGACGACGGATGCATGCAACTGGGATTGGGAGTCCTTCACCGGCCGTCATGTAGCTAGCTTTGCTGCCTTGTTCTTGTTAGAGCAAGTCCAATAATAGAGCCAAGTGTTTGGCTATAAGTCAAGTTATACAATAATTTGTCTACAAAAAGTTTTTTATTATTATGTGATACCATGTCTCACATTCTCTTTCCTATTCCTCCTCACATACATTTATTATCTAGGCCCACCACTACATAGGCTCCTGTGCCCAGCTTGTTGCTTGCATGAGAGCCAAGCTCTCATCTCTCTCCTCTCCTCCACATCAGCAAAAATGCTGACTAGCTTGGCTATAAGAGCAAGTACAATAATGCTTAGTCAGCAGGCTATAGCAAATATAATATCAACAAAATCTTACGTGGCAGAGAGAGACACGAAGAGAGAGAAGGAAGCTGGCTACTAAATTACAACTAGCTATAGCACGTAAAAATATGCATTTCACTCTCTTACACGTGGGGCCAAATAGTTATTGTAATAGCTACCTTATTGTATGAACTATTTTTTTGAAGGCTATAGATGAAATGGACAAGTGTTATAGGCACTAGTTGACTATACTATTGTACTTGCTTTAAGACCATTATTGTACTTGCTCTTAGGCCAACTTCGTTTTCTTTGATGGAAACCTAGCTAGCTAGCTACCCTGTTGCTTACAGGCGCTGGATAGATACTACTCGATCGGCTTGGCTAGTAGTGAAAGCTGAGAGGTTGTGCGTGCGTCTTCTAGAACTTAGCCCGTGATATACAGAGGGCAACGCGTAGAATAGCAGTTTTTGCTATATGTAAGTTGCCTATTTTTTTTAAAGTCTAGTCAATTTTTATGACTATTGAATTTGTATAAAATTAATGTTTCATATGAATATATGATTGAATATTGGTCTAATAGATAAAAAAAATGTGACAGGCACTGTACAAGTAGACACCCCATAAAATAAAGGAATGTCTATACAACATTCGACTATTTTTGAGGACAAAAACAGTCAGATTGATCTGTGTCGTTAGATCTCCATCCAACGGATCCACCCATACAAGCCCCCCTCCAAAAAAATGACCCCCTCCAAAGAAATGATCTAGGGCGTTGGATCTCCATCTAACGGCTCAAAATCTGACTGTTTTTGTCCTAAAAAATAGTCGAATGTTGTATAGGCACTCCCGGGTCTATCTACTCCACGCTTCATTTGTTTTTACAAATCTCCCCCCTTTAAAAACAATGGGCCCTTTGATCTCTAATCCAAAGGTCACAAATTTGGATGATAATTAGGAAGAAAACATCCGGGTGATGGCTATACACTCCCTTAAAAAAAATCAGTCACTTTTATATGGCTACGATTGCTTCAAGTTTCTGCACCCATCAAACCCTAAAAATACCTTTTCCCTCCACCACACTCCCACCTCTTGATCTACACACTACACTGCAATCGACGATGGTGTCACCGTCTCCCGCCACAATCCCCGCTAGTGCTATCGTCCCCCACACACCATCGCCTTCCCTGTCACCTCCATGTTAACACCCCCAGGCCAATATATATCTGTGGCCACTACACATTTGTTGTCGCCATCGACTTCAATGGTGCCGTCACACCGATGTACCATGCCCCACTTCCGGATCTACCGCCTACTGCCGTCTTCACAGCGCTGCATTGTGCCTTGCCTCGTCCTAGTCATGGAGATGTGACCTAATGGTGAGAACATGTGATTTATTATCGATAAGGAAAAATCAAGCAACCTGTGTTTAGCAAATCCCATGTTGTGTTAACTACGTACCATTCCAAATGCATGCATATCTATCTTCAGAAGTGCTATACCGCATTCGAATATTTTTTAGGGTAAAATCAGTCAAATTTCTGACATTTCGATCTTCGTGGAGATTCATGCACTGGCTTCACCGCCAACATCTTCATCGTCTCCGACGACGCCGTCGTCTTTGCGTGTCACCACCCCCATGGGATTAGGGCTCGGGTTCCTCGTTAGGATTCACCTGAGCCCCCGAGCTTAAGGGAGGCTAGGGCAGTGGTGAACTTGCAGTGGGAGGCAAAGGTGGTGGGGCGGCAAGGCAGCGGTGGCGTCGCCTCGACCGCGGGCGGTGGGCGGGGTAGGTGGCGGGGGCAACACATCATGGAGTCATTAGGTGGCGGAGGGCGGTGCTGGCAGATCCGACAGCATTAGCCGCCGGTGAGGGGGAAAAGGGGCGGGGGGGGGGGGTTGGAGGTGATCGGCGGGGAAGGAGAAGGCTACGGGAGGGGAGGAGAAGGCGGTGGGAGGGAAGGAGCAGGAGCAGGGAGGTGGTCATCGATGGATCTCGTCGGCACCGGGGCGATGCCAGCGAGGAATCGGGTGGCGGCGGCTGAGGTAGGGTGGGAGTGAGGGTAGGGTTAGGATTTGGATTGAGAAGATTTTATATAGGAGTGGATGGAATGATCTAGTTTATTGATTTTTTTTATTTGATGGTTAGAAAAAATAACTGGTTTTAGAGGGAAAAAATAGTTAAAAATTGTATAGACACTAACATCTCTACCCCTAAAATCCACCAGTTCAATTCTTTCCTACGACCACCCCAAATTGTGCCCCCAGCAGTCATGAGTTTTCCTGCATCCACACCAATTCGTGTCCCCAGGAAAATCAACCAGTGAAATCAACGATCAAGAATCAATTCCCACCTTTCTCTCTCCTTACCCACTCATATCCAACGATCCAAATCCAAAGCGGACTCGCGATCCCCACCTCCCCCGCGCGACTCGCGATCCCAAGCCCAAATCCCCCGGCCGATCCCACCCCGCGCTGTCCTCGCCTCCGCCTCCCCCGCTCCTCCCCACCCCGCGCCGCCGCCGCCTCCTTCCCCGCTCCTCCGCCCTCGCCTCCTCCTCCCCACCCCGCGCCGCCGCCTCCTCCCATCACGACCACCGCCCAATCCCAGATCCACCCGGCCATCGTCGTCGTCATCTTCCTCCTCCGCTCCGCTCCCTTCACACGCCCCGCGACGACGAGATCCCCCGCCGCCTCGCCCTGGATTTTGTCGAGAAGATCGTCGAGGACTTTGCCATGGACCTCGCCATCAACCCCTTCTCCTCCGGCACCCGCCTCCGGTCAGCCTCGGATCGCACCCCCTCCCCCGCCCCCTCAGATCTGTGCGTGGTGTAACTGAGACGTGTGTGACGCTGCCGCAGGGACATGATACGGGCGATACGCGCGTGCAAGACGGCGGCGGAAGAGCGGGCAGTGGTGCGGCGGGAGTGCCTGCGGCGGCCATGTAAAGAACCCCCAGCCCCACCGCCCAGTAGAGCCGGCGGCTCGGCCAGCGGCGGCCATGGCGACGGATCGGGAGAAGGAGCGGGAGGCAGAGCTGGAGAGCGCCATGTACACCAACTGCCTCCTCCTCGGCCTCGATCCCGCCGTTCTCGGCTCCCCCGACGGCGCTGCCGCCCCCCGCGTCGGCCTCTTCCGCCACTCCAACCCCCGCCTCGGCGAGCAGCTCCTCTACTTCCTCCTCTCCTCCCTCCGCGGCCCCGCGCAGTCCGCCAAGGCACGCGCGCTCGCTCAAACCCTCCCCCGCTCTCTGCACCTCTTCTCTCCCCTCCCCCCTTTTGGGGTTTTCTGAGATGGATTTGGTTTGGTTCGCCGCTGTGCAGGACTTCGACAAGGTGTGGCCGATCTTCGATTCCGCGCAGTCCAGGGAGTTCCGCAAGGTGAGATTTTGCAGATTTGCTTAGCTTTTTCGATAATTGGGTGCGTACGGAAGCAGCCGTATTTTGACTTTGGGTGTCGTTGGTTGGTTAGATCGTGCAAGGGATCATCAGCGAGCTGGAGCAACAGGGGGCGCTGCCGCGGAGCAACTCCAGGGTTTCGTCGCTCGCCACCTGCTGCGGGCCGAGGTTAGTAGACATGGCTGCTTTTAGTTGGCTTGGTCAGGAATTCGCTGGTCTGGGAAGAAGAGAAAGCCACAGCCAATGCCAGATAGTGGATGCCAGATAATGATTTATGTTGGACAACATTGAGACAAATTAGTAACTTTTTTGGTTGAAAAACACAAAACATGTAATGTATCGTTAAAATTTCAAACTTTGCCTGCCATGTCCTACATGTTGATTGCCATGACTGATGTGTTGGCTGTTAGTCTGTTATACCCAACATGTCCACCAACTTGTTCAAAAAACAGAATTTTTGAACAACTCAAATAGCTTAGCAGTTTCTAGCCAGTACAATTTGCAATTGAAGTTTCCCTTTGGAAATAATTGTAGAAATGTCTGAAGTCACATATCCATGTAGTTGACTCCAGTTTCACCCTTTTTACCTTTCACCTAATATGGCGCTTCACTGTATTTGAAGTTATTAAGTTGATCCATATTATATTTATTTTTTCTTTTGAAGAGTTGTCCTGTGTTGCTCTTAAGCTCTTTCTAACTGATCCATATTTATTTTTTCTTCTTTTGAAGAGTTGTCCTGTGCTGCTCTTAAGCTGATGCCTGGTGGGCAGTAGGAATAACCATTTAGACTAACAGAACAAAATAAGAATTATCTGTCATGCTTATTCATTGTTTACAGGTTAATGAGGAAGCAAGTGATAAGGTGTTGGAGGTCAAGCAGAAATATAGCGAGATTCAAAGACCTACCTATCTTCGGAGGAGTGACATTATCAAAACAATCCCAGACTTCTGGCTGACAGCAGTTCGTAGACTACTATATTCTGCAATAACTATTCCATGTGTTTTTGAACCGTTGATCATCATGGTCACATTCTACCCCTCATCTTATGTGCTGTTTACAGTTCCTGAGTCATCCTCTACTCAGCGAGCTTTTGACTGAAGAGGATCAAAAGGTAGCTTTGTTCTTTACAATAAAAATCGATTTCAGTATTACTACAAAATTTGTATGAGCATAAGCTTCAAATATCTGGAACAGTTTTGTGGATTTTTTTTGTTATCTCTATGTAACATAGAGGTTCTTCTCTTACGTTAGTATAGATACTCAAGTACTTGGAATCTGTTGATGTGGATGATTCGAAAGATGTCAAGTCGGGCTACTCCATTACTCTATGTAACTAGAACTTGTTGATGCAGCTGTGGATCCATCGCTTCTAGAACCAATCAAGGAAACAATTTTGAAGGTTGATGGTGTAAAGGTAGAATATTGGCTACTCCCCGAAGTTTAATTTCTTCTGCATTAGTATGCATTTGTATATTTTAAATCCTTAAGTCCATAACAATTGAAGTTCTTGACATAATGCTAGGGATGCCATCGGTTAAGGGGAAGGAAAGCTGGGACATCCTTATATCTTGATCTGCATATTGACGTATACAGCAATGTGGTTTATTTTGTTGCTGTGAGATTTTTTGTGTCAAATTAGAACCATGATGATTTTGCAGGGCACTTAGGTGCACACTACCAGAAGCAGATATATTTTGGTAGCCTTCTTTAAGCTGATCAGTGCAGCACATGATATCGGGGAAACTGTCCACCATCATATACAAAAGACGCATAATCAAGTTGCTGAGGTTTTCATACACATAGGTAGTCTGCAACCATTAAAACTGAACGCTCTCTATATTGCGCCTGCCATGTGGAACTGACCAATCACATAACTACTGTACTTAATCATGTTTTTTTGCATGCATCATAGTTGGCATTGTCATACCTTTTTTAAATTCTCTCAAAACTTATGATATTCAACTATTATGTAGTTGTGGTAATCAGCTATGATTTATGCATTGTCTGTATTTCCATCCAATCTATAGATTACTAGGCCTACTATTTTCAAATTTGTTACACTGTAGGGTTTAATGTTGCAAGCCTGCAATTCTATACCTTGTGGTTAATTATACAACTGTACGAAACTGCAACTGGAAAATTTCTGAAGTACACAAATTGCAGATCCATCATATTCAGTGGGCTCCAACATGGATCAAAAAAGGATTTTGGAGAACTCAGAGAGAAGAAATTCAGACGTTATCCCACGACAACACAGTGCAGAAGCCATTGTGTCTGACATAATTTCCTCTCATTTTTCAAAGGTAAATCATTTTCATCTTCATGATCTTGACAGTTATTAGCTCCAATATGAAGGTTAATAGGAATGTAGAAGCTGGAATAAAAATTAGTGAAATAATGAGGAGTGTAGAACTATATACTGCTGTGACTTGAATGAGTTTTTGACAACAGATTTGGTTGATACAATCTAGCTACAAGATATGAAAATATGTAAATGCTTCTGTTAAAAAAAATGTAAATGCTTTGAAGTGTTATTTCACTGATTACAGTTCACTCGAACTGCTAATTTATTAACAACAGGAACATCATGCCTGCTTAGGAAAGTTTTCTTTTTTCAAAATGAGAATCATATGTATGACTCATACCATGATTTGATCCAGAAAATGTCCCTTGAACACCTAATGCTGCATTACTTGCAAGGTCGAGTGTTGCTTCTGGTCCAGGTTTCAATGTCTCCAGAAATTTTGATTCGGTAATTAACCCTTCCCCTCCAACCCAAAGCTGAGCTTATATGCTTCTAACCCTGTGTCGATCTCCAATTACTAAACTTGGAAGGGATGCAATGGACATTGCAAAGCAAGTTGAAGAGGAGATACTGAAGGCTGATGCCAGCATAAGCCAAGTCAGCGTACAGCTAAGATTGGGCCAACAAATTCAGCAACTTTAGCTGGCAGCAAGCAAAAGCGGAGCGAACGATCTACAGGCAGAAACGTTGTGGCTTATGACCACGTTGAGTAGTCGGCAGGTTACGACCACGTTATCGGGTAGAAGTCGACACTGTGGTTTACGACCACGTTGAAGAGTCGGCGCCTTACGACCACGTTGTCGAGAGCTGAAGCAATCGGTAGACGTAAGACGTAGCCACGACCGCTGTGGTCGAATGTCGGCGGTTTACGACTATGACCACATTGGGTAGTCGGCGGCTTACGACCACGTTAACGCGAGAAGAAGTCGGAGGTCGAGGCTTCGACCGCTGCGGTCGATAGTCGGCAGACTTTGACCACGACCACGTGGGAAGTCGGCAGACTTCGACCACATTGTAAAGCGGTCGAACGTGGTCGTAGCTCAGTCGGCTGCAGTCGGACCTGGTCGAATGCAGTCGGACATGGTAGCGCTATTAGACGCGGTCGGAAGTGGTTGATACCAGTCGGTTGTAGTCGTAGCACAGTCAAACGCGGTCGGACGTGGTCGGAAGCCCTCGGTAGCGGTCGTAACGCAGTCGGACGCGGTCGGTTGCGGTCGTAGTCGAAATCTACCGACTACCCACGTGGTCGCATGCCCGAGCGGCGAAGCTCGCTACAACGTGGTCGTAAGGCGCCGACTTCTCAACGTGATCGCAAGCTCGAGCGCCGACTACCGACCGCTACGAACAGATAGTGTGGTATACAATTGCGTGAAACTTAAACTATGAAAAAAATCATCATTTGGTTGTTTTCGTAAACCACAACGCCGACTTCCGACCGCAGTGGTCGTGGCTTCGACTTACGACTTCCGACCACAACCAAGGTGGTCGTAGCTGCATTCGACCACGACCAACGTGGTCTAGCTGTGTTTGACCAGTGGTCGTAAACGACACTACGTGGTCGTAAACGGTCCTGATGCCCTTCGACCACGTCCAGAGTGGTCGTAAACCTCTCAGATGACCTTCAACCACGCCCAATGTGGTCGTAAACAATTCTGGTGGCCTTCGACCACGGCCAAAGTGGTCATAAACGCCACAATGTGGTCGTAAACTACTCTGAGAACTTTCGACCATGGCCAACGTGGTTGTAAACGACCTGGTTGGCTTCCGACCAGTGACTACGTGGTCATAAACGACTCTGGTGGCTTTCGACCACGGCCAACGTGGTCATAAACGACTTGGCTGGCTTCCGACCAGTGACTACGTGGTCGTAAATGACTCTGGGGGCTTTCGACCACGGCCAACAAGGTCATAGAGATCTTTCAACCACCCAAAATGGGCTACGACTTTGCAGAAAATGTTCAAACCAAACTCAAACTTTCCAAAATAATTGTCAATTGTGAGTGTAAGCTGACAGGCTTTTTTGTTATCAACTTTATGCGCTTGTGGAATGGTATTAGATTACCATTGTTTTCAATTGTGAGTAAATAATCTTTTGTGTACTTGGTAAAAACATTCTACAATTAATTGTTATTTTATGACATTCAAGTGTAATAATTCGTACAGGATGGGAATGCACTGAGGACCAAATTCTTGGTAGAGATGTTGAAGTACAAGGACAACGAATCTAAAGACAACATTCCTGAAGATATACAAGAACTTATTAGGCATGTGAGGATTTAGGTGGCTTCAAAAGATGTAATAGCTGTGATGTTATTTATTGGCAATGTTGCTCTTTAAGCATAATTGCTATGGACTCAACAATATGATAACTCATCATGAATCTCTTTTGGCATGAGTCTTAATCTATCTCACTATTTACTTCATTTTTAAGAAACATAGTCTTAATAAGTGTGACTTGAGGTAGTCTTCTGCTGCTGAGCAACTAGAGGTAGTCTTCACTACAAGGTTGTCATTTGGTTGTTTTCATGTGCATCCCTCAAATGTCGCCGTAGCGTTAGTACGGGCACTCTACTAGTCTATCTTTGGGAAGGGAAGAATGCAATCCACCCAAAACATAGAAATGGAAACATTGCATGCATGCACCTAGGCCAGAGAAGCCGATTTTCTCTGCATCTAGCTGAGGCGTTACAGGTGCCAGAATGATGACAATTTGACAACCAAGTCTTACGGAACAACTTTAAACGTCCAGTGCATCTATGTGACCAGCTCCTTTTGGCTTGTTGCACCAGGCGCCACACAACCACGTGTACTGTAGCCTGCGCCAACCCAACCTTACCTGCTGACCACATAGCCCTGCGGCTCCGCTCACCGCTTGTGTCACCTCGGCCTCTCCCACTTGTGCGTGCGTGCGTGCGTGTGTGTCTATATATATATATATATATATATATATATATATATATATATATATATATATATATATATATATATATATATATATATATATATATATATATATATATATATATATATATATATATATATATATATATATATATATATATATATATATATATATATATATATATTCAGAAATAACGATTATCAATACGATTCACATAACCAATCAATAGAGAAATATCAAAAAACAATTGAGAGAGAACACCTGAGAATGAAGCCTTTATTAATTTCAGAGCTCTCTTTGTATATAGGCTTGTCTATTTATAGTCTAAATCCCTTAGGAGTAGTTTCGGTATTTGCCCACAACGTAACCTATTAGGTTTCGTAACTCCCCCCTTGGGCGAATACCACGATATGCACATACCTCATTAAAATCTCCTCCTAAAAACCCAATGAGAAAAAAAGGATGGAAAAAAGAGTACATCGCATCCGTTTCTTGTGTTGCACTTGTTGCCTCATTTAAAACCTTCACGTGAGAAAATTTCAGAAAAATTCATAAAGGGAAAAAGAGTACAACATTAGATTTTCAGAGTCATATAAATCTTCCAGTCTTAAATAAGGGCTATGGTTCAGAGATTTACTCCTCTGAACCTTCCAATTCTCTAAGTCACCTCATCCCTATGTCTCACGAGCACTTCTGGAGGCTAGACGCTGGGAGAGACTTCGTAAATATATTTGCCGGATTGTCACAAGATCTAGTTTTCAATATCTTTACCTCTCTATGTTCTTTTGGAGCTCGTGAAGATAAAACAATTTAGGAGCAATATACTTCGTGATATTGTTTTAACATAGCACATTTGCATATGTGTCACGCAAGCTACATTATCTTCATAGATAATAGTGGGGTTATCAACGGTGTTTATGCCACATGACTTCTTGATGTGGCTAATCATGCGTCTGAGCCAAGCATATTCTTATGAGGCTTCATACCACGATGTGCACATGCCTCGTTGAAAACTCCTTCCAAAAACCAGTGGAAAAAAGGAATAGAGAAAAGAGTACACGGCACTCATTAAATTGTATTGCACTTGTTATCTCATTAAAAACCTTGAAGTAAGAAGACCCAACAGGAAAAACTCACTAAGGGAAAAAAAGAATACAACACTTATCTTCAAGATTTATAAACTGTCTTTAGGATTTATTATGATCTTCAAGACCTTTATCATGCTATTGATTGGGCTTATATTGATAGGTGGTAAAACCTTCAAGGTAGTGATCATTAAGTTAAAACCTTCTATGTTAGACTAAAGTTGAGATTTTCTAAATCTCGTGCGTAACTATAAAGGTTTACCATATGCTCCCCTGAAGACCACTTCTGGTGAAGTCTTATTATTCTAATACCTTTAATACATTTTAAGAAATGAATACATGTCAGTGTATCTTGAGTATATCTGCTGGATTATCATAATGCATAGTCTTCTAGATATTTATCTCTCTATTCATCTGGATAAAGAGACGATAAAATAATTTGGGAACAATATACTTAACTTTACAAAATACCACTTATCTATATGTGCAACACAAGAAAATTTTATCCTAATCAGGATATGGGGGTAATCAATTGCAATGCCACATTTCTTCTAGATATGACTTATCAAAACCTTTCACAGTCTTAATATTTAGCACTTAGGGGATTAATAAATTTGCCATTAATACCAATGTATATGATACCTTCATGGTAATAAAGGATATTGCCACTTCATCAGCTTTTGGTAGGAGATGCACTTTATATGTGCTTATGTGGCACACTTCTGGCTTTAGATCCCTCATTCCATTCACTCAGGTCTTGGATGGGTCCTTATCCCCTTCTAGGGATAATCATTGGTGTATTTTCGATCTACTAATGAGTTAATTTCTCTTCAGTAAGATGTTCTCTCTTATAAGAGATATTCTCTCTTCTAGGAAATATTTTCTCTTCTAGGATACTCTTTCTTCGAGTAAGAGTTTATCAGGTATGACTTTTATATACATGTATACATGTTGCAATTTACTTTCTTGTTTAAACACTGAGTCCTTCAAGGATCGAGTTTTGGGTCCTTTCAGAGATCCCGTCAAGAATTTTCAGAATCCGGTAACTGCATATCTTATTAATGTCATCTGCCAGAGTTATTATATAATAGAACATTATTTCATTCATAACAAGAGAATATTGATCTCTACAGGGATCTTTGAACTATTACTTTCACCACCTTATTATTTCATAATGACTCATCAAGTCTGAACAAATAGATTCTAAGACTTTCATATGTGGTTATGGTTCGGCCTCAATTACTTCCTTTCATTTTTTTACATGATATGAACACTTCAAGTGTTCGGCCATGGACTTTAGTTCCAGACTTATACTCATATAATGAACTTTTGCAATTTTAGAGGCAAACTGGTTGTCGACAACTTTTCTTCAAATATCATCATAATTGAGCATCCTTTAGTGTTAACCAAATCTTTATCATTTCCCAAATGAAAGATTATTGATCGTTCCGTATTCCCAGCATTGCAATATGTGTGTCCAATTACTGGTGTTTTCATCTTCATGATGAGCCTCTTCATGAGGTATTTCACCTTCAAGGTGATTTCTCTTCTGAGTATTTAAAGAGTGTTTAATGATTATTTTAATTAGTGTCACTTGACCTTAGATTCATATGACTTTATTGTGATTTTTTGTTCTTTATTCCATTCATTACGTGATTGCCTCAAATATTCACGATCTCAGAAATAGGACGACTTTTCTAAATGGCTTTTCGAATCTAAAACTATGTATGTTGTCCACGTCTCCGCTGTCTACCGTTATTTCGGAAAAATACAGATAAAAACCATAAGAAATAACCATCGACTATAACCTAAAAGATATGAGCGTGTAAGCCCAATAACCTCGTCTGTAAGGACTCTATTGTCATTATTTTTTGAAACTGTAGGAGACTCTAATCATGGTCCAGATCATGTCTTGAGTTTGCCGTCATTTTCCACGTCTTTCGAGTGGGGCAGAGTCGCCGAGCCAGGCAGCCCAGCGCGATGTCTCAACACTAACAGGACCATACGTACGGACCATTCCATCGATCAGTCAGTAAGCTAGTATTTTTCTTTCTTTCTTATCTTTGATCTGTAGTTCAGTACTGGATCTATACCGTCCCATTTGGAAAAACTTGACATGCAAGGATAAGATCAAAAAACAAAAAGAGAACAGTGCAATTTGCAGTTTTTACCGTGGGTGTATTTACATCACATGTCCTTTTCATGAAGTTGCATTCGAGCAATACGGCAAGGGAACACATCCATAAAACTCCTTATGCGTACCTCTCAAGGAAGATTGGGACAACACTAACATATCGCGTACCTCAGCGATATCTAATTAGGACTTCGGAAGCTCGTCTTCTTTTAGATGTGGCTTTCAGCTTCTCAGTACAACGTGGGCCTAAGTTTCTCTAAGAAGCCCGAAAGATCGTACCCCAACTGGAGGAGCTTAAGCTAATGCTGCCATGGGACTGGGAGGGTAAGAGCATCTCCAACAAATTTTCTAAAGTGCTCATATCCCCTATATTTTAGAAGAAAAGGTAAAAAGAGGGCTCCAACAGATCCCCTAAGTGGTACCCAAAAATATAGATGACTCCATCCCTGATTTTTCGTCCCCCATATATGGAGGACGCACACCATCCCCTAAATCGGTCCCAACGCTCCTGCGCCGTCCGATCCCCTAAATTCTTTGGTTGGTAGTTTTTGTGGACCCAGATTTTAATTTAGGGGACTATATTTAGAGGACTTGTTGGAGGTTACATATTTTTAGTCTTCTATATTCTAGATTGTGTCCTCTAAAAAGTGATTTAGGGGATGAAATTTAGAGGATATTATTGGAGATGCTCTAAGCATCGAGCTTCCAACCACATTTGGATATTCGCAATGGACTGAAACCGTGAGTGGTTGGGCTGGCGCAGTTTTACTCTGTTTTGAAGTGGGCAATTACATGTGGCACTAGAGCTGTCCAAATGGGCTGTGACGGGACGGGCCGCGGCCCGGCACTGTAGACCCGGCCCACGAAGGCATGGCACGGCGGACCGGGTCGTGCCTGGGCCGAGGGCGCGGCACGGCACGGCCCGTTAAGAAATCGGGCTGTGCCGGCCCGGCACGGCACGGCCGACCCGATTAATTTGAAAAATAGCCGTTTTTGTGACTGTTGGGGGGTAAAAAAATTCAAAAAAATAGCAAAAAATTCGGAAAAAATCTGAAATTTTCCTATAAATAGGGGGGCATCCGGCCTCCTTTTTCCACACCTCAAATCTCATTCTTCTCTCTCGGTTTAGCTGTGAAAAATCTGAAAGTGTTAGCGCAAATTTGGTCAAAATTCGAGCAAAATTCCGAAAATTCAAAAATCTTCAATTTTTTGTGAGAGCTGCAAAGGAGGTAATAATGATGTCTTATTTTAATTTTTTGGTATTATTTGTTGGATTAATTTTTTGCTATTATTTGTAGGTTTAATAATAAGTTAATCGTTTTTGCTATTTCAGTTTGCAGTTGATTACTTGATTAATGGAGAACTACAATTTTCAACTCTCCGAATTCGGGCTCTCGGCGGAGGATATGCAATCGTTTCAACAAGCATATCCATCCGCGGAAGATCCACATGTACAAACTAGAGATGCCGAAGAAACGACGGCCCCGGTGGCGCAGGGTCCAATCGATCCATCTTCTGCTGGCTCAACAAGTGCATCCACGACCCAAAGCACGGGTGCAAAAAGAACAAGAGCTAGTACATCAACAGTTTGGAATGATTTCGACAAGAAGATCAAGACCGACAATGATGGAACTGAAGTGAGGTATACTGTTTGTAAAATTTATGGTAATGAATTGAGTGCAAAATCTTCAGGTGGGACGGGTCATCTACAACGACATGCTGCAAGCTGCAAGAAAATGCAAGGAATACAAATGCGCCAGACACAGCTGCAATATAACCCCGACGGCTCGGTACGTATGTGGGAGTACAACCCAGAGGTAGCTCGGGAATCTCTTTGTAGATTAATTGCTTCTCAAAATTTACCTTTAAATTTTGGTGAATCTGATGCTTTCCAAAAATATATTAGGAATGCTCATAACCCTCGATTTAGTACTGTATCTAGGCAAACAACAACTAGAGATTCAATTAAATATTATAACAATTGTCATGATAAATTGAAAGAAATGTTTCATACATGTACATTCTCTATTGCTTTGACATCCGACATATGGAGTGGTAGGGCTAGAGAGGATTATATTAGTGTTGTTGCTCATTATGTTAATGATGACTGGATAATGGAAAAAAGAATTATAGGATTTAAATTAATTAATGTTTCACATAATGCTGAAAATATTGCAGAAAGCATTATTAAAGTTGTAGAAGATTTTGGTCTCACGGATAAGATTTTTTCTATAACTTTAGATAATGCAGCTGCAAATACTAAAGCTATGGAAATTCTTACTCTTTTGTTTAATACTTATGCACAGTCTTTCTTATTGCATCAACGTTGTGCTTGTCATATTATTAATCTTATTGTTAAATCCGGTTTAAAAAAATTAAATGCTTGTATTGATTCTTTTAGAGATGCAATTTCATTTATTAATTGTTCTAACCAACGAATAGCCGCATATAAGAGTTTTTGCGTAGCAATGAATGTTCGTCCTAGAAAATTTGGTTTAGACATGCCTGTTAGATGGAACTCTACTTACCTTATACTTAAACATACATTGCCATATAAGAGCACTTTATCTGTTTTCCTTCACACCCAAAGTCATCAATCTCGTAGCTCCTCCAGTAGAACCCAAGTTAGAGACCCTGAACTTACTGAGGACGATTGGGTTGTTGGTGAAAAAATATTTTCCTTTCTAGAAATTTTCCATAAAGCTACAGTTTGTCTTTCTGGAGTATACTATCCTACATCTCATATGATTGTTCATAATATTGTTGAGATTGCTACTCACCTAAAGGCTTTAGAAAATGATCTTATACTACGGGATGCTGTAGTTGCCATGAAATCTAAGTTTTAAAATATTAGAGAGAAATTCCTATTTTATATGCATTTGCTTTTATTTTGGATCCTAGGGCCAAACTCCAAGGATTTATAAATGTTTTACAAGCTTTAAGTGAGGCTACCGATTTAGACTATTGTTCATACTTTGCATTAGTTAAGGATAAATTATATGAGGTATATAATAAATATGAAAATAAGTTTGAATCTATGCGTTTGGAAAGACCCCGGTAGTCCCTAGCACCTATAAGGGGCTATGCAATGGGGCAAGATTTTTTGTTCTTCGTCTAGTTCTCGTGCAGGTGCAGGTACACAACAGTTAGGAGGAGGAAGACGACAAAGCACTAGAGACCTATCAAGCTATCTCAACAGTGATAGCGTCAGCTTCAAGCAGGAGTTGAACATCCTCTCATGGTGGCAAACCCAGAAGGTATCATATCCAGTGCTATCCATATTAGCGCGGGATGTGTTGACTGTTTCTGTCTCTACAGTCTCCTCGGAGTCAGCATTCAGTCTTTCCGGAAGAATAATCGAGGAGCGACGAACAAGTCTCTCCAACGAGATGGTCGAAGTACTTATGACCGTCAAAGACTGGGAACAAGCTGAATCAAGACTCCAACATACTGCAGATAATAAAGATTTAGAAGAATCTTTTGAGAATTTGTATTTAGATAGCAATGAATAGGATTTTCAATATTTTTCTTCACATGTGGTCACTAATGAGCTTTATAGGCTGCACTCTTTTTTCTTTACCAAGGTTTTCTCAAATTGAGTTTTTACTTAGTAAAGTTTTTAATGAGGCAGCCATCCCATGTAATTTAATAAGTTAATAAAGCTCATTATGTCATTGGAAATATTTATTTTTGTGATTAACAATGTCTACAATTTTCTATATTTTTTCTGAATTTTCTACAATTTTTTTACAATTGTTCTTAATTTTTCCGACTAAACGGGCTAGCGGGCCGGCACGGCCTCGGGCCGTGCCTGGGCTCCCGCCGCGGCCCGCGGGCCGGCACGGCCCATTTAATAGACGGGCCTTAACGGGCCGTGCCGAGCCCGGGCCCGTGCCGGCCCATTGGCCAGCTCTGTGTGGTACGTATGCCGCCTGCGTGCCCACATACGCACCACGTCATTGACGTGTAGTAAATCGATCTGTGTGTACGGCCACACATATACAGTACGATGGTATATCAGGGGCCACTTGTCAGGCTCAGAAGCACAATCTGTACTATTCTCTTCATTCATTCTTTTTTTTGGGGGTAGCGGCAGGAAAGCATTAGGCCCTACGCTGTCGCCTTCCCTGGACCAGTTCACAACGAGGAGTAAGACATCTACATAACTATGCAGTGCAGACATGCCGGACTGCATGAACAGCTGCCCTATCATTTCGGATTTTTGGCCAATTTTTCCCCAACAATACGTTACCCAGGAGGTCTAAAGAAGAGAAATAAGATAAGAAAAAACTTATGTACAAATGGTAAAAAAAGGGAAAAAAAGGGGCGAGAAGCTATCTACTGGCTTGATTGAATGGAGCAAAGAAGCTCCCTTCTATCAACAAAAAGATGCGTCTGGCATCTATACGCATCGGCTCACGCCAAAAAAGTGTCAGCGTTCTTCATCCCTCAAATCTCTTCTGCCGTCCCGGATGAATCCCTGTTGGACGCCTTGATTGCATCAGCGATCATGAGGGCGACTGCGGCCTTATGGAGGGCAAGATCAGCCTTGTGCATCAGGCAATGGGCCCTCTCTCTCTTGAGCTTGGCCATCGTTGCTGCATGCTGTGCTGCGCTCGAGGCATCCCGCAGCTTGAGCTCCTCGATGTCAATGCGGTGGCTCTGGGATGCCCCTGGGAACATGTGCTTCGAGTTCTGCCAATCATGAATGACTGTGTTCCAATGATCAGGAGCGCTTCGCTTTATTTTTTGATGCCGGAAGGAAGGTGATTGTTGATGATCCTCAGAGAATGCAAAGATTGCATTCCTTTTGACACTGTTAGTCCTGAAAAATCTTGGTGTAGAACCTCTTTCCGAAGCATCAAATACGCGAGGGGAGTCTGTCATCACAGAGAACCTGGGAGAGTACCCTGTTGGTGAATGAATAGAACCACCGTCATAGGATTCACATGTTCTCCCATCCCCAACATATTCATTATATTTCCTGCCTGGTATTTGACAGAAACAGGAATAAATATCAGCAGAAGAGAAAAGAAAAAGGACCAATGAAGACTACAAGACATTAAGGAAGAGTACCTGGTCGGCAAAAGCCATCATGCTCTCTTGAAAAGCTGTGGCACCCTGAGGACATAAGCTTCTTATGGGATCGCTGCTTTGGTCCCTTGTATGGTATTTGGGATTGGAGTCCACGAGGTTTCAAACAGAAGGCAAACAATGCAGGTTTTGGAGGCAACCTCTTTTCTTGGTACCCATTTGATGAACACTGTATTCTGTATACCGTCGATTCCCATTCCTGTAGCTGCCGTTCGTAGATCTTCCACATAGCAGACTGAAAATAGTAGAAAAGTAAAATTAGAGTAAGTATGCACTCAACACTGTTTGGTGGACTGCAATGATTCATTTGGTAAGATAAAACATAACAACTGAAAATTGTAACAGTCAATCATTTTCCTGAAATCATCAGCATTATCCATGACTTTCAATTCAAGATAAAGGAGTCCTAAAATAATTAAGGATAAAATTACGATTAACCATGACCAGACACTTGCTTTATAGCCACTCTTGTTTAGAACCCTATCAAAAAAGAAACTTCATATCTAGTGACACTGCACAGAAGCTACTTAACCACAGAAGGATCTACATATTAACAAAGTCTCCAATGTTTACCTGCTTTCTGTTTTCCATAAACCATCAAACATGAGTAAGCAAACCTTTGCTCATGTACAAGAAAGCAAGACAAAGCTATTGGCAAAAAAAACAAAAGCAAGGATGACAAGCATATGTTCACCTGAAAGTGTCGAATGAGTGGCATTCCCTTTTTCTGCCTCTTGTCTTGCCAATAATCATGTATCACTTTAATGATGTTCAGTGAACGTTATCAATATCTAGTTCCTTCATCTGATCAATGGTGAATTCATTGCAGTTGTGGCTATACGCGAGTTTCTCAAATTTGTCCATCACCCTCTCAAACAAGTCCTCTGTCAACTCACATCCAGTGCTGTCCTTACCTAGTAAGGATTTCCTCTGTCCTGAAATCCACTCTTCATCATCACTGTTCATGTCATATATCACATGAGATTCATCAAGAGCCATTTCAACATCTGTTCCGATATGGCCAACATAACCTTGGGGGCGTACACAGGGTTACAACATCACTATCATCATAAGTTTCAACCAGCGGACACCAGGTATTGGAATGTTTTTTACAGATGCAGCTCTGATGTTATGGCTATAGCATTCAGCATGCATTTGTTTGAAAATCAACCATTGGCTTCTGTCAGGAAATTCTAGGTACCATTCAGGGCCCCCTTCCACATCATAGCATGTGTATAGCGGTTTGTGGCCCCAGGCTGCAAAACTTGACAAACCTTGTGAGCATACTTGGTTCCTTCAGCAAGCTTCACACAAATTCTCCTATCACTCTGACCATCGGAGTCAATTGTGATCTGAGTATCGTACTCCCTCCATCCTCTATCACCAACTGTAACGAGGACATTTGCAACACATGTCAAAGACTCCGGGCTGCTCTGGCCACTTCTAGAATTATCAGGAAGTCTCTTTGCATCATTTGTCTTAGCACTGCTATGAGATTGTATCTTCCGGAAATGGCCTTTATGCTTTAAGCCAAGTTCATCACTTCTAGGAGAAACTGAGTACGACACCTGAGTTCGTGGCTTCTTAGAACTACCAGCAAAGCCTGCCAACATGAGATCTTCTGGCCATAATTTTGAACCATCCCCAAAAGTGCGTGATATGGATGTAAACCGGTTCCGATGGTAGGTCGTCCTGGGCGCAGTTGGTGTAGCACGACTAGTTGCGATAGTCATTCATTCCTGGACCAAGTTAGATACACGTGGTGTGACTTTTTCATCTTTGTTATGTAACTTATCATCCGGTGTATCAGCTGTCTTATGTTGAGGGATATTTATGGACGGACACCTCTCTTCAGAGTTCTGTGGAGAGCAAATCACATTAAGATCGGAAGAACAAAGTTTGTCAGCACCTACATAAGAGCCATTTTGATCTGGAACCCTTCTGCATGTCCTGTTGGCATAAACAATATTGCTGTCATTGCATTCAAGACTCACAATGCTTTCAGCGGGATTGAGCTCCCTGCTAGCAGAGCTAGAATGATTGATGCAACCAACAGTTCCAATACCCAAGGGACCATCAGTGGATGAACTAAGATCAAGAGAACAAATTCCAGAAGCAGGAGTGACCGGATGAACCAGACCAGATGTATGTTGTGACATGGAGTGCTGATCCTCTTCTAATGAAAATGGCACAGACTCCTGAAAACCACTAGAAGTCAAATTGCTTTCAACGAGCAATTTTAGATGGTGACAAAGCAGAAGTGAAGGTGCAGCGGCTGCAACCAGATCATTGTGAGCACTCCATATCGCTCATTGGGACAACAAATGACAGGGTCAAAATCCAAATAATTTGATTCTGGAAGAAACTGCGAGTCCCGAACATTGAACAATAACCCTGTTTAAACAGAAAAAGATTTTCCAGGTAATAAGCTGACCTGCTATAAGCCGAGATTTTCAGCACAATATGTTTCAAACTATGCATTCAATTATGCTAAAGACTATGACGAATAGAAGATTGAAGACTAAATAATAGATTACTCAATGGGCGCAGATGAACAAGTAAAAAAACAGTTAAACTGTATATTTCCGTTAATAATGCATCAATACATGATTCTCATTGCATATAATAAACACAATGGGAATTATGCGAGGCATAGGCAGAAACTAAAAATTGTTGTATAGCTAGTTTCTGCAAAAAAATCGCTCAGAGAAAAGCTTGTACGCACAAATATCCCCAACAGAAACGCTTACTGCAAGAAGTAACAGAAATGACTATTTAACCCACCCCCCCCCCCCCCAAACAAAAAGAAGGCAAATTATATGGTTTAAAAGGTTAATATTAATTCAACTGAGTGTAGTACAACTGATATTACAAAGCTAAGCATTTACAAAATTAAATTAAAACTTGGCTTCCTAGCTATCCTGTGACAAATAAACATATAGCATTAGCAGATACACAGTAAAGAGGAAGTTTGCTATGAAACAAAGTGTAAGAGGAAATGGCCTTCCATCACTTGGCCAGATCGCAAATCAACTTCCTCAGATAACCTAATTCCGGGAGCACTTCCAAAGAGAAGATAGCCAAATGATTACTAGCTCCCGTAAGTTCAAGGAGCACTTCCAAAAAAAGAAAACAGAAACATTTTATAGCTATTCTAGAAAGGTTTTATTCATCATATACCCTCCCCTTAGATGGAAATTCAGGATTTACCCTCCTGGCCCACGCGTCAGTGACTTATGATGACCCCACATGTCATTGAGGTGGGAGGGTAAATCTTGAATTTCCCAACTAAGGGGAGGGTATATGATCCAATCCCCCTTCTAGAAAACATTAGAGTAGCTTCAGTTGTTGGGTGAATCCAATTTATCCAAATACATGTCCAATCAGTCATTAACTGAGCCTCTCGTAAAGGGAAGCACTACTCAGCTGGATCTTTTAAGTTACTGTATTGTGCTTTTGAAAAGTATGTACATCTTGCGCAAGGTCAAGAACTAATGCTGATCATTCTCAGCCAAGCACTGGCTAAATTCTAATCAGCACATGTGTGCTTTATTCATAGGGCTGAGAGAAGACAATAGAAGTCACCATTTCTGTAAAAACTAAATAATGTTCCTGTTGCAACATAAGATACCAGTCTAGGTCGCTTTTGCAGATATTCTGGCTTTCAAGAAATGATTAGCATTCCCACATTGATTAATACAATGATAACTAAGAGTGGAAACCTCTCATTATTAATGAGCGTAAAACCATGGGCAGCATGTTATCTTTTTACATTTCTTTTTTAAAAAATTCCTGGGCATGCAATATTCAGAATCAATTACAAAAAAAAACATAATGTGGAAAGATCAATACAATCTGCATAGGTAAGGAGGGCGCGGTACCTTAGAAACAAGATTTAGTGAAGTGGAGATTCTTTGATCAGTTCCATTGGTGAGTTGCTTGATGTTGGCATATGTGCAATTAACTTTAGACAGCTCCCTTTTCAAACAGTGGTACTGAAGCTTTCCTAGCAGGTGCTTCCATTCTGATTTCCTTATCCCAAAGAAGCTGAACAACACAAACACTACCTGACTACTACCATGCAAACCAGATATCTGAAATCTGACCGAGGTGCATGGCATTTTTGATTCCTTGAGAGTACTCTGCCCGGAATACTGGTTGAAGCTTCCAACAAGTAAACCGAAAAGTGATACTGCAGATCTTAAGCAAGTATCAAGAAGCAAGTGTTTCAAACCTAAAGTATTATCAACAAGAAGTATGTCCAGATGTACGGCAGGCCATAAGGCAATCAATGTACCATGCTGAAGGAGAAAGAGAGTATTGGAAACCCAAACAGTACAGGCTTCAGAAATAAACTTATAAACAGATTTCAGTGGCAGGCTCAATACCAATATGACATGTGTCATTGAAGCACCAGTTTCTGTACTAGGCTCCCGACCAACTGAATTAAGAACCACTGCAGAACTTGCTCTGCTATTTGGATTCGAAACCTGTTCTGAAATGTTGAGAAAACCATTCTTTCTCCTGCAAAATCGCTTCCTATAATAAACAAAGCGAAACCTACTATCCCCACATGAAGTCCTATCCTTAAGAACTTCTGTACCCCCATTTGCAGGTGAACTACCTGGTAGAGCATCATTACAGCTCAACTTCTCCTGCTTGACATCGAATGAGTTTGATAACAGACACTGCTTTTGATCAAACAGAGCAGGAGCAATATTTGAATGAGTGTGATCCTGCTCGTTGATGTTGCTGGATGTAGCAGATCTTGCTTGGTTCGATCGAGCCAGCCATGATATAATGGGCTCCGACTCAGAACTTCCTGTACTGTTTCCATCCATGTCTTCTCTCTCATCCCCTTCAAACTCCGGCTTAAATACTGACCTTGAATTATTACGATTAGATCTCTTGCGAGCTTCACCTGGCAAAAGCAGGAGCTTTATCCTCTCATTTTGAAGATTGATCCATTCTTCATCCTTATCATCATACCTGACATGATGCAACCTTGTCACAGGGTCATATTCCTTGACCAGGCCAAAGTACCATGTCTCATCAAGAGGCCAAAACACCCTAATCCTCTCTTTTACAATGCAAAATGGATCCACATCACAAGGGCTAACTTCATAAAAATGACGACGTGGACGACGCTTTCTGAATGATGCTTTACCGTCACGCTTCCGTAGCAACCTAGCAGGACCTCCTACAGCCTTGACTTTGTTGTATGGATCCTTGAAATGATTAGAATGCTGAAGAAAAGATGCCTTTGATGATCTATCGGGCGATTTCATTCTCTTCCTTGGTGGGCCAGCACATCTATTATCTGATAGAGAACAGAGCATCCTAGCAGCATTTTCTTCCAAGCTAACATCATCGTCCTCTTGTGCATGCCCAGAGCTTTGCTTGTTAACATTAACAGGTTTAGATGGTTCACCTGAAAGATGTGGCTGCTTTTCAACTGAGAAATCATTTTCAGAACAAAACTTTGTGCTACTGTCCTGATCACAAGTGCCATTCTCAGTTTTCAAGCAACTGACAGGGTCATCACCACCAACTCTGTTCTCCTTAAGCGCACGTGATTTCCTCCTCTTGTTCCTCCTCAGCAACTGAGTAGCCTTAACAATGCCATTGGATCTTAGAACCTTACAACCTCCAGTCCCACTCTCGATACAGTCATTCTGAGCAAGCCTCCTCAATCTCAAGACACCACAAGGCTGCCTGATCACTGCACCTGAACTAAACGAATGCTCTGAGCGGCCATTCTTTTTTCTTGATAATGAAACTGGGTTATGGTCATCCAAACTATCCACACTCCATGTGGAATCACCTGAACTGGATCTTGCCACCTCTG